>JARHVA010005086.1:127500-337500 GCA_037957365.1 Torreya grandis | reverse complement strand
TCCTTGTAGGCCGATTAGGTGCATGTTGTGCACCTAGTTGATCTTGAGCAGAGCCTTTCCCTCAGCCTTGAAACTCACCATAGTTAAAGTAGTTTGCAATTTGATTGAGGATAAACTTGCAATACAGTTTCCTCAAAAATTAAAAAGGGACCTCATGGTTATTACAAGGGGATAGTAAAACACCATCCAACATTGCTTCCAAAAATTGGCCTTAATCAAATCATGTTGGAATTAGTGGATTGGGAAATGTTTGTTTGTTATGGGAAATGGGGCATTGGTGGTTGGGTCGATAAATAAGTTACACATTTGATCTTCTGTTATATTTTTGTTCTTCACCTCAAATACTAACAATTTATCAGCATAGTAAGCCCTAAAACTATCCATATATGATCTCTATATATCAATTTGACTCATTATCAAGTCAACTTGACCTAATACTAGCTCTGGGTTATTGGCTAAATAGGTGCGATGGGTGTTTTTGGAAGTATGCTCCCTCATTCTCCTAATTATTTGCTCAATTTCAATTTTATTCTCCACTGTGTAAGTAACTAATTACTCTTGGCTACCTGGGGGATCTAGGGGACCTATAGGAGGGTTAGGAAGGTTGGGAAGAAGGTTAGGTAGAGGATTAGGTGGAGGGTTATGCAGAGCATGCCAACCTATTGCAGAAAAATTAAAAAACAAATTTGTAATTCACATTCCAAAAAATAAAAAAAATGATTTAATCTACAAAAAAAATACCTCTTATTCATGGCAGCATCGTTGATCTGGCGAATGGAGGGAAAAATATGAATCTTGTAGGCCAAAATGTGATCTTACAGCCAAAATGTGATCTTGTAGCCAAAACATGAATGGGAATTAGGAAAATGCGAATGGATAGAATGTATAAAAAGAGGGGTTTTTTTGTTTTATAATTTAATTAACATATACGTATTATTAAAACATATAAGAACACGTACGCATTCCTATAACGTGTACATGTTATTATATATTTTAATAACATGTACACATTATTGTCATAACATGTACATGCTATAAAAATAATGCATATGTGCTATGTTATAACACGTATGCGTTATAGGGTATATCGATGGAATTGTCCCCAAATCTGTGCACATACCCATATATCCCTCATAGAAGTATGAGGACATGAAGTAGTAGTATCAGAAGTAGGAACATTTTTATTTGCTCTAAGAATGTTTGTAAATATACAAGCTATGCAATGATGTCAATAGGAGAATTAGTGGGAAAGGGTAAATGTATAACCTTTCCTAAATGAGATGTGCCATATGTGTGCACAATAGAATAAAAAAGTATATCTTGCTCTTTTAGTAAGTTCATATATTTTACCTTTGATTTTATTGTATTTGTAATTGATTTCATATTTCTGGTGATGGATTCAAGAAATAAGTACCAAGTCCTATAGATATGAATAGATTATATGGTAAGTTGGTGAATAGATCAATTGTTGATCTATATATTTTACTTTGGATTTTGAGACTTCATTCTAATTATGTTTTATATGGTCATTTAAATGATTGATATAATGTGCCTCTTTCTCGCTTGTAATGATAGACTTAACAAAAATGTTTTTAAAATATACCTTTGATGAAGCCGAAGGGATGCCTTCTTGTCATTTGTTATTCCCCTATAAATTAAGCTCAATTGTTTGATTTTTTCTTTGCTTAGGTATTATAGATTCCTTTGGTAATGGTTTAACTTGCAACTAATTTTTATCTAGATTATATTTTGATAACCATATTTTTTGGTTTCACACCTTTAATTTAGGAAAAGTACTTGTAATATGAGTGGATTTATTGATAGATGTATCAATTATAAGATCACCACTATCAATTAGGTTTTGTAATTTTTTCTTCAAAGAAAAAAGCAATCTGTATGATGCCCATGCATTTTATGATATGCACAATAATATTTTGATCTCCTTAAAGGATGAGGAGGAGGTAACTTGATCAATTTATTTCTAAACATCTCCCTTAGAATCTCACTTGAACTCTTATTAGGCCTTTTTATACTTGGATTCGTATTCTGATATAGAACCATGTTTGGCATAATATTGGCAGATGAAGATATGCAAACACATGGTTAACACTATCATATTTTGGATTTTTGGCATATGGAATATGATGTTCCTATAATGTGATGATGATAGCTCTACATCAGACACTCAGGTTTACCCAATGATAATATTTAATTTTAGAATTAGATGACTTTAGGTAACTAGACACCTCGTAGGATTTTAGACATTGCCATAAATGCAGGTGTTTGTATTAGGCTTAAAGCACTTTACATAGTTCAAAAATATTGGGTACTTCTAGAATATCTAGGGTTAGACTAAAATATAAGTAATTAGATAGATGCACACAAGCCTTTTGAGCAACATGAAGTTTTAGGATATAAAGACGGAGACATTGAGTCATATTTTCCAAATGTATAGTATTGAGATTATATATATTCAAATTTATTATCTACACTAGGTCAAAAATACTTATGTCATTTGTCTCCATTGTTTTGAGTTTTTCATAAGTATATTTGCATTCATATTTAGTTCTTCAACATTGATATATTACAACATAACAAATATACACCAATTTTATGTCATTGTATGAAATAAGTTTCCATTTTTAGAGAAAAATTAAATTAGAACAAGTTATCATTTTGTGAATTCTTGTAAGTTAGTGACTTGAGTGTTTATAAATCAAATAACCTTTGAGACTTGGGGAACAAAAGTTATTAGGCATTCAAAGATTTCAATGTTATCTTTTAACCCTTAATTTTTAAGTTATTTAATTATAATGGGTATCAAATATTTGATTGTTTAAATGGAAGTAGATAATTCCAAAATAATCCAAACTAAATTTTAAAGGTGGGAAATGAAAATGCTCATTTATTTTAAATAATGAAAAACTATATATACTTATTTCATGCAAAAATGTGGCAAATGTCCACTTTCCAAATTATTTATAAACAAATATTTTTTATGTTGTACAAAATTCAATTTCAAAAATATTATTTTTCTAAACATACTTTGATTAGGGGTAAGAAAAAATATAATGGTTATCCATTCCACATTTACCTTCAAAATTTGTGTCAATGATACTTAAAGAATATCAAAGAGTAAATATATTTCTATAATAATTCATAAATAGTTTTTCAATATTTAGAATTTTTTTTAAGTGCATCCAATGTTTTTACTTTCATTCCATATAGACTTCAACAAAAATTAATTGTATTTCATGGTTAAAAAACATAGATATGTTCATATGGCCAAAATATTTAACCCCTTCAAGTTTCAAGAAGTTCAAACACATCCTATAGATTGAAATTAATAAATATTAGATTAAAAACATGTTGTCAATTAATCACAACAATTGGAGATGAGTGCAGTTGGCAAGGGTAGTGGGAATTAGTCCTGTTAAGTTGTTGGCTTGTAGATCAAGTCTTTGGATTTGAGTAAGCATACCCAATTCAACAGGAATACTATTATGGAAACTGTTACCTCCTAAAGCCAAGATAGTTAAAGAGGACAAGTTTCCCAGAGAGGAGGGGATTGTGCCTGTGAGAGAATATCCTAATCAAATGATCTCTAAATGTGAGAGAAGGCCAAGCTAGGAGGGAATGGAGCCTTCCAAATCATTATAAGACAGTATCAATATTCTTAAGCGAAAAAGCCTTGCCAGTTGAGGTGGAATGTGGCCGTGGAAGTTATTATTCTCGAGAGCAAGTACTCTAAGGAAAGACAGGTTTCCTATAAAAGGAGAGATGGGGCCGAGTAAAGACATACCTGTGAGATTTAAGGAAACCACATGGTGTGGATGACGATGAGAGTAGGCAATGCCAGTCCAATTACAAGTGTTGTGATTGGGAGACCAATCATGGAGAGAATGAATGGAGAGGGAATTCTTGAAAGAGAGAAGAGCATGTTGATCAAAATAATAAGAAGAATGTGAGATGTGAGCAGGCAGTGCAATTGCAGAAAGAAACAATAAGACTAACACACAGACCATCTTCATCTTCATCTTGCAGAGTGGGAGATATAAAAATGCATCATCATCTGTATATAAATAAGATCATAATGTAGTAGATTAGACTTGAAATATTAAAAAAGCCTACATTATTATTGCATGATACAAAGAGTCTAAATTATATGTTTTATAATAATAATAATAATAATAATAATAATAATAATAATAATAATAATAATAATAATAATAATAATAATAATAATAATAAGAAGAAGAAGAAGAAGAAGAAGAAGATATATTATACTTAAAGGCTTGATACAAAATCAAATTACTTTCAAATAGTTTCGCATTTTAAATAAGTAGTTTATCAAGTAATAATAATAATAATAATAATAATAATAATAATAATAATAATAATAATAATAACAATAATTATTATTATTATTATTATTATTATTATTATTCAATCTTGATGTTTTTAGTTGCTACATATAAATTTACGTATTCACTATATTGTTGGGCAATTCATTATTTAATTCATGCCTATTTCTCCTCTATCTTCTTTCCATTTCTATATTTCCAAAATCTCTACAATCCATTTTTCATCAACAAAGAATTCAAGATAGAATCAATTGGGAAACCATTTAGTGGAACTACTTAGTCTAGTACAACTCTTAACTTCCAATATATTTCCACAATTATCAAGCATTTAAACATGGTTGGACACCTCTCTTCATATGGAAGCTATCTTACTCTCCATAAACATGAAGGCATAAATGAGCTAGTCTTCAATATCCTTGTAATAAAATAAAATAATTTGTAAGATAAATAACCTTCCTAGCTGAGGTGAATTTGGCCATGGGCATTGTTTTTCTGAAGAGAAAATGTTGTAAGGGATATTTCCAATAAAATGAGAGATGGGGATGACTAAATCCATACCATTGAGATTCAAGGAAACCCGTGTTGTTGATGATGAGAGTAGGTAACACTAGTCCAATTTCAGGGGTTGTGATTACAAGACCAATCATGTAGAGAATGAATGGAGGGGGAATTCTTGGAAGAGAGAAGAGCATGTTAACTAAAATAATAGGCAAGAGAAGAATGTGAGAACTGAATAATCCAAAGGAAGAAGAGAAACAACACAAGAACCATCTTCAATCTTGGCTTGATTTCAAATGAAATAAGGAAAGGAATGGACTAAGATATGTGGACTCTCAATTTTTTATCCTTCACCAGTAAAGCTAGCTACTATTATGTGTGGTGTATATTAGCTTTATCTATTTTATATTGAGTAGTAGATGAAAGGAAAGTTAAAGGATAAAAATGAATAAAGACAACATGTGGTGATTAGAGACTTTGTTCATATTGTTTATTAAAATATTTTTGTGCTTACTATTTAAAATGAGAGAACCTAACTAGATTATTAGTCAAATTTGAATAGAAAATGTATAGAAATTTCATGAGTGGATAGCATGGGGATTCCTTCACTAAAAAAGAGTTTCAATAGGAGCTTATAGGTACACTAAACATGTCAAATTTTATAATGTAAAATCTAATATGGTGGGCAACATAATCTTGCATTAAAAAGGTGTATGCAGTACTTGAAAGGTTTGTCAAATTACTAGCAAAACAATGTTTTCCAATTATGCAGTGGTTAAGGATTTTAGAGAGTAACTTAGTCTAAATAGAATCTATAAAAATGATTTTTGAGATTGAGAAAGTAAAGGAGCTATAAATTTTGCAATTATGATAGTGCAAGTTATTTGAAATGACCTAAAAGTTGGTTAGCAATGCTTATCTGTAATATCCCCTGTTTCCCTTGAATTCTGAAACTGGATATTTTTTTTGACTTATTCTCTATATTTTGCTTTTTGATATTTTTGCATGAATAAAGATGGATTTTGTAAGATAAATTCAAATAAATAACAAATAGCAGTATGAACTTATTTATTCATCCAAATGATTACAATAGATGTCCTTTGCCATGCATATAAAAGAATATGAAAATATTGTCTTAAAAATGTGGTCTTTTGCAAATCTAGAAGTAAAACCTAAATCTAGAATGGCTTGGGTTTATGTGTCAAAACACGTCACCAACATCAGTTATATTGCCGTCATCGGTCAATATACTGTCGACATTGGTCTCCTTTGGTCGGTCTACTATGCTGACGTTGATATTCAGTCAGCCGATGTCAGTCACTGGGCTGTCGAAGTCAGTCTCTGAGCTACCTACATCTCTGTACGACCTGATGCAAAATGGTACAGATCTCGTACAGTGGCAAAAAAATAGTGTAGCCTCTATGCTGGATGCCAGATCCCAAGAAATATGGTGCTAATATGGTAAAGCTATATTTGGACAATTACTGAAAGTAAAACCTAATGACGTAAATACTTGTAAATCTTTGTGACAACTTTTGTATGAAGCTATCCCCCAAACTGGCAATAGATTAGCTGATATCTCACAACCTCTGAATCATACACACTGAAGAGTGGACGTTCTCCAATGCAAATGGAATCCTGGAACCCTTGGCTCAGTCTTCTCAAAAGAATTCTTAGTAATAATCAATAATCAATCATCATAATATGACTCTCCCTCCTATGAGAAACCCTTATATCCTCCAAAAAGGTGTGCTTGCCCTAATTAGGGTTTCATAATTAAGAATTAGGGTTTCATAATTAAAAATAGGCCAAATAATTAATCTTTGATTAAATCAATCAAATATTAATATCTCCCTCAATGCATGTCAGATCCTCGAACCATCTGAAGCTGGTGATCTAGGGAGTGATTTCACACATGATCATGCCATAACAGGGATGCTCCATTGAGTGCCAACATTCCCTATATAATAGGAGCTCAGGCAAACATGTTTGAAAGAGCTTGAATGATAAGCCAACTAGACAAATTTTACTAATCAAAGCCAAGCCAAGCTCCACCATGACCCTCTATCCATCCTATAAGCCTACGAGGGTCATATAATAGGCTAACCATCAACTTTGATGATGTCCATTAAAAAAGGGGACATGACAATCTGCCCCTCCTAAAATTGCTTGTCCCCAAGCAATCACAGAACAAAAAACCACTCGATCCACCTGGATTCCAAATGTAGTCATGATCTACACTGCTATCAATCAATGCAAGCTCCTGCAATATCCTCTAAAATATAACGAAGAGGAATCCATAATCAAACTAGTGAATGCAACTCAACCAAACTCCAAAATCACAAATACCATATACACATTCCACCATGCTATGCAAAAGGCACACTCCAACTCTGCAATAACTCCCAAATGGAACTATGCCAAGTGTGGAGAATCCACACACTGTACCTCTATGGTGATTAACATATCTCATCAACTCTTGCTCTTAGTCATGCACTACCAAACTGTCAACCCCAACACCTATCACCATGCCATGTCTATCACAACTCTCATCCCATGGTATCAAATTGTCCCTCATGGCCCTCATGTCACCAAATCCAATCTCTGATAAATTGCCCTGGGTGTGTCGATACTGTACGCTGTGTAACTAACAACTGCCAATTCTATCTGCAAAAGATGGTGCCAATCCATTCCATAATGGATGGTAAGAAACAAGTGCTGATCTACACCTGTGTGAAATCAAATCTTTGATCTCTGGATCAAAAGAAGAATAATGAACATACCCCACAGTATAATGCTGGTAGGAACCCCCAAACTCTGCTATTGGCTCACCATCACTGAATTGGGAATCAACAGATGGCTCTAATCTCTGACTTTAAGTGGTTGTAGGCTGGATAGGACCCTATGCAATCCGCTCAACAAACCCCACCTCAAAATCCCTGTGAGGTAGCATAGTAGAAAGGGCCACTATAATCTCCCCACCCAATCTACTAATAGCACTAGTACCTCAGATGACAACACCTTCTATCACTTTATGCGAGTCCAAACGAACACCTACACTATCCAGCAAATACTCCATGAATGATTCAGTGCAAGAAAAATTATATGCGAAAGCATCAACATACTCCCCCACACACCACAACTGATCCCTCTGTAAGGGTGGCACAACCAACTGTACCACACTATCATCTATGTGAGAAGAATCAATCTAGAGACTCGACTCCACTAGTATCCCAAACTCATCAGGACTAGGTACTCCCAAATCTTGAACATGTGTGTCAGCCCCAACAACATGTTCCTTAACAACAACTATAGGAATGTACTCACCACCAACACTCAGTGTACTAACATCTGAGTACACCTACACACTCTGAATGCAAGCATCCGACTCATCCTCATCTAGCTTAGAAGAAGCTGCTACTGAAACTACCTCATCATCACCATCTCCTATCTCTCAAGAATCATGGGACATGTTGCTGCTATCCTCAAACAAATCAGTAATGACATGCCGTTGAAAAATGTCTCCAGCTATAGAAACCATAGTAGAGACCTCTTGTTGCTCCCTTTTGTTCTGTGATGTGGCCCCTTTAAAAATGGATGTCATACACCATGCTAATTTGTCTTCAATTATGGAGTCTGAAATAAATTCATTCATCCTTCTCTGGTTTTCCACCAACATATTCAAACTTTGTTTTAGCTTCTCCATATCCTTGTCCCACTATTTCTGAGTACTTAAAGTACCCATGATTTACTAACTGATTCAATGTCCAATCTACCCAACAGGATGGCAAGACAAAAGCTCTGATACCACTGTAATAGTGGTATCACTATACAGACCACTCTACCGAAACTACCCAATAGGATGGTAGGACAAATGCTCTGATACCACTGTAATATCCCCTGTTTCCCTTGAATTTTGAAACTAGACATTTTTTTTGACTATTTCTCTGTATTTTGCTTTTTGATATTTTTGCATGAATAAAGATGGATTTTGTAAGATAAATTCAAATAAATAACAAATAGCAATATGAACTTATTTATTCATCCAGATGATTACAATAGATGTCCTCTGTCATGCATATAAAAGAATATGAAAATACTGTCTTAAAAACTTGGTCTTTTGCAAATTTGGAAGTAAAACATGAATCTAGAATGGCTTGGGTTTCTGTGTCAAAACACAGTCACTGACATCGGTTATATTGTCATCATCGGTCGATATACTACTGATGTCAGTCTCCTTTGGTCAGTCTACTATGTTGACGTCAGTATTCAGTCAGTCGGTGTCGATCACTGGGCTACCGAAGTCAATCTCTAAGCTACTTGCGGCTCTATATGACCTTATGTAGAATGGTACAAATCTCGTACAGTGGCAAAAAATTGTGTAGCCTCTATGCTGGATGCCAGATCCCAAGAAATATGGCACTAATATGGTAAAGCTATATCTGGACAATTACTGAAAGCAAAACCTAATGAAGTAAATACCTGTAAATCTCTGTGACAACTTTTGTATGAAGCAATCCCTCAAACTGGCAATAGATCGACTGATATCTCACAACCTCTAAATTGCACACACTGAAGAGTGGACATTCTCCAATGCAAATGGAATCCTGGAACCCTTGGCTCAGTCTTCTCAGAAGAATTCTTAGTGATAATCAATAATCAATCATCATAATATGACTCTCCCTCCTATGAAAAACCCTTATATCCTCCAAAAAGGTGTGCTTGCCCTAATTAGGGTTTCATAATTAAGAATTAGGGTTTCATAATTAAAAATAGGCCAAATAATTAATATTTGATTAAATCAATCAAATATTAATATCTCCCTCAATACATGTCAGATCGTCGAACCATCTAAAGTTGGTGAACTAGGGAGTGATTCCACACATGATCCTACCATAATAGGGATGCTCCATTGAGTGCCAACATTCCCTATATAATAGGAGCTCAGGCAAACATGTCTGAAAGAGCCTAAATGATAAGCCAACTGGACAAATTCTGCTAATCGAAGCCAAGCCAAGCTCCACCATGACCCTCTATCCATCATATTAGCCTATGAGGGTCACATAATAGGCTAACCATCAACTCTGACGATGTCCACTAAAAAAGGGGACATGACATTATCTAAGGAATTATGATAATGTTGAAGTCCCAAAAGAATTGTCTTCTATCTTAGCTTCCCCTACCTTAATCATAAAAGTTATAAGTAAGATTTCTCTTTCTAAAGGCCCAAAATGACATGGTTATGATTATGCAATGTTAACAAAATGAAGGATAACTTACTAAATTTAGTTGTTAAGGTTAAATTATTTTAGGTTTCATATGATATCTCTCTAAATTATTTTAGAAAGAAGTTAATTAAGGGATTTAAACATCATGCTGCATATAGAGATATAAAAGGACTAGTGAGTGCACATATTAAAATCTCAAATATACGTATCTAATTTTTGTATATGGATTATTATGTTTACATTGATTAGGTTTTTTTTTTGGCACTAAAAAACCAACAACTTGGTCTAGATAGACCTTGGAATGCTTCCACTTTATATTAATTTTTTATTATTCAATGTCTTGAACCTAATTTAAATTCTTCATTTTAAAACAATGTTAATTATTAATCATTTCTAGGCTAACAAGTAATATGGAAGAATATAAATTTCATGGAATTTGTAGTGCTCACAATGCTTTTACCTTTCTTTTAATATCATCATTTGCCATTTTGTTCATGGAATATTGCTAACTATAAATGACGACTTTTGTACCCATCAAATGTTGCATCATCTTTGTTTTAAAGGCTATCGTGCATGTTAATAATTCATGCTTGCCATGTATTTTTCCAAAATCAATTTGTAAAATCATCTTTATGCTTTATATCTTCTTTGAAAATCATCATTTTTCTATAGTAAACATGGATTACGATTAAAAGTTAAAGATAAATATACAACTTTGGCTTATAAAAGTCTAGTTAATGTCTACCAACTACCAGATAATGCTTTCAATGTTAACTATTAAAAATAAATAAAATAATGGTAATGAATATCATAAATATGTGCCCATTTTGAAATGAAAGTCCAACGTGTATAAATAGGCAAAAAAAAATCATCTCAGTAGGAAAGTGGTCATTTGAGTCTATCTTTTCAACACCTACTCATTCTTAACCATTGTTGGGTGTAATTTTTTCTCTATTTTTATATTATTTAATAAAAAAAACCTTAGTTGTTATCTCAACACTTTTGGATTATTTAAAAAAATTGAGAAGTCATGTTCAAACGTTTAAGTGGCAGGGTTCACTTTTAATACATCAATTTGAAGAAATTTGTTGAACGTGTAAGACTTTAAAAGCTATATATGAAAAGTAAGTCATGTTAAGAGTTAATATTTTCAATTATCTTTAGAATTTGTTATATTTATGTATTCATAAATTTTATTATTTAGATGGTTTGGTAAAATTATTATTAATTTTTTTAAATATAAGGTTATATAAAAAGAGTCTTTTAGAATTCATGGATTTTGAATTAAGAATGAAACAAAAATTGAATTCAAAGGAATTATTCATAAATATTTTTTTGAGTCATAGAAGAGATGGTGGTTAAGATTTTTGTATTTCAAACGTGAAAGTTCGGTATCATATGTAAGTGGGCCCTGACGTAATTGATTTCCTTCTTCATAATATGGAGTTTTCAATCTCTTCACCTAAATTCAACCTTTAACATATAAAACTACACTCCACACTAATGAATCAAACGGAAGTAGTGGGCCCACCCAATGGATAATAATGTAGGAGTAGATTAGACTTAAAATATTAGAAAAACCTACATTATTATTGCATGATACAAAGAGTCTAAATTATATGTTTTATAATAATAATAATAATAATAATAATAATAATAATAATAATAATAATAATAATAATAATAATAATAATAATAATAATAATAATAAAGTAGATATATTATACTTAAAGGCTTGATACAAAATCAAATTATTTTCAAATAGTTTTGCATTTTAAATAAGTAGTTTATCAAGTTATAATAATAATAATAAAAATTCAATCTTGATGTTTTTAGTTGCTACATATAAATTTACATATTCACTATATTTTTGGGCATTTCATTATGTAATTCATGCTTATTTCTCCTCTATCTTCTTTCCATTTCCATATTTTCAAAATCTCCACAATCCATTTTTCATCAACAAAGAATTCAAGATAGAACCAATTGGGAAACCATTTAGTGGAACTATACAGTCTAGTGAAACTCTTAACTTCTAATATATTTTCACAATTATCAAGAATTTAAACGTGGTTGGACACCTCTCTTTGTATGAAAGCTATCTTACTCTCCATAAACATGATGGCATAAATGAGCTAGTCTTCAAGATCCTTGTAATAAAATCAAAGAATTTTTAAGATAAATAACCTTCCTTGCTGAGGTGGAATTTGGCCATGGACATTGTTATTCTTAAGAGCAAATGTTATAAGCAAAGGGATATTTCTAATAAAATGAGAGATGGGGCTGATTAAATCCATACCATTGAGATTCAAGGAAACCCGTGTTGTTTATGATGAGAGTAGGTAACACTAGTCCAATTGCAGGAGTTGTGATTATAAGACAAATCATGTAGAGAATGAATGGAGAGGGAATTTTTGGAAGAGAGAAGAGCATGTTAATTAAAATAATAGGTAAGAGAAGAATGTGAGATTTGAATAATCCAAAGGAAGAATAAAAACAACACAAGAACCATCTTCCATCTTGGCTTGATTTCAAATGAAATAAGGAAAGGAATGGACTAAGATTTGTGGACTCTCAATTTTTTATCCTTCACCAGTAAAGCTAGCCACTATTATGTGTGGTGTATATTAGTTTTATCTATTTTATATTGAGTAGTAAATGAAAATAAAGTTAAAGGATAAAAATGAATAAAGACAACATGTGGTGATTAGATAGTATTTTCATAGTGTTTACTAAAATATTTTTGTGCTTAGTATTTTAAATGAGAGAACCTAACTAGATCATTAGTCAAATTTGAATAGAGAATGTATAGAAATTTCATGAGTGGATAGCATGGGGATTCCTACACTAAATAAGAGTTTCAATAGGAGCTTATAGGTACATTAAACATGTCAATTTTTACAATGTAAAATCTAATATGGTGGGAAACATAATCTTATATTAAAAAGGTGTATACAGTTCTTGAAAGGTTTGTCAAATTACTAACAAAACAATGTTTTCAAATTATGCAGTGGTTAAGGATTTTAGAGAGTAACTTAGTCTAAATAGAATCTATAAAAATGATTTTGAGATTAAGAAAGTAAAGGAGCTATAAATTTTGAAATTATGATAGTGCAAGTTATTTGAAATGACCTAAAATTTGGTTAGCAATACTTATCCAAGGAATTATGATAATGTTGAAGTCCCAAAAGAATTGTCTTCTATCTTAGCTTCCCCTACCTTAATCATAAAAGTTATAAGTAAGATTGCTCTTTCTAAAGGCCCAAAATGACATGGTTATGCTTATGCAATGTTAATAAAATGAAGGGCAACTTAATAAAGTTGGTTGTTAAGGTTAAATTAATTTAGATTTCATATGGTATCTCTCCACATTATTTTAGAGAGGAGTTAATTAAGGGATTCAAACATCATGCTGCATATATAGATATAAAAGGACTAGTGAGTACACATATTATAATCCCAAATATGCACATCTAATTTTTATATATGGATTACTATGTTTACATTGATTAGGTTTTTATTTTTTCACTAAAAAACCAACAACTTGGTCTAGATAGACCTTGGAATGCTTCCACTTTATATTGATTTTTTTTATTATTCAGTATCTTGAACCTAATTTAAATTATTCATTTTAAAACAATGTTAATTATTAATCATTTCCAGGCTAATGAGTAATATAGAAGAACAAAAATTTCATGGAATTTGTAGTGCTCACAATGCTTTTACCTTTATTTTAATATAATCATTTTTCCATTGTGTTCATGGAATATTACTGACTATAAATGATCACTTTTGTGCCCATCAAATGTTACATCATCTTTATTTTAAAGGCTATCGTACATGTTAATAATTCATGCTTGCCATGTATTTTTCCAAACTTAATTTGTAAAATCATCTTTATGCTTTATATCTTCTTTGAAAATCATCATTTTTCTATAGTACACATGGATTATGATTAAAATTAAAAGATAAATGTACAACTTTGGCTTATAAAAGTCTAGTCATTGTCCACCAACTATTAGATAATGCTTTCAATGTTGACTATTAAAAATAAATAAAATAATGGAAACGAATATCATAAATATATGCCCATTTTGAAATGAAAGTCCAATGTGTATAAATAGGTGAAATAAATTCATCTCAATAGGAAAGTGGCCATTTGAGTCTATCTTTTCAACACCTAGTCATTCTAAGCATTGTTTTAGATTAAGGTAAAAGCAGGTTTTGAAGGGACCCCAAAACCCTATAACAAAAATAAAAAGATAAAGCAATTACATCCATCAGGAAGAGCATTCCTAAATCCTATTGAATATCAACATCAAAATCAAGTTTTACAGGGACCTGAAACCACAAACCTAAACCATAAAAAGAGCCCAAGTTTTACAGAGACCTGGAAACTCAAAAAAAGTTTCAAAACTAAGAACCAAGTATCAGTACCAGTTATAACATCCAATAAATGGGACCAAAACAATAAAAATATCAACAAAGAAAACCCTAGTCTTCTATTACAATTCTAGGATCATCTTAACAGCCTCCTTTCCAATCTTAGCAATATCTTGTATTGATATAGTAGCCAAAGTAGCAGCATCTTACAGGGCTTTCTTCCTCGAACTCTAACTGGTCCACTTACTTGGACCCTCTAAGGATTTCATTTCTTCATTTACTCTTTTTCCAAGGCTAGTTGTAGTAGCACATATGGTTGAAGTTACCTGCTCCATCTTCGTTCTACTTTCCTTGATGAGCATTCTAAGATTATTCTCATAATATTTAAGTTTAATTGGGATATCTCTCATTTGCATCTCCAAATTGTTGATTTTGGTCTGATCAGCTTCCTGATTGTGTTGCATTATTTCCATTTTATTCTTCAGCCCCATTATTTCATTATAAATCCACGAATCAACTTGGAGAATATAATTAGCTTTGAATTTGGCTAAATTCAAGAAGGATAGCTTAGTGTCCCTCTACGGAGCATCACGAATGTCTTCTGCATTCTCATGTGGAGGGGATTCATCCTTTTCAATTTGTTCCTCCCTTTCCATCATTTTCTCCTCTTTAGTCTCAACAGGGTCTTCATGCTGGACAAGATCATCCTTTTCTTGTTCCCTAATCTCCATAGCAGGAGTGGAAACCAAAACCATATGTTCCTCCTCTCTTATAGAAGCTAGATCATCAAGTAAAATATTTGTGTCTTTAACACCTCCCCCCAACACAGTCTAATTATCCTCATGATTAGAATTGCTCTATTCTGAATTTCCCTCAGTTGTATCCCCTTCATTCCCTTTCTCACTTTTTTCTTTATTTTCTTGATATCCTTCTAGATTAGAACTGAACTCCCCAATATCCATCCCTTCCTCTTCCTCTAGGACATCCTTCTCAGAACTTTCTATACTTTTTGACTCAAATTCCTCTTCAGCAATTTCTTTTTTAGAACTAGAGGGTTTTGGTTTTGCCTTTTATTTCCCCTTAATTTTTTCATCTTTTTTACACTGTGAATCCTTATTTTTGTCATTCTAAGCATTGTTGGTTGTAATTTTTTCTCTATTTTTATATTATTCAATACAAAACCTTAATTGTTATCTCAACACTTTGGGATTATTTAATAAAAAACTTAGAAGTCATGTTCAAACATTTAAGTGGTAGGGTTCACTTTCAATACATCAATATCTTTTGGTCGGGTTGGTTCACTTTCAATGTCAATAATGGTATTAGAATTAATGGTCCCTTATTTTAACACTTGTACCTTATTTAAGAGCCATAGTTAGAGATAAATGAAATTGAAGTAAAATTTGGAGAAATTTGATGATGCTAACACCATGAAAGACTTAAAAAAATAGATATCTAAAGTTCATGTAATTTGTTTGAATAATGATGAACATATAAATAAACATGAAAAAAATGAATGGTGGTGAAAATAAAATCTTGAAATAAATGAACATTGAACACTCATATGTGAATGGAAAACAAAAATAAGACACTAACCCTAAAAATCATGAATTTCAATGAAATGACAAATATTTATATGAATTTGAGAATTTTTTTTATAAAATCCATTTTTGAAATTTGTGACTAAATACATAAGAATTCAATAACAAATTTTAATGAATTTTAAATATTTTCTTGTAGTTCAAAAAATTTCAAACTTTTGCAATTAGATTTGGCAAACATGATTATATAAATATAACCATTTCTTCCCACTATAGAATTAATGATCCCTTATTTTAATAATTATAATTCATCTGTCCCTGGCTAATAGTCATATTATAGAACTATTTCACATCATAGTTAGAAAATAAATATATGTACACATTTGGAATTTTAATTGCATAACCAAAAGTCTTATAGATAGTTACAATAAAAAAAGCCATTGTAATAGTATCATTCACATTGTAGCCCACTAGACACCTAGACATAATGTTTAATCATAATATTTATTTGAAATGTACTATTAGAATGCTTTAGGATATCATATAATATACAAAAAATGATAATATTACATGAAGGTTACATAGTTAAATAGCTAGTTGGTATGCATTGTTCAAACTCCATGATGGAGCAAATGTCCCGACTCAAAACAAACGTGAAAAATAGGGAACAAAAAATAAGTCTAGATAAAATATGACACTTGAAAACAAACTATAACACAAAATTTAAGCACAAGCTACAACACCCAAGGGAGGAGGTACATGATCATCTTTGGGTGGTAGAATCACCCAAGTAGAAGGCTCTATAGTAGTAAGATCTAATGTCACAAAAAAAATTGATCAGTCCATGGTCAAATCAATAGTCTAGCTATAAATAAGTTGCATCTAAATAATAATACCAACAGGACAACCTCTGTGAGAGGGAACTATGTCATATTTACCACACAGTAGTGGCAAATCCCACCCTTAGATGAAAGTAAGGGAAGAAGTGTCTATGTCTATGAAATCAACTTTTGTGTTACTTAGAAGGTGGCAGTGGTGCCCCCTAGGGTGGTACATAACTCACAGTGCAGGGGGCACTCCCCCACTAATCCAACAACTCCTAAAGGTGATAGAATTCCATTGCAACCTTGTTTATTTGGGTTTGAATCTCCATGTAGGCCAGATATATAAGAAAACCTTGTCATTAATATAAAATTCACAAGAGCATTCATAATTTTTGAATATATCATTATTTTTATCCTTTCATAATTAAAAAATAATGATGGATCTAAAATAATTCCAAAAAAAATTAATAGAATTTAGCCAGTTGGCTGAGTCTCTAAAATAATAAGTCATCAAGAGAAAGGATTAGGGTGATAAGGTTAGAAAATATGGATCCACTTCCATGTAGATTAGGCTCATGGGAAGAATTAGAAGAGGTGTTTTAAAGAATCAGGCCATTGACAAGAATGAAACTTGGGTAGATTAATGCTCATATGAGAGAGTCACTTCCCAAGCACGATGCCTTGATAGACAAGGCACTATAGGAAGTGGGCTACTTTTAGTTCTATCTCAAAATTCCAAATTTTGTCAAGTATAATATGCCAAGTTTTGGGGGAGTTAATACTCCAATGCTTATTAATATTACATAGAGTAGGGGATAAGAGGCTCATGACTTGATATAGAAGGCCTAGAGAATTATTTTTAAAGTGGGTGTCACAATTTCATCGCCAGTCTTTCCACCATGCCTAAGGCAGTTAAAAGCCTAGTGTGTGAATAATAATATTAGGAAGAAACTCTTGAATGAGAATAATGGAAGCTAAATCAACATTGTTCAATTAAAATTTAATTTCTAAGGAATCTAGTCCCCAACATCAACCAAATTTCAAATGGTATGGATACCTATCTAAAAGAGTCTAATGGATTTGATTCTTGGTAATTCAGCCAAAAAAACATTAGTGCCTATCATAATAGGAGACCACTAGATGATATGGTGATTTAAAGAAAAACCTATACAAAAACATCCCTAATATATTTTGTGTGCGGTTTAACATCTTCAAAGGCATTATATAATTTTGGAAATAAAATAGCCTTTAATTTTTATAAGATCCATAGTGATGAGAAAGGAGTGGAAGTCTATATCATTCCAACTAGGTTTACCATAAGGTAACCTATAAGAAATGCAATACCTTAGTAGTGATATCTAGGCCTCATTACCTTTAATGGCATGAACTACCCATCTAGCACATAAGGATGCACACTATCTGTACGGGTCAACAATTCCCATTCCTCCTTTATCCTGAGGAAGGAAAAACATATCCCAAGTAACATGATGGAAATCCCTGGTTTCTTTGTAACTAGACCAAACAAAACCCCTATTAATTTTAGCTAAAGTGTGATAAGAAGCTTTAGAGGGAGTACAATAGGAGGGAATAATAAACATGGGTGGTAGCCAAAATCTTGGTACACATTTAGAATTTACTGTCAAAATAAGAAGGTATGACAATAAATTTAAATGTTTATCTATGCACAATCCATTTCCAATTAAATTCTAAAATCCATTTAGGCATAGGAATCATACTTTATCTAAAATATTGTGTCTTACTCCATTGAAAACTAGACCTAGAGGCCAAACAAAAAATATCAAGACACTTAATATCTTGTAGGAAAGTTCATTCTTGTTCTTCAAGTGTAAAGAACGTGTCATCTACAAAGTTCCCATTAATGAGATAGGAAGAGAAGTTAGGTAAAAATATACCTTGAATGAGACCCCACTTAGCTCTAGCAAGAAGAAGATATCCTAAAGCTTATATAGAGAGAACATACAACATCTAAATAAGAAGGAAACCTTTCTTAATGGATCATTGTAGTCAAATGATCTTAGACAAGACTCCATTAATGGTGAGGTAGGCCAATGCATCTAAAATTTATGTTTGAACTAGAAAAACAAAGTATCGGTCAAAACCAAGAGCTTTTAACATAAACAGGCTAAAAGGCCATTTAATTTTATAATAGAAAATTTCAAAATCAAGTTTGAGAAAAATGGTTCACTAATGAGAGATCCTAGTCCAATCCATTCCCTCCTAAAAAAAAGATTATAAAAAAAATACCTCCTTCTAATGAAATAATTTTCTCAAGTTTGAAATTTGCATGAAGAATAAAAGAGAGATGATTGGTAAGAACTTTAGCATGGAATTTTTATGAGACACTCAACAAGGTGATGGACCACCAACAAGTAATGAGCTCTATGTCACCTTTTTTGGGTATAAAATTAGTATTAAATTGATTAATTAAATCTCCCAACGAATGTTTTTGCATGGCTTCTTTATATATGTGAAGCAAGTCTAACCCAACAAACTCCCATGTAGATTTATATAATTCATATGGAAATTCATCAAAGATAGGGGATTTATCATTAATAATGTATTAAAGATCCTCTATTATTTCCTATAGGTTCAAATGTGAGTCACAAATCCATTGGTCAATTGCTTTAACTTTACGAGGAATGACATTGAGACATTCTTGCAAAGCCTGAGATCTTTCTTATGTTACCTTCTAGGCCTAGAAAACTAGCTTGTAGTGATTCATGAAGGCTGAAAAAATGCCCGAGAAGGAGGTGATCCTAGCTTGGGGCAACATGATGGCCTTGTTCAAGTCATGACCCTATTTGGCCTTGATGGAATTGAAAGAGTTTAGAATCTTGGTCTCTATCCTTGAGCTAGTGTGATTGAGTACACATTTGCACCCCTCTATTAGCATGGCTATCTGCCACCTTAATGTGGTGTTTGAGTGAGATAATAAGATTACGTAGATGAGTATCAGAATATTTAATATCAATAATGCAACAAACTTTTAATAAATCATTGAGATTAGAATCCTCACAAATCTTCGTAACATGCACAAATTTCTTCCTTTAGTGATGGAAGAAGGTGGTGTAATGTAGAATGGACTCATTTTGCCACTCAACCTAGCTATAAGTATAAAGAGGGTAGGGGGCCAAGTTTCAAATTTGGGAAATTAGATGGATGGTATGAGCATGTCTTACAAGATAAGTGTTGAGGATTAATTTATTACATGGAGCCTTGTACTTTCCTATGATCCACTCCACTCTAGAGAAGATAGGAGCATGATCAAAGAGAACCAAGTCAGAATGGATAGTGATAGTCTAGCCATTAATGTTGGAAAAGGATAAAATATTTTATTTTGAAAACATATAATGGTCAAGCCTTTTGAGCATGAATAGATCCCTAACATGATAGTTATGCCACATAAATCAAGATGTGGTATTAAATGAGTGTCATCAGAAGAGAGGGTCGATATTTTAACCTTTTAGGACTTGGCAAATGTAAATCCAATGTTTTTTAAATAGCTTAGTATGTTAAATCAAGCTAATAATATGTAATAAATACAACTACTAACTTGTTACAAAATTGACTAACTTTGATGTTTCTAAAAATAGAAATAAATGATGCAAATAATAACATAGATGGAAAATAATTGATATGGATAATCTGAAAGTTAGAAACTAAGGTAGAGGCTATTTTGAGTGTTAAAAATAGGATCCCAATGTTAGAACTCCTCTTGAATAGTATATCCCTAATTATAAGGTAACACTATTACTATATGTGTGTTGGTAATGTCCCTATTTTAGTGATAGTGTCCTCTATGTAGGATTATCCTCAACTTCTAGGTGCACTTATGTTTGGATATGTGAGGTCTATTCCTATGTGCATAAGTTCTAAAACCTTGCATATTACTTATTTTGACTAAATATATTTACAAACCTTAATCCTTCATATGTCTAGGTCATTCAATTGATACAAGCTGAAAAGTGTTTTCTTAAGAATGGTAGGCTAGACATCATCAACACCTCATTATGAAGAGATTTTCCTATATACCAATACTCTGAAGAGGGATCAAGGATGATGTATTTCTTCTATCTTAAGTGTTGGTGCAAGTGAAAGTGAATTTAGTATGCTAGTTGACTTGAGTTCTTTGAATGTGCTTGAGATTGGAAATCTTGTTAATTTGAACTTAAAACTGCTATAGATGGTAATATGTAGAAGTTGGGCAGAATAGGGATTGATAACATTAATTGTACATAACTTGTTTTAGGTTTACATATGTATTTTTCATCTGATTTTCATCCAATGGTTAGAGGGATAAAAGCCATGTATATATACTTTTATTGTGTTTGTGTGGGTGCTAAAAGAGGTATAGGTCAATCCTAGAAGGTTTTAGATTTGAAAAGATATTAGTTTGTGAAAAAAGGGAGGGAAAGGACACTAGTGACATTATTAGGACACTATCACCATGTGGTTTTACTATCCTTATTATGGAAATAGTGTTTAAGTGGTATAACACTAGGCACAAAGGGCCAAGATGCAATAATAATAGTCTAAGACTGCTTTAGAGATGACTAGGAATGCTTGTGGCCTACACGAAGGATAGATAAGTGTGAAAATAGGCTATAGAATAGGTATAGGGATAAGTAGACTTATGTATCACTCTTAGCACTTGGATACAACTTTTAGGTGGTCCCCCCCCCCCCCACATTTAATTTAAAAATGCAAAAAATTGAAATGACTAGGATAAAGGAAAAATAAGCATACCTAGACCTACCTAAGAGGTGAAGCACATGAAGATGGGTTTGAGTATGTGAATCATGATTCAATGCATTTAATACAAGTGAAACATGCATAAATCAATCCTTACTTAAAAGATATCAAAAGCAAAGACAAAACTGGGTAAAGAAGTAAAATTGAGTAAAGGGATAAGAGAAAGGAAAGGAATGAATACACCTCACTAAGTATGTGAACCAATGCATAAACCTAGTGAAAATATGTGTATTTATGTGTATATAATGATTAATTTATGAACAACTTAGACTAAGATGATGGCTTGCTCAATTCTCATGTATGGGTAGCTCAAAAACTCAATCTGGTTTTGACTCCATCATTTCCCACCCTTGCTTGGTAGATCATGAGCTGTGAATAGATTGTGTATTAGAGGCATCTAAAACTAAAATTACATGATATAAAAAGAAGTGTCTAACTGGGTATGTTGGCTCTACAACCACCTGGTATATTAGGTGGCTCTAGGCCACTTGGGAATGCCAACCACTCTAGATGAAGAAAGTCAATAGATTGGTGTGTAACCTAGAATATTATGTTAGATGTGTATAGTGTAGAGAATGACATGGAATTTTTCATTCCATCCGATCAACTAGTGTGTAAATGAGCATATATAAATAATGTGTTGTATACGTGTCCCCAAATATGATATCTAAGCATATGGATTATAGACCAAGTTGTAATAATCTATATATGAGTATCTATACTAAATATGGGAATGGTCATGCCATGCATGATGCCCCCAATATGAGTAAAGTTGTATGAATTTGAGCTAAAGTGGTATGAATATGAGCTAAACTAGGCAAAACTAATAAATCTATAATTAACCCTGTGCAAACCTATATTATACCTACTGTACTTTTTTGGCTAGTCTAGGTTTTTCAAAAATTATGGATATTATATAGTAACACCATATCTTAGATAGGTAGCACAATGCTAGAGTCCCAATTTGGGCATTAATGTTTTTTTGCTTTGATTTTTGTGCAACTATACTAATCTCTATGTCACTATGTCTACTTGAGTCTAAATTCTATAATATGAGATTATGTGTTAAAAATGTATTATGAATGCATTATAGGATCTTGATGTCTGTGAAAAAAACCCTATGAATTACCATATTTGGAGGGGAGTTATTGAACATGTGTAAGAACTATCATCAAAAGAAAAAGCTTTGCAAAATGTGGATTAGCTTGAGCATATATGATATCTATGTAATAATCTAATATAATGTGCATATAGAACATCAGAATGTAAGAGTATTCAATGTGTGATGTATTTCATATATAGTATTCAATAGGGTGTCAATATAGATATGACAATGTATGTAACAAAAAATATGAGTAATAACTAAGTAGCTAGCTATGGGTATGGGGCATGATGTCCATCACAAAACCTAAGTAGGAAGGGGGAGATGCATGAGGTCCCTCATGGAATATAAAACCATAGTGTGTAAAAATTAAGAGACAAGTGTCATGGCCATGATGCATACTATAAATCCTACATTCAAAACACATGAGACACATAAAGTAGGCCAAGGGGTCACAATACAAGGGACATGGGCATATGTCATTAAATCAGAGAAAATAAGTCATATAAGGACATGTTTAAATGTCCACATACACAAGTGATAATAAATTTGGATTAGAGCCACATATAATAAAATGTTTAAATTTTCACATACACAATTAGGGAGGCATACACAAGGACATGGGAACATGTCCAAAGCATACATACTATGAAAAGAAATGGCATAGAGCCAAAGATAAATGACATATTCAAATGTGATCGAATAGAATAAGCATAAAGATACAATCAAGTCTAAAAAAGGTAAGCTATAGATGAAATTATGCATGAACATATAATAAAAATTTGTGTATGAGCTAAGATGTACATATGCTAAGTCTAAAGTAGTAATAGCCAATGAAAATGCTTTTTTGAGTAAGTGGAGCATGATTAATACCAAGATATAACAATGCTAAATTTGTGATGTAGAATTTTTAAAGATAGAACCTAGTAATTGAAATTGTGTATAAGACACCCTTAAATAGGCAAATGTGTCAAATGGAGAACCCATTTATCAGAGTAAACTCCCCCAATGGGTAAATAATATAAAATATGGATCAATGTAGTGGACCTGAGTCCCATAGTAATCTACAAGCACTCGATAAGAATAAATGAATCATGTATGTATGATAAAACTAACTATAATATGATAGCTAACATATCTAGTGTCTGGAAAATATGTTAAGTGTAAACATGGAAATGCATAAGATAGATAATTTTGTGTTTTCAGAGTAATTATTTGAATGTTTTTTTTAGGAAAGTTATTTGTATTTTATGGATATAAGCTATGCACAAGCAAAATGAAAAAAAATTTGATTTTATATGTAAAATCTCCTTAGATGCATGATGTTTAATGGGTATTTTACTGCCTTAACACTAAGTGAAGCTAGACAATATACTTTGGGCTAATTGTTTCTATGATTATGTACAGGCCAAGCCAATTTGGTTTGAATTTTACTTTCTTATCTTATTTGGCATTGACATTTTTGATATTTTATTTTCAAACCAAATCATTGACTTTAAATTCCATTATATGGATATGGTTATTGTAGGTCTGCTAGATTCATTTTTGATATATCATGAGATGCTCTACAATTTTAATTCATGTGTGATGTAACTATTCTAATTCATGGATATGTCTCTCTCTATATTGATCATCTGTGATGAGATCTTTTAGGGAGACCTATAAGGATGGGATTTCTAACTCTAGTGGGATGATTGCTTTTGTGCCATTTACTAGTGAATAAGGAGTGTCTCCTGTCAGTGTGTGAATACTAGTTTGGTAAGCCTATACTACATAGATGAGCTGATTGTGCCAATCATCATCAAATTTAGTAACTATTTTGTTGAGGATATTGTTGATTGTATTTTTTTTGCTTCATCTTGACCATTTCCCTATTTGTAGTAAAAAGTAGAGAATATGTGCCATATTTTATATTTAACACAAAATTTATTCATTATTTTATTCATGAAAGATGTTCCATTATCTGTGATGATGCTTGCCAGGTGGCTAAAATGATAAAATAATGTTGGTCATGAGAAAATTACATATATCTTCTCCGTTTATGGATTGTATTAGAATGGATTCCATCCATTTTATAAAGTATTACAGTTGAAAATACCCTATTTATTCTTGAATTAATACCATGATTCACATTATTTGATGCACAACCTCATAAGAAAGGCACCAACTTTGCTATTGCAATGCTCAATCATATTAAAATAGTTGCACATTGAACACATGGCAGGGGGAGGTTGTCAGCTAAGGATTGACAATGCATAGATCTATCATGACCATCATTAGGGGAGTAAATATTAAGAAAGCCTAATGAATGGACATTAATATCCAAAATCATCCAAATAACCTGGTGTGATGGGTCCTCCCCCATTGAAATAATGGAGGGGGAAAACTTAGGCAAAGCCATAATGCTAGCATCATCACATCCTTCTTCATATAAAGTGGAAAATTGGGTGGCATCATACCAAATATATCACAAAGAAGTTTGCATAAGAAATACTAAACTTTTACTTCTTACAGATAAATAAAATATTAATAACCTATCTATTGGTAGGCAACATGAACATAATATTTTTGGGAAGAATCTATAATACCTCAAACATTACAAGATAAAAGTTCATTGGGAAATACCATCCATGTGGAACTTCTCATATTCTTCCTCAAAATACACTAAAACTGCAAAACTATTATGTTGGTCTAGGTGAGAAACTCCCCTCAAAATAATAGAGTGACATTTAGCCCCATGTTCATCTTAGGGAGAATCACCACCATAGGGTGTTTTGCCTGACTACCAAGAGAAGGAATGACTAGTTAAGGATATCCCCATAGCACAAACCATCGAATCATGGGAAATATTATAAAATAGGATCTATTAGGACTGGGGGACCAAAACAATAAGGGGAGGCATGGTGGTATCTCTTGAGAAGACTTGTTAACTAGAGAAAAATCTACTAAAGAGGTGGATTTTAGCCCTATTTATTGTTTTTTAGGAGTAACCATTGTCTAACCCTCCCCATTTTAAACTGCCTTAGGCTTATCAGGTTATGAAGGGGCCAAAGAATGATTTGATCATCCCATAAGGGGATAATATATGATACAATGGTCATATGCCTAAAAATAAAAGTAAGTGTTAGGTAGTTTAAATTACACAACCTTATGTGACCAATAGGCTTCACCTCATTGGATATCAATGAACTCTGTTAGGTCTTTGGATAGTTCCACCTTGACATAAACCCATTTGTTGGGGGTGAGAGGAGAACCAATTTGATTGCTCCTAGAAAATAATTCACCCAATAAGCACAAGATTTTGATCCATAAAGGCCTAAAGGTGCATCGATAAGATGGGATGTTTAACCTAGATGGGAAATATAAAGGAGGTTTGGTATGTAGCCTTGAAATTTTGGGTCCTCTAGATAAAATCAAGAGAATGTTTCTTCAAAACTAGTATATTGATTTGTTAAGGAGGGTTTAGACTTCAAACATATTTTTAAAGGTAAATAGGAAAGACTCGTTGGTGATTTTGTTGACACCAACTACATGGATGCTTGTGGGCTCCCAATGGTGGCAAAACAAATTCTTAAGAGATTCATTCAAGGGGAATCGATAGGGAAAGTAAGCAATAAGTGACAAATTTTCATACCATTTGCATGAATTTCCAATAGCATCACCAACAATAAATACCTTTGGCTAAGAAGCAAGTGTAGAGGGAGTACCTCATTATAGACCTTCAAGAAAACATTTTGATCTCTTTTGGGTACCATTCCTCTCATTTACTATAATAATAGTTATAGTCAAGAGTTGGTAAGATATTATATAGGGCTATCCTACCCACATGGTGCATCATTGATTGTAATTAATGTATAGGACTCCAAGAATTTCTCGTTCATGTTTCCTTCTAGTTAAAAATACATAAATATATAGATATCACAAACTCTAAATATCAAAGGGATTATTTAGGAATATTCTTTCTAATCATGGAAGAGATCTTTATTAAGATTTATGTAGTTCAAAAGTGAAATGTATACATCATATGTAAGTTATGCTCTTCCCTCAAGTTCAACCCTTAACACATAAGGCCTCTACTCTATGATAATAATTAAAATGTAAGTAGTGGGCCCACCCAAAGGCTAATATGGAGTAGATTAAACTTGAAATATTAAAAAAAACCTACATTATTATTGAATTATATAAAGAGTCTAAATTATATGTTTTTAAATAATAATAATATATAGATATATTATACATAAAGTTTTGATACAAAAACAAATTACTCTCAAATAGTTTGGTATTTAAAGCAAGTAGCTTAGAAAATTATATTAATAAAAAAAACAATCTTAATGTTTTTAGTTGATACATATAAATTTATATACTCACTATATTATTATTCATTAGATACTTCTTGCTTATTTATCCTCTCTCTTCTTTCCATTTCCCTAATTTCAAAATCTGCATAATCCATTTCTTATTGAGAAAGAATTCAAGTTAGAATCAATTGGTAAACCATTTAGTGTAACTACATAGTCTAGTGCAACTCTTAACTTCAAATATATTTCCAAAATTATCAAGTATTAAAATATAGTTGAACACTTCTATTTGTATGGCAGCTATCTTACTCTTCATAAACATGAAGGAATGAAAGAGCTAGTCTTAAACATATTTTTAGGAAAATAACAAAAAAATTGTAAACTAAATAACCTTCTTACCTAAGGTGGAATTTGGCCATGGACATTGTTATTCTAGAGAATACATGTTGTAAGGAAAGAGAGGTTTTGAATAAAAAGAGATATGGGGGTTATTAAATCCATACCATTGAGATTCAAGGAAACCCCATATTATTGATGATGAGAGTAGGTAACTCCAATTTAATTTCAGGTGTTAAATTAGAAGATGAATCATGTAGGGAATAAATGGATAAGGAATTATTGCAATAGAGAAGACCATGTCAATTGAAATAATAAGAAAGAGAAGACTGTGATATTTTAATAATGCAAAGAAATAAGAAAATCAACACAATAACCATCTTCAATCTTGGTTTGCTTCCAAGTGAAATGGGGAATGGAATGGACTAAGTTTTGTGGGCTCTCAAATTTTTATCCTCTATTAGTGAAGCTAACGACTATTATGTTGTGTATATTAGTTTTATCTTTTTAGCTCTTTTATGTTAAGTAGTAGATGAAAGAAAAGGTTAAAGGATAAGGATGAATATACAACATGTGGTGATCGAAGGGTTTATTTATAGTATTCACTAAATTTTTTTTTTAGTATTTAAAATGAGAGTACCTAACTAGATTATTAGTTAAATTTGAATAGAAAATGTATAGAACTATAATGAGTGGATGGCATGGGATTCCTACAACCAGTTAAGAGTTTCAATATGAGCTTATAGGTACACTAGACATGTTTATTTTTACAATCTAAAATATAATATGGTGGAAATCATAATCTTAAATTTAAAAGGTCTATACAACTTGAAATATTTTTCAGAAAACTAGAACAATAATGTTTGAGAATTACATAGTGGTTAAGGATTTTAGAAAGTGACCTAATCTAAATAGAATCTATGAAAATGACTTGTATACTAAGAAGGTAAAGTTGTTATATATTTTTCAATTATGATAGTGGAAGTTATTTGCATGACCCATAATTTGGTTAACAACACTTATATAAGGAATTATGATAATGTGGAGGTCCCAAAATAGTTATCTTCTACCTTGGATTCCCATACCTTAATAAAAAAACGTTACAAGTAAGATTAATGTTTATAAAGGCCCAAAATGACATGAGTGTGCCTATGAAATGTAAAAAGAGGATAACAAATTGAATTTGGTTGTTAAGGTTAAATTATTTTAGATTTTATATGGTGTCTCTCCACATCATATTAGAGAGGAGATAATTAAGGGATTTGAACATCATGTTACATATAGAGATACAAAAGGACTAATGAGTGGACATATTGCAATACAAAATATAAGCATCTAGTTTGTTTTTATGGATTACTATGTTTACATTGATCAGGTTATTTTCTAGAATGAGAAAACCAATAACATAGTCTAAATAGACCTTGGGATGCTTCCACTTTGTATCAAGTTTTAATTTAGTATTTAGTGTCTTGAGCCCAATTTAAATTATGATTTATTAAACTAGTTTCATTGATAAACATTTCCAAGCTGACAAGTTATATGGAATAATAAAACTTTCATTGAAGCTTTTTTGAAACACCAAGAGGTATAACCTACAATGGTAGTCCATGGTGGTGGTGGAGTGTCATATTTGTGAATATGTTCATAAAAATGATAGCCTTAAATTTTATGTCCATGTCATTATCATGTAGTGTTTTTTCTTTCTTTATTGAAGAATGAATAAAAAATCATGATATCTTCTAGAGACGATGAAATTTGAAGCTCAATTTTTTCTAAAAATAAAATTTTGAGCCTGATGCTGTGGTCCTTAAAGTTGTTTGAGGCAGTTTTTCAACATAAAATGATAATTTTTTAGGATACGGTGATGGATTTATTACTTAGTGTGAAGATATTCAATAAGAAAAACTATGGGATGTCATTCTATGGTCAAGATCTTGGCCACACCTAATAGCTTTAATTTGGTAGACAAAAATGTGATAATGTGCTAGCATGTGAATGTACTAAACAAATATCCATGTCTATGATCCAACTAAATAGGACCTCGAGGTCACAAGATTTATTGTAGATGGGGACTTTAGATTTTTTCTTATTGTGTGGAGTAGTAGCTCGAGAGTTGTTTGGTTGCTCAATTTGAGTAACTACTATCTCATTGAATTTGTTAACTAATATCAAGACCACATTAGTGAGTTGAAACAAGTGATTTTATAATGTAGAGTTACCCTTTGATGATGTGAATATGAGCGATAAAAAAATTAATACAATTACCATAAGGGTTAGGGTGTTGGACTCTCCCAATAATACACCCTGTTAAAATGTAAAATTTACTAAATAAATCTACTTTACAAAATCTTGTATACCCCTCTTACAAAATAATAATATTATGTGGCCCTTATTTACAAAATATATTTATCCCCATTTAGCAATATTTTAAATCCATCTACAAAAACATATTGACTCTCTTATAATATTAAAAAAATGGTTATTAATAAAATATTTGTTAATATAATATAAATGGGGGGTTTAAGGGGATTGACGCCTTAACTTCCCTTAATAGGAAGGTTTTAGTAAGATAGATGTTTTCAAAAAACAATAGAACAATACATGTCTCATATATGATTAATATAAGATTTGATTTCTTGAACAATTAAAAATTCAATAAAAACAAGTAATGATTGACCAATCTTTTAAAGTGGTCGATTAGAGTACCCACATGGATATGAAGTGGTAGTTGGATGGGGATGGACATATGGTACTTAGAGATAGGAATGTATATTTTAGTCATTATTGGCATGATGGTTGATAGATCGATGAGGATTTTATAGTTTTCTAGTGCATACCTAAGGTAAGCCTTATCACAGGACAGTTGACCACTAAGATGGTTGATACCGCTACTATTATCATCCATAAAGTTGAAAATATTAATTTTGAGGACTAACTGTGAATTACATGGTGAAATCAAATTATAACGTAGATTATATACTATGATTAATTATAAAACAAGCCTTTATCAAAGATAATTATCCATGACTGGTAATGGATTAGATCTTGTAGAAAGTGATCCACTCTAAGATTATGTCCATGTTGGATGGTATTTATAGATATAATCAATTTGAAGTAATGTCACAAGACCAACATAAGACCACACTCATAACTCCATGGGTCACATTAATTTACAAGATAATTCCATCAAGTATCATCAATGTGAACACCATATTTCAAATGGAAATTGACCTCACTTTTAGTGATATTAAAAATAAAATCATAGTGACATATCTTGGTGATCTCACTATCTTTTCTAAAAAAAGAATAGATCACTAGGAACATCTAAGGATGGTATTCAAAAGATGATGAAATCAAGGAATTTCATTGAATCCTAAGAAATCATCTTTAAAATATCTAAAAGAAAAGTTTAGAGTCATGTAATCTCAAAATAAGGAATCAAACTTGATCTAAAGAGGCTAGAGACTATTCAATAGTTGCCAACCCACCAACAAACCCAACACACACTCTCATTTTTTGGAAAAATAAACTTCTTATAGATATTTGTACCATATTTTTCAAATCTCATGAGGAACATTACTCAAGATGCATGGAAAAGTTTCTTTCAAATGTATTTATGAAGGTCGAAAAGCACTTGAATAAATCAAAAATGTTATTTATAATTACCTACTACTTGTGTATCTAGATTTAAAAATAGATTTCAAGATATATAACTATCATTCTAAACATACATTATCGACCATTCTAGTATAAAAAATGAAGAAGGGATTGAGTTAAAAATTGAGCAGGTATCTCAAGATGTTTGATCTATCAAAGATTGGTGGCATGGGTATTTTGAGAAAAAGGCAATGATGTCAATAGGGCTAAGTGCCTCACAATAAGAGATCAAGCCTTCAATGGTTATATTTGGCCATGTAATCTAGATTAAAAAAAGGAGGGAGACATAGATGAAAAAAGTAAATCAATGTTTGTAAATCTAAATCTCCAACTGCAATTGACAATCTTTTTCAGGATTCATAGAAATGTAGAGAATATTTGTAAGATTCACTGAGTACAAATTGATCTCAAATGGTGGGATCAATATTGGTCCATGATAAATTAATGAAGTTGCTTTAGGATGCATTCCTAGGAAGGCTTTAAAAAAATTTACTAACTCAGATCATGGTGTTTAAAGGCACATACTATTTTTTTGTGACCAACGACTATTCAAGTAGGAGAAAAAGGACTATTGAGCTATTTTATTTAGTTGTTGAGATTGTGACTAGAAGAAAAGTTCATAAAGTCAGTATGGGATATTGGTTTAGTGAAGCCATGCCAAACTATAACAAAAAGAGACATGCAAGTAGTGATTCCCATCTTTGCTAATATACTCATTAGCCACAAAGATTTTATTTCTTTCCACCTTTTCTCTCCTACATATTGTAAATTATTCATTTGAGCAAGAAAGTTGATTCTTTGGATTTTAACCCAAGTCCTTGATGGGAACTAGTATTTGGTCTTTGCTCTCCGTAAGAAAATTCCTAGCCCTCTTTTGAAGTGTAGTGCACTTGTGCATAGTTTTTTCAAGTAATATAAACAATTATGACTTTTGTTTGTTTGTCTCTTAGTTTTTATCTTGATATTATAACCTCATGTTTACATTCATGTTACATCTTGACCCTTGCATTTATTTTCTTAAGTAGTGTTCATTTCCCTTCTTAGATAATTGTTAGCTAATTATTCATCAAGATAGAGATCAATTGATTTCCATTTTGGTTTATCACCATTTTAATTTTATGTATCCTTCTAACTCTTTTCTCCATCTAAATTTTCCTTTATGCACTTAGTTTAGGCATAATATCATTAGTTTAAAAAATAAAATAACCTAGCTTCAGAGGTTCTTTACAAATACCAATTCCACATTGAGTAGAGATATTATCATTGTGTTTGAAATATAGGTGCAAATAGATATTTAAATGCATTAAAATCTTTTTGCACGGCTAGTGGGACTAATAGTTTATTTTAGTTTTAAACATCTAATTCAAATCCTCTTAATTAAAACCTTTTGAGCTAAGGTTTTGGTGAAAATCTTAGCTATTATTATTTTTTGTAACACTCTAATCACCAGGCCACTCAACTAGTTAAAAGAATCTAAAATACTTGTGTAAGCATTCTTTTCCCATTCCCAATATCTGATATATGTTGTAGTGAACTCATATTTATGGCCAACCCTAGAGCTTTAGCCTTTGTTTCTTGGAATGCTATGAGCCCATTATAATTTCAACAAATGAATGACATCTAAAAACCAACTTTCAGAGCACTTCCAACTTTGATAAGAATGACATCCCAAAACCAAATTTTAGATCACTTCTAACTTTTGCATGAGATGGATTTGTTTGTTCCATTCACCACGTCATAGATGTGGCAAATCTATGCATAATATATTGAATCACTGAGGTTGATGTAGCCCTTATATTTTTTGCATCTTTTCTTAAAGACAAAGCACACGAATGGTTTTAGTCATTAACCACACAAACAATTTTAAGTTGGGATTAATTAGAAGAAGGGAATCATAATTAGTTCAAGGAGAATGAATTTTTTATTATATTTGGAGAACATCTCATAACAATCAATTCAGCATATATGGAGGACATATTACAATTCAATCTCATATTAGAAAAGACACGGGAAATGATACCTACAAAATTTAGACCTCTACTAGGTATGGTTTTTTGATATTATTTAATTATTTTTTTATTTTGATATTTCCGTCATGATTCAATCTATAGGAGGAGAAGCTCTTCCTCATGTTTATGACCTTGTTGTGTTCATTGAGAAATATCTCATAAAAGCTAGTCAAATTGTTCCCATACCAATGATTCCCTTGTTTTGTAATGTCCTTGCACCCATAATCCATTATGAGGATATCTATCACCTATCCTATCCAAACCAAATCCTATCCATATGCTCTAGCATAATTTCAGAAGTGAAAACCCTGGTAAGGGAAATTTCAAAAGAGTTCTTGGCCTTTAAAACTCAATTGGCCATTCAAAACTACTTTCAAAATTAATTTTAGGAGTTTTAACCTAAAGGATCACAAACTAAAATACTTATCAATTGAGAAACATGTGTACATTATGGTAAAGGCTATAAAATACTTCTTATTTTCCATTTTTAACTCTCAAACTAGGTGACGGTTTCAAAAACAATCATTAAACCCATTTTGAATCAACAATAACTCAATTAGAAATGAGAATAATGGATTACAAAATTCTAAGAGTATGATTAGGACATCAAACCAAAAAATATTTTTAGTTGTAAAGGCTTATTTTAGTTAATAGCATATTAAGGTGATGAAAAAATGAAATCCATAAAATAAAATCTTGACAAGGAAGAACTTGAAGAATTATCTATGGTGGTATTCTTTAATTCTACTGATGAAAGCTAAACTAGAATTTCCTATGTATTGACTTACAAGAAATGTCATGAACATCACAATGCAAATCAATAGAGATCTATCAATATCAAATACATCAAGTATGTAATTTGAGACAACACACTTCTCAATAAGGAACTGGATGGTACTTTCCTAAGGTGGGTAAACAAAGAACAACATAAAAGGCTATTGGAAGAATTTCACAATAAAGAGCTTGTGAAGGTCTATTCACTAGTTACAAATTTCAAAATCCTACAAGTTCATTATTAAAATACAAATTTATTCAAAGATTCTAGAGATTGAGTACCTAATTATGAGGCATGTAATCAATTTATTAGAAGATCAAAGCATAAAACATTACCACTCAGGGCATTAGTGATTGAGGAACCATTCTAATAGTGGGAATTATTTTTCATTGGTACCTTGAATCCTAATTCTAGTGTAAGACATACTCATGCCATAGCTAATACAAAAAATCTTACAAAGTGGGTTGAATCAATTGTTGTGAGACAAACTACTTTAGAAGTGGTTTGCAGTTTTATCATAGAAAATAGCTTAGTCTATTTTAAGGCACTGTAAAATATTGTGACAAAAAATGCCTCCAATTTTTCTTCTTCTGAATTTCTTAGCTTTTGATAGAGATATAGCATTTCACTTCTATATTCCTCAAATGATTATCCCTAAGGCAATGGAAAAGTAGATGCAAGCACTAAAACTATCATCACCATCATTTTTAATCTTGTAGATGAGAACCATTGGAACTAGGACAAGAAGTTGTGTGACATTCATTGGGCTAACAAACTCCTGAAATATCCAAAGGGACTTTTCCTTTCGATTTGTTGTACAAAATTGATGTTGTAATTCCTATTTCATTTGATTTACTTATTCTTCAACTAGATTGAGCCATATAAGATAAGGGATTCAATGAATCATTGGGGAAAATAATCATGTACCTGACCAAGTTGGAAGAAGAGCGAGTAATGTTCATCGAATGAATTTCTGCCCATCAAAGTAAAGTAAAGAATATATTTGATTGTAAATCAAGGCAACGTGATTTTCAAATTGGTGATATATTCCTCCTTGGTGACAAGAGGAGAGAGCCAAAAGAAAGCATGGAAAGTTTGATTCCTTATGAATGGGCCCATTCAAGATTCACCATTTATATGGCAAAATTACTTACTATTTATTTTATAAAGATGGAACACATCTCTCATTGCCCTATGGTGTGAAATATCTAAAGTCCTTGTAAAATTGAACATAGGTTGTTCCCAGTGATCTTGATCAAAATTGGTGTTTCAATGAATTTTTTGTGCCAAGTCTTTTCACCAAAAGTATAGAAAAAAAGTATAAATATATACCCTCTCAATCACCATGGTAGAAATACTGAACTTCTAATAAATTTTGTAAATTTTTAAATTTTCAAAATTGCCTCCCAATCTCAAAACCCCGCCACTTTATATTTCATCGAAGAACTAGAATTCCCAAGTAGTTTTACAAATTTTAAAATTAAAAATCCACTTAATACCTGAAAATCTACCTCTATTTTTTTTTGAGAAGCTGAACTTACGATCAAATTTGTCAAATCACAAGATTACTTTCTACCTCTGAAATCCCACCATTAAAACCCATTATCCAAGCTATTAATTTTGTAATTTATCATGTATGCTAAAGTCTACTTTCATTAAACCCCTACAAAGTCGATCTAAGTAGTTGAAGATCTAAGGTTTATGTGGAGGGTTCTATGAGAGTGGATCTTTTCAAAATGCAGGTCCAAAGGTAAAAATTTCAATTGCATTTTTACATATTATATCTTTTGGTAGGCGTAAGATTCACTTGCTCCTAGACTACCCAAGTTTGCCAAAGCAAGTTTTGAAATAGAACTAAATTTTCAAATTTTTTCTAAAACTATGTTAAGCTTATGTTTACTCTCATTCTATTAGATGTTTTTTGCATCCCCAAAAATAAAGATGAAGTACAATTTTTAAGAATTCACTCCACCCAACAACTTGGATTCATATTATTCAAACATCATAGATACAAATCTTAAACATATCAATATGTTGGAGTTCTATGAGAGAATCAATGCAGAGAGGAAGTTTTCATTGGCATATAGCATATATCACAATAGCCTACCTCAATTACAACATTCTCAATCTTTGTTCAATGCTCAGAACCAGTGGTAGCTTGGGAAACTCATTATAATCCATAATTCAAGAATTCTTCAACTCTATTGATGATATTTTGCTCTTACTCATGCCATAATACATTGAGGAAAACTTGAGGATCCTTGAATATTAACACCTCATTGGATTGTAAATTGAGGAGGCTAATAACTATTATATTGAAAATCTGAATAAAAATTCAAAGGTGGTTAAAAATTCCACAATACTTTCAAAAAATTCATCGCATAGTGATTTATGAGAAGAAATCAATGATATGAATGCTCTCCTAGAATAGTGGTAAACCATATTGCTCGTGACTACCAAAAAAAATATACAAATTTATCTGCATCATAATCAAAGTGAAGCGATTCATTGACTAGCCATAAGTCACCACATCCAAAATCAACTTTGTGAGGTGAAGGAAATTGATCGTTTCTACATGACTTGATATTTGGTGTAGGGAGAGGCAAGAAGAATAATCTTCCTAGGATTGGAAAAGAAAGAAACTATAGGCTTAGAACAAAATAGGGTATATGAGTTTTATCCCAAGCTTTAATTCAAAGTAAGTTCCAAACATTTTAGATTCATCAATGATGTCTTCCCTTTTTACATCATTGGGACATTAAAAACTTATTTAAACAAAAGGATGTTGGTCAAGGTGACAATAAAAATTATAACATAGAGTGACTGGTTCATTGACTTCCCCACATTTATATATCTTAGAGTATGTGAGTTCAATTACAATCCTTATAAGTTGTCAAAGAATGTGAGTGAGACATGAGCATTGTTAGAGTTATGTTAATAGTGTGTTAAAGTTTATCAATTCCTCTTTGACAAGCGTAAGCTTGGCATACATTTTCCAATTTCAATTAGAAAATACAACTTCCCTTTATGGCCTAAGGAAAAACTAATAGATGATGAAGTGGAAAGAGCAACTCTTGACCCGTTAGAGGTGAGATCATCATTCAACATTTACATGGTTATTGAGAAAAATTTTGGTACTTTATATAAGAATATTCTATAAGTGGAACATTGTTGGGTTGATCATGATGACAAACATGATATACTTAAAATATATTACTCTAAAATGACTTTGAAGTATATAATCAAACATAATTTTAAATAATGTCCATATCTATTTGACATGCACAAAAAATTAAATTATTTTATGTATTAATTTTTAATGATCTTAATATATAACATATTAATATTGTAATGCCTCATATTATATTAACAAAATCAAAATATAATACAAAATGATACATAGTAACATTTCCAGATAGATCACGGTCAAAACTCTACACCAGATAAAGAAACAAGCTCAAAACATTAAAAAGTCAAATAGAACATGACAAGAACAATTAAAAATATTTAAAAATATTTTTAGGCATAGGCCACCACCATAAAAGGTGGAGGCGGTGATTGTCCTTGGGAATCGCCAACCAAGCAGGCAGTCGGTTCAAAATTTAATGTTAATATACACATTAAATTTTGAAAGGCAAATGGCTACGTTATAATTTCTTAGAAAGTCTCAATTTTTTTTTTAAATTGTACAATGTTGAACTCCATACATTGTGGGCCAACAAGAAGTTGGAAATGAATCTTAACTCAATCACCATAACTTAAGATCAGTTTATGATACTATTTAGATCATATGGATTCCACAGTTATATTTTAACCAAAATCTTACTTATTTTTATAATCTAAATCAAGGAGACTTGATGTGAATGATTACTGGGAATAGTTCACAAATATTCTAAAATATATACCTGAGATGAGAGGTTCAGGATTAGGATGTTCATCATGGGATTTAAACCCTAAATTAGTGGAGAGGTGGATGTTCATGAACCATCTACCATGGACCAAGTCTTTGATAAATTAGTCAAAAAGGAGAAATAGTTGTAATCTTTTGCTTAAGTTAGTGACAATTTTAATAAAAAGTTTGGAATTTCTGAGCAAACTTTCAAAAATAAGAATTAGAAGCAGAGTGGAGACTCCAAGAGCTAGTTTAAGAGTCAGAATACCATAACTAACATTGGTTCAAGTAATAAGAAACTGGGTGATACAAGAGCATCTTCACATGGTTTCCAATTTTTGAGTGTCCTAGTTGTTAGAGGTCATGTATAATGTGTTAGTCATATTTAGGATGCTTATAAGTCTGTAGAATTTGAATTTTATCTTAAAAGGGATTTTCCCACGTTTTTGTTAGTTTGAAAATTTGAAAATTCATAGCAAGCTTGGATCCTCCATCCTTTGTAAAAGAGATCAAAAGTTTAATTAGGTTGTTTTGGGATTTTGAAGGGGGTCCATGTCACTTTAAAACAAGTTCAAGTCACCCAATCAATTATTTAGACAAGTGTGTTAGGTATTAGGTGTTTTGAGTTTGTCATTATCTTTAAGAGTGAACCATTGAGGCAGTTATGGATCTATATATATACTTAAATGCCTTTTTTTAAGGAAGAATGGGGGTTGGATTAAAAGGAAAATGAAAGTGTAACCCCATAAAGTAATAAACAATAAGTTTCTTGATCTTAGTAATTAATCTCCACACTCTATTTTTATCTTATAATTTGTGATCTTGAAATTGAATGTGATGTATGAAGGAAAGGCTATGTTTGTGTTAAGAGTAAGGAAGAATTTTATAGATTGTTGTTTGAATTATAAATATGAAATGAAATATAATAGATTTCAACAAGATTGGGCACAAACTATTAGTAATTTGTTATAAAGTTGATTGCATGGAAAATCTTTATTAGAACCTTGTTTTTGTGTCTGTATTTTATATGAGAGTGCAAGTTTGAGTGTGCATTGTTGTTGAGGAGCATAACCCCATGGAATGTGTTTTGATACACAACAATAAATTTTTAAGTCTTATTTTCATTAATTTAGGATCTCTAAAATACATTGACTTTTGGCATTTGATAAACCTGTTTGTGGAGAAGAATATAGGCACGTGTTTCTTGTTATGATTGTAGAAGGAAGATTGCGTAAACTCTCGTGCAAGGAAGAGTTTGGAGAGAGATTATAAGAAGTGTAAGTTTTAAAGGTAAGTTTGTTTTTTAATATTATGTAAGTTTTGGAATGGATCCAATCTCATTTGGAACCTAATTCTTCAAAGGCACTTAGGCCTTATACCCCTGTGTTTTTGAAGAAGTTGTGAACCTGTGTGTGTACTCACCAAGAGAAGTTTTCATTGAAGGCTATTGGAAACACGTTTAAGATTGGTAATTAATTATTTAAAAGGTATAAATATTATGTATATAGGGATAATTCATTTCATAATCCATTCTATTGGAGATCATACCTAGACTCCATAAAAAGAATTATGAATTTGTCAACAATCAAGATTAAATCTGTATAACACTATGAATATAAGTCTGAAGAAATGATGTTAGTGTATATAAAGGGTATAGAGGAGTCATAAAATATTTTATAAATAATTATAAATAAGTTTTTAATGGATTTGGTGTTTAAAATAAATAAATAAACCCTTTACGAGTTAAGACTAAGTAACCAACAATCAAGAAATGCACATAGTTTAGTAAAAACAAGTAAGTTTATAGTGTTTCAAGTGACATTGAAGAAGAATTAACCCTAGGAAAAGTTAAAATGAAGGAGGATATACCTTATGGATGATTTGACATTTGTTGAAGATAATAAGTGTTCTTTACAAAAACCAATTGGGAAACCCTCAGGCTTAGGTAGTTTGTGCATAACCTTGCATTAGGGTTTTAGAGGAAAAGCCTTATAACAATTTTTTGAACAAACAAAATTACATGAAAATTAGTTAATATCTAGGGTTGAGTGTGGAGATATATATTTTATTGGTTTTAAGTTGCCAAGTACTTTGTGGTACAGAAACTAGACAACTATGTGTGAAAAGGATAGACAATGGCCTAATAGGCCTAAAAAGGGACTAATTGGTGATTGGAAAAGTGGGTTAATAGATGATTTGGAGGTTAAATATTCATGGATAGAAATAAAATGATAAAGGGTCATTGAAAAGGTAAATATTTTATTGATATCCAATTATATGAACCCATACTAAGCCAAATAACCTAAGAAAATGCTACTAAAAGATCTTATCAAGATTAAATAAGTTGTGAACAAAGTGGAAAGTGTAAAGAGGAGTTTATGAGGTGGATGAAGGGATTAAAAAGAGTGTTTTAAGCATGATAAATGTGTAAATAAACTAAAAAGGGTCATTGAACTAAATTTTTTAGTGTGAAGTCGAGAATACCATTAGTACAAGGTTAAATAGAGTGATATTGAGGAAACGTAACAAGATAACAAAAATAGAGTTCCCTTAGTATTTGAATATTGGCATAAGGTGAATGAAAGAGTTGATAGGTTTAGAGGAGTCCAAAGGTAGAGAAAAAATAAAGTCAAATATGCTTAGTGCATAGGTCAGAGAGAGAATGATATGTAACCTTGTGAGTAAGTTGACAAGTAACAAAAGATAAAGAAGGTTGAATGCATAAGTTTCCAATTGCAGGTAAGAGACCTTGAAGGAGTAGAGATAAAGGATAGTTCTGCATCATTTGGTAATGTTTCTAAAGGTAGTTTCAAGGTATTGATAGGAAGGGACCACTAGGAGCTTGCTTCATCTATAGATGTGACCATTTTACATGTGAGTGTACCCAAGATAAGTTGGGGAACAAAGGTTCTGCCCCTTAGTAAGGAAATTTTTAGTAACATATTTATGTAGTAGTTGATAATTAATAATCTAAATTCCAAGCTTCACCTATAGATATGGTAGGTATTTTGTTTGAATATCCAATTTCCATTTTAATAGATAGAGGGGATACAAAGTGTTTTATAGATCCTAAAATTCTAAATAAGTTATCTCTAAAAGTTGGTGTAATGGAAAATACATAGTCGGTACAATATGGGAATAATTATAAATTCAAATTTGAAGTGTTTAATTGATGTAGAGATTAGATTTCTAGAATTCTCAATAGTAGTGGATCTCTATGTAACATCACTAGGGTCATATGATGTGATCCTATAAGTCAAGTGATTTTCAAAGCATAAAGCCAAGGTTGATTACTATCTAAAGAAGGTTGAGTGTCTATATGGTTCTGGTAATTAGACACAAATTCAAGGTGAGAAAAATGTGAGAAAAGGGAGTTAAAGCTTAGACAAAATTTCTACAATGAAACTCAAAAAGGCCCAAGGAAAAGGATGTCAATAATTTATCATCAAGATAAATGAAATGGAGGAAACTAAGTAACCATCATTTGAATAATATCCTTTTCTTATGAATTTTCATGATGTTTTTCCAAAGTAATCGCCAAGATTTCCTCCTAAATGGGAGTTTGATTTCTATATTCATATCAAACTAGGATCGAAACCTTAGTCTAAGGCACTATTTAGAATGACAACCACTAGAATAGTTGAATTTAAGGTACAACTCCAAGAATTTTTATCTAAAGGGTTGATCAGACCAAGTGTGTCACCATGAGGTGCACTAGTTGTCTTCATCAAGAAGGATAGTACTCTTTGACTTTACATTGATTATAGAATGTTGAATAAAGTGACTATCAAAAATAGGTATCTTCTACCTCAAATAAATGATCTTTTCGATCAGATGTGAGGAGAAATAATCTTTTTTGAGATTGATCTTAGAGTTGTATATCATCAGTTAAGGATAAAAGATGAATATATTCCTAAGGCAACATTTATAACTCAATTTGACTACTACAAGTTTACAGTGTTACCATTTGGGTTGACGAATGCACCTGCAACATTCATAAATCTCATGAAGAGTGTGATTAGAGATTATTTAGATCATTTTATTTTAATCTTTTTATATGATATGTTTATATATTCCAAGGATTAAGAAGATCATCTTCAACATCTAAAGCTAGTTTTAAAACATTTTAAAAAGCACAAGTTGTATGGAAATTTGTTCTTGAGTGTACATTTTTCCAAAATAAAGTGCAATATCTAGGACATATTATCTTAGTGAATGGAATTTTAATTGATCTAATTAAGATAAGATCCATGATGGAGTGGCCATCACCAAGTAATGTTCATAAGGTAAAAGTTTCATGGGACTAGCAGGATACTACAGGAAATTCATTTAAAAATTTTCCAAGATACCTAATCTAATTACCTCTCTGCAACGTAAGAATAAAAGTTTTATCTGGTCAAATAAGTGTGAAGTAGCTTTTTAGGAATTGAAAAGTAGGCTCACTTCAGCACTAGCATTAAGAGTTTCTAATTCCAATGGTCAATTTTTAGTGATCATAGATGCATTTGGGGATGCACTAGGAGGAATTCTTATGCATAATGGTATAGTGGTAGCTTATGAGTCAAGGAAGCTGAAGCCTTATGAGATGAATTATGCCCCTCATGACCTTGAGCTTTTAGGAATTATTCATGCGTTGTAATTATAGAGACATTATTTGTTGGAAAAAATGTTTAAGCTCAATAATGATAAATTGGGACTCAAATACATCTTCACCCAACCAAATTTGAATGCCCATCAAAGATGATGGTTATATTTTTTGTCTGACTATGAATTATATATCCATTACATCAAAGGTAAGGAAAATAGATTAGCTAATGCCTTAAGTTGTATAAGGTACGTAGTAGCTATGGCTACTATTAAGAATAATTTTAGGGATTGAGTGATTGAATTCTCATCAAGTGATGAATTCTATGACTAGGTCAAGAAATTTGGGTCTGAAAGTGCTCAAAATCCCAGGTATAAAGGATAATCATTAGAGAGTGATGGTCTTCTACAATACAATGAAAGGATGTATGTGGAAGATTAAGAGAATCTAAGGAACACAATAATAAAATGATTGCATAATGCCCCATATTCATGACATACAGGAGTAACCAAGCTCATAACAGAGCTTATACCATTTTCTTTCTAAAAGGGAATCAAGAAAGATTTAATGGATGTTATGTCATATTGTCTAAAATGTTAGGGAGTGAAAGTTGAACATGTGCATCTGATTAGATTATTATATCCACATGACATATAAAAATATAAATTATAAGTTATCAGTATGGAATTTATCCAAGGATGACCATTGTCATAGAATATGCATGACATGATATTGGTTGTAGTTGATAAATGAACAAAGGCAGCACATTTTACACTTGGTAATTTGATTGATAATGAACCTAATTTTGTGAAGAGATTCATAAAGGAAGTGTATCAATTTCATGGATTTATAGAGAAGATAATTTTATATTATGATCTGAGGATAATTTATAGGTTTTGTTTGACTCTAAATTTAACTTTATGTACACAACTAAACTTTAGTATTGCGTATCACCCACAGACTGATGATCAAATTAATCAAGTTGATTAGGTGTCAAAGGATCTTATTTGTATTTATTACATGGATAAATAATAAAAGTGGGAAGAATATCTTCACTTGGTTGAATTTGAATACAATAACTCATACCAATCTAATTTAAAAATTCCATCATTTGAAGCACTGTATGGAAGAAGGTGTAGGACACCAATCAGTTGGGATAGGTTAGAAGACATGATAGTCTTTAGACATTAGATTATTTCAAAAATGGAAGATCAAGTTAGAAAAATTAGGCAAAGATTATCTAAGACTAATTATAGGCAAAATATTTATTCTAATCTTAAGAGAATAGCTAGGAAGTTTTCAGTAGGTGATAAAGTATTTTTACAAGTTAAGCTATAAAAGAGATCGATGAAATTTGAAAAGCTAGCAAAACTTTCACCCAAAAATGTGGAACCCTTTGAGATTTTATAAGTGGTCAATCATTTAGAATACAGGACTGCATTGTCACCAACCCTAGATCTATTTCATAATGTCTTTCATGTATCTTATCTTAAAAAGTATATAGCTAACTTTCACATGTATTGGATTGGAATGCTTTGCAGGTTATGGATCCTAGGGTGGTCATGGTAGAATCAATTAGAGTAATTAAAACTCACTTCATTTGTGTAATAGATAAGTATCAAAGTACAAGATCTTGTGGGACCAATACTATGATGATAGTGCTACTTAAGAGGACTATGATGAGTTATATAGGCCATTTCCATATTTGTTTACTTGATTTGATGCTTCATACTATATTATTTTTATACTAGATAATCTTTGTTATTTAGAATTATTATTTGAATAAGTGTCATCATGACTATGACCAAATTTAGGGGGAAGATGTCACATCTCAATTTCTCACTAAGCCTATTTATCTAATTATTCATAGATTATTATGGTTGTTAAATTAACTAGTTACTTTTTAACTAAACTATAAGTCATATGTTGCTATGGGGAAATTGTGTGTTACTTTAATTTCATGATTTATTTGCTACAAGTTGGTTGTATTATGAATTTATGCTTTATGATTATGTTAATTATTGTTACAACATTTTTTTATGATATATATCATGATGTATCAAGCTAACCACCTTCTTGTCATGAGTTAGATGTAGGAGAGTTTATCTCTCAGATCATGACAGAGGGAGAGCATCATTGGAGAGGGTGACATAGATGGATATGTTGAGGGATGATAAAGGAACTACTAAAAAATCCATGTACAGACCACATTATATAATACATGTTATATGCATTATGTGGATTATTAGAGTAAGTACATTTTTGAAGTTATTTGCATTTAAATATTAGACTTTATGTTTTAGGAAGTGTTAGTTCAATTTAGTACTTTTATCTAGAATAAATCATATGTGATTGCATTATAGATATTTTACATACACTTAGTGCATAATGTTACAGTATGGCTATATTATGTTTCTATACTCATGTTTGTTTATGATTATAGGAATGTAAATTTATGTGGATAATATGTAGTTAATATTATTTATAAACTAAAAAAAATGCCTTTGTAATGCTTTAAAACATTAGCTTGTTATCATTGAGATTTGGGAATATCAATATACACCTTAAGTTAAGAAGATAACAAAATACATAAATAGTTTATATGAAATAGTAATAATGTGACAATTATGTTACTATAATACTATTATGACTAGGATACCAATTATCTGATATATATTTTGGATAAAATAATAACATCAACTTTATTTTTAGTCACAATACTAATTAAAATTCATGATATTATTTTATTATTTTTCAAAATAATGGATTTTTATTCCTAATTACTATATAGGTATGGAGTAAAGTAAATCAGTACATAATATGCAATAATTAAGTCACTGATTTATGTAAACAAATTGTATTTTTGACTTTTTTTTAAGATAGTATTAAATGAGAGAACATATGACTTAGCTTATTCTAAGCTGTCTAATCTGAGATAGGGCCTAAGAATTCATGTACAAGATTGGGACAGTGTCAAAAATAGGTTACTAAATTTTATTTTCTAGTTGGATAGGGGAGCCAAAAGTGGGACACCCTATTATTCAGTGCTATAGTCCTTTTTTGGCTCTATTATCTAGGTGATCTAAGTTTTTTAGGTTCTGCTCATCAGGTCTATGTTACCCTATCAATGAAATATTGAAGCCTAAAAGTCTATGAAGCTCACTGGGTGTCTATTTTAATCTTTAAATCCCTAAGAGATCTTTATGATTGAACTTGAATGGCAACTTGGGATAGAGAGAGAAGGGGTTAGTGTGTAAAGGATATACTAGACACACTTCACACCCTGTGTGTGGGCATGCTACCTACATACCAATACTCTAAAGAGGGATCAAACTAATGTAGTTCTCCCATTGAAGTGTTTGGTGCAATTATGTATGAAAATGTAATTAGATGCAAATTTAGGTGTACTGTAGATGACTAGGGACTAGTGCAAGGGTTGTAATAGGCTTGGAACAATATTAGAAGGCTATATGTAAGGAATAGGGAAAGGTGCTTCAGTATACTTGTTTGTATTCTTGTTTTTCTCATGTAAATGAGTGTTAACCCTTCTAAATGAACTTTAAATGGCCTTTTATAACGGATTTAATGATCATGGGTTAAATTAATTCATATTAGGTCAACATGAATTAGGATAAAGATTTGGGAGAATATGACCATTTGAACCAAATTTTCACTTGGACAATAGCACCAAAAACATGACACCCTAGGTTTTAGCACTCTTATCCAAGTTGGTACTAATGTCTAGTGGGAATAAGACCTAGGGGGATGGATTTGTGCCTAAAATATTGTCTTGGGTCTATAAGGGTTAAGTTCGGAAGGTTGTGGATGACTATGAATTCATGAAAGAAAAACCTATGAGTGTTGTACAAGTAAGTAGGAGGACCTATGGATTAGGTGTCATTAGCCACACTAAATTAACCAAATTTTGCATCTTATATGACTACATTCCCACCCCCTACCCCACCCCCCTTTATTCTAGTGATGCAATAAAGTGAAATAATAAGATAAAGGAAAAAATTAAAAAGCATACCTAAACTAACCTATAAAGGTGAAACCCCTAAAGCTTGTGTGATGCTAAGCAATGTTAGATACTGCATAAAGAACACATTGTGCAAGTGTGAATGTATGAAATGAAACAAAGAGTAGATATGTTCTTATTATATGTGATATAAACAAAAAACATATAAAAGTTGAGTAAAATAAAAAGAAAAAGAAAGGAACAAATACACCCCACCATTTATGTGAACCAATGTAAAACCTATTGTGATCTTGCATAAGTCCGAGTGATATTAGATTGTGTTAGATGATGTTGTACCAAAATTTATATCATGCAAAAAGTTGAGTATTCAATTCCCCAAAAAGTGGCTCAAGAATACAAAGTCTGGCCCTTTGGCTCCATCATCACCCACTGAGTGAAGCTAGATGATCATGCATGTGATAACTAATGTATGGACTGTGTGTCCAATCCCTCTGAATAGGTGGCCCACAAATATATAGGTTGGATTTTATCTCTATGATAAAACCCTTGTTTATTTCCCCCCTCTTTTGGGGGTAGGAATGATGAACCTGTAATGACTGTCCTCAGAAGAAAAGAGTCATGTAAGTGTGTTATGTTGCATAGATACAAGATATTTCAATGATATTTGACAAGATATCTCTAGATATAACAATTTTTGTATTAAGAGATTGTTAGATCAATAGGGGTATACCTAGATAGATATAACAATATAAAAGCATTTGTAATGTACTAAATTAGAACTAAAAAATTTAGATATTAGTTGTTGGTTGGAGGGATGGACCATGATGTCCATTATGGCATCCAAGAAAGTAAGGTAAATGCATCATACAGATCATGACATTACAAACAAGGACAAGTAATCAATCAACAAGAATAAAAATAAATAATTAAGAAGAAAGAAGCATATAAGGTTGACCAAGGGGCCACACAAACAAGGGACGTGGGCACATGTCACTCAAATTGGAAAACAACCATACAAGGAATGTTCAAATGCCACATACACATATAATTTGACATAAGCAAAGGTTGGCATGAGGGCCATAGGCACATAGAAGATTACAAGCAAGGGACATTGGAAAATGTCCAAAGGTACACACACATGAATATAAGTAAAAGACATTGATAGATGTCCTAAGGCACACATAAGAAACAAAACTAGAACTAGAAATGCAGTCTCATCTAGCTACGTAAATCAAGAAAGGAAAGCATGAAAAAAATAGAAAGATGCAATCACATCTAACTCATTAAAGTAAGAGTGAAAGTATGCAAGACATATTTAATACAAGACTAAGTATATGCTAATAGATACACAAGTGCTAGATACTAGTGAAATGTCGATATAGTAATTTGTATAATCTAGTAAGTAATGTACATTAGTATGAAAACTTAGAGTGTGTAGTGTAGGATTGACATAACCTAAATGGTGTTGTCATGTATAAGATGCCCCTAGTGGGTATATATATCTATGTGTGTCTTGAGTAGAGAATTAGGAATGCCCCCTCAATGGGTAGAGTGATGCAATCAAGTAGTTAGATGTCACTGCAAACACTCAAAGAAGATCAAATGAAGCATGGTAATGTAGATAATCAATAAACAATAGCATGAAATAATAAATGTAAGTCCCAGTATGATATTAGTAATTTAAAGCATGGATGATGCATACAATCACAATATTTTTGGTGTTTTGACATTTTGTTGAGTGTTTTTATATTTTGAAAATTTGTGTATTTTTATATTAGTTATATAAAATCAAGAAAAGGAGATTATGTACAAGTAGGTTGGGATAGGATGATACTAACCGATGAGTCTCAGATGAGACCCCCTATCATGGTGTCTTGTATCACACAAGTTAATCATGCATAATCATGAGGCATGATTGAACATCTAAGATTGTGAAGCTAAAATCTATGTACATTGTAACTACTCTAAAATCTTTGAAATAGAAACTAAATTGTGGGTCCCCCTATAACTCTAAAAAGTGGATGCAACTATAGGTCTCTTAGGGACCCATTTGAAAGTAGGAGAAGATTTTGAAACATGTGCTTTATGTGTAGATGCATGAGATCTCAATAAAATTGGTCTAGGTGTGATTATTGTAGGTAGAAGCTATCTAGAATCCTAAAGTTATGGAGTTGTATAAACCTTTTATATTGGTGATGGATGCATCAACTATGTTTGAATCTATACTTGAGGAATAACTATAACTGGTGGGGAAATTGAAACTGGTGACTATAAAGTATATGGCTCTAAAGTAGGGAGTGGTAACTCATAATAAACTTCACCAACTATAATAACCTAATTAACGTGAATGAATTTCATGCATCTATGAACTGTAGATGGTACTGCTTGAATTTTTTGAATCTATGGATGACCAAGTAACATGTCAAAAACTCCTACATTGGAACTATGGTGAAATGTGTGGTCACATGTGTGGGACCAACCTATAGAAGAAGTGTAATCTCACCTAATGAACTCTATATGTGCCCACTAAATCCATTGATAATTATATCTATGGGAGTAATATCTTGCTCTAAATATCCCAAATGGTGCAATAATGTAATGGTGCACATGTTGACACTGGAACCATTATCAATGAGGACACTATGAATGGGATGATTATGAATATGTGCTATGATAAAAAGTGCATTATAATCTAAATTATCCTCCAAAATATCCTTGTTTGATAAGGATATCGAAGGTCTAGCTGGAACTATGGACTCATACACACCTATCATACCACTCAAAGGATGTGACTCAACTGAAGGGGTCTGGTATGTAGTTGGTGGAGGATATGCATGGTATGTATGGTGAACACCTGATGTGTCCCCTTTCTCTTATTTAGAATACTATAGAATAGATCTAAGAAGATTTTTAAAGCTTTATCCTATGTTGGTTTTGCCTATGGAGGCTCAACTAAAGTACCAAGAACAAGTAGGTTATCATTTATCAAAACCTGTATCTTGTCTCAAACTAATGCATTTATTTGTAGTGTGGCTTGGTGCCCTATGAAAATCACAAAATGCCTATTGAGTATATCCCTTCGAAAGAGATTTGGTTGGATCAACTTCCTGAATAGGAGGCAGAGATATGATATTACAATCTAAAAGCTATTGTAAAACCTTTGTTGGAGGAACTGGAAGATGTGAGAAAGTACATCAAGGAAGTGCTGATAAAACTAAATGCTGAGGGGGCTCTAAAGCCACATTGATTGTTGGTTGATTTTGATTCTTTTTTCATTGACTTTGACCTTATATGGGACTTTTCTATTACTTTTTTTAGTTGTGTCTGAGATACTTGAGAACTTAAGTTTTCCCATTGAAATAAGCTTGACTTCTCTTTCCTCTAGTGTATGACACAATTTAGTGAAGGAAGAGAATCTTTTGGACATAATAGATTCATGCAATGTTGGTAGAAGGCTCTATTTAAATATGTCTTGTAACTCTTGATCGGCCATGGGGTTAGTTAGCTTAGCTAAAATAGTCTTGTATCTAGGAACATAATTTGTGAGGGGCTCATTTGACCTTTATTTTTGTTATTCAATTTGAGCATATGAAATCTTATCACCAATTTTAATGCTGAATTGTGTTAAGAACATGTCAGCTAAAAGATTTAATGCACTGACTGACTGATTTGGTAGACTATAGAACCATTGTAATGCATAATCCTTTAGACTCCATGAAAATAGTTTGGTAAGTAGCCAATCATTGGGTACATAGTCCAAGTATGCTACATGAAAATCTCTCAAATGTGTCTCTGGATCACCCTTGCCATCATACAGAGTGAGCTTGGGTTGAAAAAAACCTTGTGACAAAGGTGTAAAAGCAATGTAACATGCCAATGATGTATGCAGTGAAGCAAAAAAATCTAATACCTGTGTAGGTCTAGAGACACCTTGCTCAAGATGTAGCACCTTGGATTAGAGAGATCTTATCTCTTATACAAGGGATGCCACATCAAGAGAGAGGGGTTACTAGTTGTAACTAGTGTCATAAAGGCAGGTTGGGTTGCTATAGGGGGTTACCGAGACATAGTTGCCCCTATAGTGCCATTTTATATTGGTTGATTTGTGGTTTGAGAAGATTGACTATTTTTCACTTTTTATTGTTCCTCTTATAGAATTAAGCATGTCATCTTGCATATCTGGATGTTTTTTTAAGAGTTCTTGAAGTTCTCTTTTATCAGTTTCATCAAATTTGGTATATTGGGCCATTGTGAAAGTAGGAAAACAATTTATAATGTGTTTGAATATTTTTCAATAAGTTTTAATAGGAAATGTGCTAGAAAATGAAAGTATTGAATATAAGAAATGCAAAGTCCTAAAAATATCTAATTAGAATTTATGCAAAAAGGATATGGAGCTCTCAAACATGTAAGGCGATACCACAATAAACAAATAGGTGCTAGTATATGCAACTAAGGATTTTTTAAAAATATTTATGCAAAATAGTATGAATTTAAAATTGATGTTCTGAGTTTGATATTCAACTAAAAATTCAAAAAATGATTGGAAAATTACTTGAAAATAACTGGGAGCTAGCTGATGTCACTAGAGATTTTTGAATGAATTTTTAAAATTAGTATGTCAATTTTAAATTTTTGATATGAATTTATAGAAAATTTGTAAAATTTTACTTGAAGAATTTAGAAAAAACAAAAAGAAAATCTAAACTTAGCAATATATTTTTCCTACTGTTTGGAATGTTTTTATATGCAAGAAGGACCTAGTATGTGTAAACTAGGGTTTTAACAAAATATATGATAATTTTACAATTAATTTGTAGATTTTTTAATATAAGAAAAATCAAGAAATTATGACAAAAAATTATAAATAATTTACCCTAGGGTTTTTAGGGTTTTTGTGCAAAAATTTGAAGTAAGTCAAGTTCTCCAAATGTTTTATTATTTTTCAAAATAATGGAATATTATTCTTAATTAATAAACAAGTCTAGTGTAAAGTAAATTATTAAATAATATGTAATAATTAATCCATCAATTTATGTAAATAGATGGTATTTTTTTCTTTTCTAAAAAAAGTAATAAATGAGAGAAAATATGACTTAGCTTATTATAAGTTGTCTGTTCTGAGATAGGGCCTAATAATTTAAGTACAAGATTGGGATAGTGTCAAAAATAGGGCCTTGAACTTCATTTTTTGGTTGGATAAGAGTGTTGAAAGTCGGATACCCTATTGTTCAGTGATGTAGTCCTTTTTTGGTGCTTTTGTCTAGGTGATCTAAATTTTTTGGGTTCTAATCGGTAGGTCTGTGTTACCCTATCAGTGAAATATCAAAGCCCTAAAATTCTATGGAACTCATTGTGCATCTATTTTAATCTTTAAATACCTAGGAGTTCTATGTGCTTGAACTTGAATGATAACTTGGGATAGAAAAAGAAGGGGTTAGTGTGTAAAGGATACATTGAATTCACTTCACACCCCATGTGTGGGCACACTGCCTATATACCAATACTTTGAAGATGGATCAAGCTAATGTAGTTCTCCCATTGAAGTATTTGGCGCAATTGTGTATGAAAATTCAACTAGATGTGAAACTAGGTGTATTGTAGATGGCTAAGGACTGGTGCAAGGGTTTGAATAGGCTTAGTATAATATTGGAAGGTTGTATGTAGAAAATAGGGAAATGTGTTTTAGTTTACTTGATTGTATTCTTTCTTCTCTCCTGTAAATGAGTGCCAACCCTTCTAAATAGACTTTGGATGACCTTTTATAGGGGATTTATTGATCGTGAGTTAAATGAATTCACTTTAGGATGACATGAATTAGGATAAGGATCTAGAAGAATATGATCGTTTGAACCAAATTTACACATGGAAAATAGTGCCAAAAATAAGACACCTTGGGTTTCAGTGCTCCTATCCAAGTTGGGCATTATTTTCTAGAGGGAATGAGACCTAGAGGGATGGATCTGGTCTTGAAAGAGCTACCTAAGTCTATAAGGGTTAAGTTTGGAAGGCTTTGGATGATTTGGAATCAGTGAAAGAAAAGCCTATGAGGGTTGTGAAAGCAAGTAGGAGGTCCTATGGATTGGGTGTCATTAGCCACACTAGAGTAACTAAATTTTGCATTTTATATGACTACATTTATCTTTATAAAACTATTGCAAAGATTGCACTATAACCTAAGACTTTATTATGATCTAACCTAGTTTTGTTAACATGCATAGACTACGATAATATTGAAGTAATAGGTATCATTGTCAATAATGTTTAAAGTGGACTTTAGAGTGATATACTCAAGCATGTAACGTAGTATTGATCACACAAGGATTTTAAATGAATAAAATAATAACTAAGGAATTAAGGGAGATTTAAGGCATAAATTAGGGATTTTTTGGTATGGTTAAAAAAGTTAATTGTGAGATTAGTTGAGGATGAAAAATAATAAGGGTTATGCATGGATTGTGAGTTGGGAGTGAAGAAAGGCATGTAAATTTTGAATGGTAAGAGATTGCAAAGTAAAATAATTATAAGAGGAAACTTGGGAGGAGAAGGAAAGTGCAAATCAAGGAGGATAAAGAATACTAATTCATTTTGTTTCATATTGGAAGTGATATTGAGGTTGGTGAAGTAATTGTTTTCATTTGCTTAAAAAAATATGTGTATGGTTTGGATTCCTAGGGGTTAAAAAAATTATTGAATTTGGTATTAGGATACAATATTATCCCTATGGATGTCTTGACTAGCCACATAACTAAGCCAAATAGAGTGGTTGGACTACTAAGTAATGAATGAGATTTTTACTGAAGTGTTGTTATTTAATTCTAGCCATGGAATGTTGAATTATTGGCATCAAGAAATAATGACGTTGGGATATTATCCATAATTACTGTCGATGCTTTGAGCCACCTATTGGGCTCATCATCAAGACAAGAATGATGCCAAGAAGAGTCTCACACTTGACTAGCACCAATACATGAATAAATGTAGAAATAATCATATGAAGCCGACATAACATGCTACTATTTTTCAATTAATGGAAGCTAAATTTAACTAATTAATAAACCATCATCTGAATTTAGGAAGTTTTTTATTTTAAAAATTTGTCATGGTCTCTCTTATTCTCTTCTTTTACCAATTTTCATATTTTACAAAAGTTTTTTATTGATTAGATCGTAACATCTCTATTTCTTCATGCCAATTCTATTTGCTATGTATTCTTAGCTGGTAATGTTGTATTATGCTAAATTAATGCCTTCATGTTTGATGATTCTTATGTAGAATAATGTTGTTGAGATTTTTTTTGTATGAGTGCATACTTATTGCCAGGTATCACTAGGATAGCCTAGAGAAGACTCCAAGTAACCCCATGTGTGTAAGGTGTGCACCCAATAAATCATATAGAACCATTACCAACCAATGTCAACCTACATTAGTTTGCCTCTCCATGCCTTAGGTGAGAGCGTAAGGAGACTTGTGTGATACTCTAGTGTAGAAATATTAAGTGTTGGAATCCTATAAACAATGCATGGGTAACCACTAAAAAGTTGTAACACAAGCCAAGATTGAAGATTATAGATGGTTCCTATGTTTTTTTTTCTTCTTCCTTTGGATTATTCAAATCTCACATTATTCTCTTTCTTATTATTTTGATTAACATACTCTTCTATATTTCAATAATTCCTTCTCTAATCATGATCTATAGGATTGGTCTTCTAATCACAACGCCTACAATTGGACTAGTGTTACCTGTTCTCATCATCAACAACTGGGGGTTTCCTTGAGTCTCATTGTTATGGATTTAATAAGCCCCATCTCTCCTTTTATTTTAATTTATCTTTGCTTACAACACTTGATCTCTAGAATACAAAGGTTCATGGCTAAATTCCATCTTAGCTGGGAAGTTTATTTAGCTTGCAAATTCTTTGATTGTGTTACAAGGATCTTGAAGGCTAGTTAATTTATGCTTTCATGTTTATGGAGAGTAAGATTGCATGCTATACAAAGAGAGGTGTTCAACTACATTTCAATGCTTGATAATTATGGAGATATATTATAAGTTAGAGTTACACAAGAGTATGTAGTTTCACTAAATGGTTTCTCAATTGACTCGAACTTGAATTCTTTCTCGACAAGAAATGGATTATGCAGATTTTGAAAGTGTAGAAATAGAAAGAATTTAGAGGATAAATAAGCAGGAATTATATAATAAATGACATTATAATGAGTATATAAATTTATATATGCCATATAAAAATATCAAGATTGATTTTTTTAAATGTAATTTGCTAAACTAGTTGCTTGAAATGTCATATTATTTGAGAGTAGTTTTTTTTTTGTATCAAGCCTTTTAAGTATAATATATCTACATATTATAATTTTTATTTAATAATATATACTTTAGTCTCTTTTAATAATACAATATTTAATGTATTTTTTAATATGTATTTTAGGATTAATCTACTCTTACACTATTAGCCATTGGGTGTGAATCATTAGTATAGGCCTTTCGTGTTAAGGGTTAAATTTAGATGAAGAGATTGAAAACTCTATATTATATATAAGAAAATCAACTCCACCAAGCCCACTCAAACTTTCACTTTTAAACTACAAAAATTTTAACTACTCTATCTTCTATGATTGGAAGGAATATTCCTAACTAATCCTTTTGAATTCAATTTATGTTTCATTCCTAATTTAAAATCCATGAATTCCAACAGCTATTTTGCTATATAATCTCATGTAATTTTTTATTAAATGGAGCCTACCACTTAAACGAAAAAGATTGTGATATATAAAAAATGGAGCCTACCACTTAAACATGTGCACATAGTTTCTCAACTTTTTAATTAAATCATCTCGCACGTGTGAACAAAATCTAAACTTTTATAAGATGCCGCTCTCATTCTCACCATGTTACCAGTTACTTGACATGAACAAATAATCAATTGACTTGACTTGGGGTAATTTATGGCCTCACATTCTGCTTGCTTTCTCTCTCTTTGCTCTGAGTTATAATCAACATCTTTTGTTTCTTTTGACAATGGAAATCAGCGATCGGCTTGATAGCTAAGTATAATGAATATTCAATGTAACTTTGATATCATATTAAATAATTTGTTTAATTGACTTGAATTGATTGTGTGGTCTCAAATATTTTTCTTCTCCTCCATTCGATCAATATGTCATGCAGAAATGAGATAGAAAAAAATGCAAAAAAACAAAATTGATTTTAATTGAATGACGCTATTGCTCATACTATATTGATATAATTAATATCAATAACATCTCAACTCTATACCGTATTGAGGACTAGACGTCATGAACAGGTCAAAGCACATGCTTGTGTCAACTCTGTAATAAATTTAGGTCAACTTTTCGTTAATAGTTTAAAAGGGATTAATTTCTCTTCCTTGGACATCATCTTAAATAAAAGTCTCTTACCTAAGAAAAGAAAAAGAGAAAAAATATCCCTAGGATTTAGGATGCCTCTAAGATTCATAACCCAGATATTTTGTTGAGACTTATTATAGATACCACTTATTCACCAAGATTTTGTTATAGATACCAATTATTCACCGACTTATCTTTTAACTTTTTTTCTTTATAGAAATTAATTCATTAGTAGGAAAAACTTCTTTTATTAAAAAATTTAGAATTTGTTGAATTCATTAAAAATAAAAAAGTTTTTAATGGAAATATTTTAGATTAACTTTGATATAATCTCTTTTCATCAAAATTTTCATTAAGTTATGAGAGCAGTGGGTAGACATATTGATGAAGAAAAAAAATCTTTAGTTGATATTTGTTTTTGGGGTAACCTTTTTCATTTTTAGGGGTTTGATTTATGAAAAAATGAAAGGAGTTGCGATGGGTCCCCCATTTCTCCAATTGTTGCCGCTATATTCATGGAGTTTTTGGAAGACATAGCTCTCCACTCTTTCCCTTTTATATTAATGTTTCATCTAACATCAAGTTCCCTAAGGAACTTGAACAAGATGATAACCTTTTGTTCCTTCATGTCCTCCTCTTGAGGAAACCGAATGGGTCCCTTTCTTGGAGAGTCTTTATGAAATCGACACACAAATATCACTATATTCATTCCAACTCACATCATCATCTTTCCAAAAAGGATGGGGTGTTAAAAACCTTAGCGATTAGAGCCTTGAGGATCTGTGATAGAGATCATTTATCAAAGTTTTTAAGAAGAATGGTTACAACAAGAAATAAATTAATAAAGCTTTTAAATTAGCTAGAAATCCCAAAGTGAATCCCTATGTTAGAGAAGTGGGTTTTGAAAATCTGGTAGTCAACCTCCTTTACATTGAGGGCATTCCCAATAGGATCTCAAAAATTTTAATAAGGAAGAATATCTAGTCCATTTTCATACATAACAAAAAGCATAGAAAAATGATCAAGTCTTCCAAGGACTACTTAGATCCTACTCTTAGAAGTGGTTTATAAAATATTAATTGACCTTGCGGGATGGCATACATTAATGAGATGGGGTATTCCATTAACACTAAGATCATGAAACAAACAAGTGATTTTAAAAACAAAATAGTGATTAAGTTGGCACTAGTAGGACACTCAATTAATATGAAGCATCATGTTACCATTGAGGACACCAAATTTTTTGTTGTGGAAGATCACTTCTTGAAGTATTGTTTAAGAGAACCTGTTGAGATTTGTAGATATGAAAATAATTTGAATAGAGATGTGGGCTTAGGTTTCAACCATTTTTGGAAACCATTAGTTTAAATTTATAAAAATCATATTTAACAAACTTTTTGTCTCCACCTTCCCTAGTGTCGTTAGTGTTCATTTTCTTGTTTTTAGCTAAATAATTTCTCCCTACTTTTGTAATTCTATAGGTCTAGGTTTGTAGTTTTTATTTTTATTTTCACTTTTTATTTTCTTTTGGATTCTAGTTGAGTTCTTTTATTCTCTTTGATTTCTAACTAGGTTTGGTTATTGTTATCACTTTGAGTTTCACCCTTTGAGGAGATGTTTTAGGTCTCCTCGCTCAATTAATACAATGAAAACTCTCTAAGGTTGTGGGTTACCTATAAGGTATGTGCACAAAGTTGGGGAATAATTCCATCGATATTTTCCACAACGTGTATGTGTTATCATTTAATGCATCTGCATTATGATTCAGGATACCCAAACCATAACACATGCGCATTTTTGGTAAAAGAATGCATACACATTCTTTTACCAATAGAAATATGTACATGTTATAGGAATGTGTATTCATTCCTATAATTATAAGGAATGCATAAACATTCCTTAAAATATAAAAATAAAAGAAATCAAGTCATTGATTCATTTTCTCCTCTCCCATTCACATTTTTATCCTCTCCCATTTGCATTCTACTTCCCATTCATGTTTTGTTCCCATCAACATGGAAATTATTATTTTTTCTCCCATTGGCATTGAAAATTGTTGGTTTTTCTCTTGCATTCATGAAATCAATGTCACCATGAAGATGAGGTAATTGACCCTTTGCATAACCCTCTGCCCAGCCCTCCCTCATAACCCTCCACCTAACCCTCCTATAGTTCCACTAGATCCCCCAAGAAGTCAGGAGGATATAGTTACACACATAGTAGAGAACAAAATTGATATTGATCAGATAACTATGAGAATGAGGGAGCTCACTTCCACCAACACCCACCACACCTATATAGCCAATACCCTATAATTAGAATTAGGTCAAGTTGACTCGATAACGAGTCAAATTGATAGATGGAGCTCATATAAGGATAGTTGTAGGGCTTACTATGTTGACAAATTATCAACATACAAGGTGAATAAGAAATAAATAATTAAAAAAATTGTGTTTTATTCATCAACCCAACAACCAATGCACTATTTTCAATAATGACTAAATATCTCCCAATCCATCGATGTCAACATAATTTGAATAAAACCAATTTTTAGGAGTGATGGTGGATGGTGTTTGATTATCCACCATGTAACAACCATGAGGTCTCACTGTATTTTTTGAGAAAACTCTACTATGAATTTATCCTCAATGAGATTCCAAACTATTTTCACTGTGGTGAGTTTTAGGGCCAAGGGAAAGGCTCTAGACAAGATTGACCAAGTGCATGTCTTATGCCTAATTAGCCTACAAGGATCCCTACCCAAAATCCACTTTATCTAGAGATTCCATTTGTAGTGAAAGAGGTTTTGGAGATCAACATTTTTCATGTGCTTAGTGTGCTTATTGATACACTTGTTCATCATACAAATAGGCTTTTAGAGGCAAATGCTTGAGATACTCCACTTAATGGGCATACCAGACCACACCCATGTAGATCTTATGGTTTTATATGCATTGGACCTTCAAATGATGATGGTGGTACTTCAAGTGGCTTGGAGGATATGGTCCTGACTAATGAGTTATTGTCACACATGTTTGGTGTGGATAGGTTGGTCTCTACACACATTCAAGTATCTTTTATATAAATTTCATGTTAAATTTTTAAGTTATATTTAGAAATTAGAAAGGTAAAAATTAATTTACACATTTAAATTTAATTATATATGTGTGTGTGTGTGTATGTATTTTTTTATATTTTAGGATGAGATGTTGCCTTTGACTTAACAATTTTGATTCACCAAGATAGGTGGCAGTCCAACCACTACTACATTGATTGATGAAAGTATGACACCATATACATTTATAGAGGTAAAATTTTGATTGAATATTATATACTCTAGATGTATATTCATACACCTTAATTGCATCATTGATAGATTTTGTGTAAGAAAATATAAAATACCTAATATAATTTTGTTGGACTTTTTATTGTTTGATGTATTAACATGGATTGGCATAGTGTTAGAAACTCATCCACCATCTCAAACTTTTTGATTTTATTTCAAATTTCAAACTATTTTTTCAATAACCTAAATCATGCACTTGTAAAGAAGTGATGCAAAGGTCATCATTCAATTCTTCATCTTTGATGAAAACAAGAGAACATACTCACCAACTCTACTTACCTCTACCACAATCTCTCCTAGCTCTAATATCTTTATTTGCCTCCACCCCTTTGGTTTTAAAATTACTCTTTTTCTATATCTTATGAATCTCTACAACCTTTCCATGTTTCCCTCCTCTCATTCCATCACTCTTAATCTCTTACCTTTACTAGCTTTCATATACTAGTCTTTATGTCATCTTTTGTGGGTTCAATGACTTGGAAACTTGGTTTAAATCTCATTTAAAGTTTACTCTAACTCTATACAAGTTAATATATCCATAACATGATCCATATTCCCTAATTTTCATCTCCTTTTAGTCCACAAACTTCCCAAACAACTCTTATCTCTTCCCCATACTTCTTACTTTATTATAGGGTTTTCCTAGTAGCCTTTTTAAGGCATTTTATGTTGGTACAGACATGTAACTCCTCATATTTGAAAAATAACACTTTATTTAGATAATATATATGATATTTTAACTTTATATGAAGTTTCATGCTCTATTTCACTATTTAGATCATGTTTTCAATCACTACTAAGCCCCTATTTAGGCTTATTAGCCCCCCCCCTTTACCCTATTTAGTTGTAGACCTTTTATTCCATACTTAACCATACTTGACCAACTTGAAACCATGAAAATACTTTAAATCAAATTCATATACACCTTATTACAACATTTGAAGTGATTTCATCAATTCAGTCTCTTAAAATCTTCATTTTCCTTGGAAACCCTAGCTTAGGGTTTATAGCAAACTGTAAGACCTGAGAAGGGTTAAAATTAGATTTCAAGAGTAATAACGAATTTAAAATAATTATAATGTTTATTTTAGGTCTATGTGAGCATGTGATACCTTTTCAAAATAATATTTTCATATTCCCATGCCTTTGTTAATCATTTATCACATGGTTTTCTCTAAATGTGACTCATTGTGCAAATTCTACAGAACTATGTGTATCTAGGGAGAATAGAATAATATTCTAGACGTCTATTTATACTTTATAAATATATTATACATCTTATTTTACTCCATCATTCTTCTTATGAACACTTAAGGTCCTTCAATCATCCAATACTTCTTTTAACAAATCTGTTTACTCTTTTACCATGACATTGTGATTGTCTATATGAAGATAACAACACTATTACACTAGTGAGGAGACAAGATAGTGATCTAGGGTTCTTGAAAATTATTAAGCTTCTATGAAGGCTTCAAAAACTCTATTTAAAAACTTTTAACTCCCTCTAAATATTTAAAATATTATTAACAACTTTATTCTGGCATTACTCAATCTTCTCAATTTGACTATGTGGGATTTAACATCAACTATAGACCTATATTAGTTTTCCTCATCCAAACATGAGAAAAATAATTCAGAATACATAAATAAATTCAATAATACAAAAATATTCCTCTTAAGAAAATGATCAAAACATTCAAAACATGTCTTATATCAGATACTTTGTCTATGATCAGTTTACACTTTCAACACTATGCATACACAAGAGATATAGGACTGCCAATAGATTTGTGTTCAACTAAAATATTTTCTATTCATATTATTTTGGGTTTTATTAATTTACACCTTTGGATCCACCCATATATTCTCATTTTTTTGATTGACCACTCGCAAAAGACATTTATAATCCTTTTATTGCCTTTTTAAAGGAATTTCATGCTAGAACAGACATGTACCTCCTCATATTTAAAAAATAACACTTTATTTAGATATCATATATTATATTTTTAACTTGATATGAATTTTCATGCTCTATTTCACTATTTAGATCATGTTTTTAATCACTACTAAGCCCCTATTTAGGCCTATTAGGCCTCCCCTTTACCTTGTTTAGTTACAAACCTTCTATTCCATACTTAACCATATTTGACCGACTTGAAACCCTAAAAATAATTTAAATCACATGAATATACACCTAATTACAAAATTTTAAGTGATTTCACTGATTCAGTATCTCAAAATCTTCATTTTTCCTTGGAAATCCTAGCTCATGGTTTATAATAGATTGTAAAACTTGATAAGGGTTAAAATTAGATTTCAAGCTTAAAAAAAATCAAATCACTATAAGGGTTATTTTAGGTCTACTTGAATGCATGAAACCTTTTACAAACAATAGTATCCTATTTTCATGCCTCTATTAATCATTTATCACATAGTTTCCTTTGACTGTGACTCATTGTGCAAATTCTACAGAGATGTGTGTATCTAGGGAGAACATAATAATATTTTGAAATTTTATTTATAATATATTAACATATTATACATACTATTATACACCCTCATTCTTCTTCTAAACACTTACGGCCCTTCAATCATCCAATACTTCTTTTGACAACTTTGTTTACTCTTTTGCCATTATACAATGATTGTCTATATGAAGTTGATAAGACCGTTACACTAGTGAGGAGATAAGATAGTGATCTAGGGTTCTTGAAAAGTATTAAGATTATATGAAGGATTTAAAAACTTTGTGTAAACACTTTTAACTCCCTCCAATTATTTAAAATCTTGTTTACAACTTTATTATGTCATTACTCGATCTTCTGAGTTTAATTGTATGTGATTTGAAATCAACTATTGACCTATATTAGTTTTCCTCATCCAAACATGTGAAAAATACTTAAGAGTGCATAAATAAATATTATATATATATATATATATATATATATATATATATATATTCAACTTACCAAAATGATCATAATGTTCAAAACATGTCTTATATAAGATACTTTGTCTATGTTTAGTTTACACTTTCAATTCTATGCATACATAAGAGATACAACATTACCAACAAATTTGTATTCAACCAAAATATTGTCTATTCATATTATTTGGGGTTTAATTAATTTATAGCTTTGGATCCACCCATCTATTCTCATTTTTTTGACAGATCACTCGCAAAATACATTTATAATCCTTTTATTGCCATGTAACTACTCTAACCAATTTGTAACTCCCTCTTATACATATGAGGAGAGTTTATTAACTACCTAAACCTAATAGCAAGTAAAAAAAAACACTAATTAATATTAAATACCCTAATGACATAAGGTCATAACATATTGACCTTTAACAACATCAAAAACTTGAGAAATAATACAATAATTTTCAAATATTTGAATTGACCCTTTAGGCAGGAAAATGCCTAAATGACCATAATTCAAATTTGACACCAGTCTAACACCTAAAAATATTTCCTATAGACCTAAAATGACCAAAAAAATAATTAAATAATCTATACATGTAAAATAGATCCATATATATAATGAGGTAGTGATGCTCCTGCATCAAGAAGACTATCCACTCACTCTTATCTCTACAATATTTAGGTTTATTTTCTGTATGTTTCTTTAGATTTTGATGAGACATATTATATATTGTTGTAGGCACTCTTAAAATGATTGTATAGATGTACCTCATAAAAAAAACCTATCACTCTAGGTGTCTTAAATATTAAAACTCAGTTTACAAACCTCTCAACAAACATCTATACAAGTTACTTGTCTTATCACAATGACTGTTTCTAAGGGATTTTTGATCACACCAATAATTAGTTGGACTAAAAATTAATCAATGTATGTAAGAAAAGTATTCAATTTTTTAAAATGATCAAAATTTTAAAATAAATCAACTTAGACTCCATAGCTCATAGGACTATCATCAACTATATCAAGTCACTGCCTTAAGACAATTAGGCCTAATGACCTTAATCAAGGCAAAATCTAAAATACACCTCAACAAAGCTATACAAGCATCCAAACCAGTGTATATAGGTGTATCAAGAATGTTTTAACACCTAAATTTTAGTCAATGACTCAATTTCACAAAATTCACTCATAAATCCTCCCTCACTATGTTAGAGATACAAGGTTGCAAGTTTACATGAAACTTAGATTTCAATAAATGTGATTGTAAGGGTTTATTAGATCCAAAAAATTTGGAATCATCTTATAAATTTTTTTGTTTGACTATTAGTAAGTTTTTTTTGAAATTTCAAGGATTCAAATATAAGTTATAGTCCCTTTTGTGAAGGTTACCATGTAACTTGGGTTTCTTGCAGAATACAAAAGTTGAGAGCTTCTTATAGATAGTTCATAGCCTATTTAGACTCTCTCAACAAACTAATGCATATTTGATGTCCTTAAAAAATTACTAAAACTCTTCCTATACTCATTTATAATCCATATACAAAGTTTCACGTGTAATGAGACATCTGTATCCTGTTATAGATGGATAATAATAGACTATTTACAAAATAAATGTTTTCTAATCAGTATAACATGAAATCTCATTCAAAAATACTTAGATTCTATTAATATCAATATAATACATGTAATGTAATTGATTTGAGCAAGAAATTTATTTTATTCATAGTAAAATTACTCATTTCTATATTACAAACCCCCATTCTCTCATGGTAGACTGTTTATCAGTCCTCCAATGATGCAAAGTTGGTCTTTTATACTTTTTCCTTCATTTTATACATCCATCAAATGATATATTTGATTTGATCATGTTGTTGAAGACTAATCCAAGTTTAGGATGTGTTAATTTAGGTCTTTATTCCTCTAATATACATGTCTAAAATTAGAAAAACTGATCTTTGAAGATGTATCAAGTCATTTAAGATCTTTAAATGAGTAAGAAAGATAGATATGACCTTAACTAAACTTAGGAAATTCCTATGCACATATCATACCTTATAGAACTTATTAAACAAATTAATTATCATAATTTAAGCAAATATTCACTCAAATACATTTGAAAATTTAAATAACAAGTATTAGATGGAAAATACTCCAAGTCTTCTAAATAACCTAAGACACACACTCAATGCTTCATTCAAAGCTTATTGACGCCTATCAACCCTTATAAAACTAACTATAGCACCATATATATAAGTTTGTAGGATGTTCTTGCATGAAGAGATGTAGAATATGCATCATTACCTTGGATGTCTTATCATTCTCCCTCATGAAACTAAAATTTCTTGCCTTCAGTGTGGTGTTACAAGTCACATTGCACATATCCACTTGTCACATTCATGCTTCCCATGACATCATTAAATATTTTCATATCTTATGCAAGACTAAGTTTGTTAGCAACTTGTTTAATCAATGAATTTTCCAAGTTATTAATTATTAGGTTGCTTGTTCATTTGATGACTAGGGTGGACATTCCTCCATCATTACAAGTCAAGATAGACTCGAGCATTGTTGTTGTAATATCATCTGCATAGGCATTCACAGAGGTACATATTCACTTGTAATTTTGAATTGTAATTTAATACTTCTATTTTAATGATTTTATTACATACTTTGGAAAATATAACTTATATGCATGAGTATATTATGTATGCAAAGCTTTGATATGACATTGGATAGTCCAATTCAGATGACTATTGTGGTAGCTCCTCATGTTTCTTCATCATTTGACATGCCTGTTTGTGTAACTGAACTTGGCACTGACCAAGTTGAGCATCAACAATAAATTGAGGACTATGAGATAGCATTAAGTGCATGTTTAAATGATTTTTTTCATTATAGTTTAAAATGATTTTCTTAACTTGGTTTCATGTATACTTGTTAATTTTATAATAATTTTTGTATTTGAACAGGTGTAGTGGAAAGTGAGATATGAGCATAGTACCCATAGTCGATCTTTGGAGCAATCCAAGGCATTCATGATATCTCCATCTACAAGTGAGGCATCTTAGGGAGATTCTTATTCAAAAAAGGTAAACAGAGGGAGACTATTTGATGATTAAGATGTTGTAGATGATGTTCTTTTTTGTATGCCTGTATGGAAATGCATGTATTTTTAGCATTATACATGTGTATATGATGTATTTACCAGACATTAGATACTACATGTTATTAGACACGATGTAATTTTTTGTATGCCTATATGGAAATGCATGTATTATTGACATTATATTCCTATATATGGCATTCTTATTTTGTACATGAATAAATAAAACCAATGAAGTAAGTCTTTTTTGAATCACTTGTGTTTAGAGTATTATGAATGATTGGTTTTGAAGTATTCTTAAGGATTAAAAATGTTATGAGATTAAGAATAAATTGTTAGGATAATTTTTTAAATCAGATTGGTATGATAAAGCATACAATTATAAATATTGACATTTCTTGTTCTGAAGAAGCTTTTTTTCTATAAAAATGCAAATTAAATAAGAAGGGGTGTTGAACCTAACTTTTTTTTAATTGAATCAGGTACTCATGATTGTAATCTAAAAACAAGTTCATGAAGATTGCAAACATTGTACTTGTGATAGAAGTATTAAGAATGATTGGTTTTGAATTATTTTTAAGGATTATAAATGTTATGAGAGTGAAAATAACTTTTTAGGATAATGTTGCAAATCATATTGGTAGGACGGAGCCTACAGTTAGAAAGATTGACATTTCTTGTTCTTAAGAATCTTTGTTTCTATAAGAATGCAAATGAAATAAGAAGAAAGGTATAGAGGGCATTGGTATCAGTTTGAATTAGTATATTGGAATTCCATACCCTAAAAGAGAAATTAGGCCATTATAGCCTATAGGATCCTATAACAAGTAAAGGGTTGATCTTGTGAGGAATAAAGAAATGGGTTATTAAGTTGCAAGAAAGGGATTGTCATAAAATGTTTTGAAGGATGATGAAGGACTTAGAGGTCAAAGAAGATATGATAACCATATTTTGCATTCTATAACAAAGAAGATAATTTCTAGGACATGATAAATAAGGACTTAGAGTTTAGTTGTTATAATTACTCTACATCAATTCAGCTAGGTAGGATGGTTCAAGATAATTTATGAGAGAGTCAATAGATTATGAAGAGTCAATATATTGCAAAGAGGAGACCTCTTAATAGGTGATGAAGTCTCTCCTTCTAATGGGAAAGGTTTTACACTAGAGAAGAAGATCATATCAGTCAAAGAAAGATATCATCATCTATAAGATAATCAAGAAGATCTTGAATATACTCTTTAGGCCTTAAATTATCTTGGAAAGTGCTTAGGACTTATTCATGCCATGAAGTAGACCTTATCCTATCTCCATTCCCTCTGAAACATCCCCAAACTCCATCTCTAAAATTGAGAGAATAGGAAAATAGACCTTGGGAGAGAGCATGAAGTCTTTGATTGGTCTTAAGGGATCCTAATAGTTTTAAACACATGGCTCTATTTGGTCCATGATACCCATTTTCCAAGCTTTGAAAACACATGGCTCTATTTGGTACATGATATCCCTTTGCCAAGATTTGAAGCCACTTTAACCACTTATAGGTGGCCATTGGCCATCAAGGTCTATTTGCATATTTGTGAAACCTCTAGAAGTTCTCATATCGAGAAAAGGGGCCTTTGTAGAATCCCATTTTCTGATTTATGTACTAATTAAGGGATAACTTAATTTTTATCTCACCACTTTCAATAAAGTCCTCAATAATATGTCGTAATTGAATGAAATGATATGCACCACGACCAACAACACGATGAAAGTTACACCATTCATTCTCTTTGTATCAATATGGTTTTGGTTGATCTTGAGGAAATTGCCTTAATACTGGTCATATAATTAAATTAGGTACAATGAGATTTTATAACACTATTTCAACTGATTCTCTTAACTTGATAAAGTCTCTAAAATTGTTTTGAAATGCCCTTCATGGAGGTTGTCTCTGCAAAGTAGGTAGTGGATTTGGTGAAGTTAATTATACATTTGGAGGAGGCATAGCCTGTACCATTTGTACATGTCTTGTTTCAGTCACCCCATTTCTAACCATGTTCTTATTTTTGCTAAAGCCTTTTGGCTTATCTTGCATAACTATATGAACTAGATATTTATTTTGATTAGATGCTTAACCTTGCACAAAAATATGAGCAAGGCTCTTAGCAATAAGAGCCTTCTCAATCTACACTCCATTGTAAATATAATTCAAATGAGTTAGAAAAATCTAACCATAGACTATGCACAACTTTAGGATGCAAATTTTGTGCAAAGATATCAAACAACTATTTGTCTGGCAAGTTATGTTGAAAGCAGCCTACCAATGCTCTCTACCTTTGTAGATATGCAGTGAAACTTTCACCATCACACTACTTAGATTTGCATACGTCAACAATGGTTAATTCATGTTCTATGTTATATGAGAAATGGTTAATAAACTTTTTTTGATAAGTCATTATAATCTGCAACTGATCCCTTGGGTATTTTAAGTAGCCAACAAGAGCTTGTCCTGCTAAACTTCATGAAAATAGTCATAGTAAGTACTTGATACTATAAGCAACCTCTTGACAGAAGACAAAGAATGCCTGTATGTGCTCATGTGGATCTTCTTTTCCTTTATACTTGTCAAATTTGGGTGCCTCAAAATGAGGTGGAAAGGGTTTTTGGAGACTAGATAAATCAAATGGATATGGGCATATCTCATCAAATTTATACTTTTTGACACTATTATTTAATCTCTAATATTTGAATAATTTCTTGCATAGAATACCATTCTTGCATGTTTAGTGCATTTGTGGATTGAATAAGATGTTGGGGTGGAATGTACCCCTGCTTTCATTACTATTAGGGTGGAATGTACCCCTGGTTTTGTGTGGATCTATATGGAGTGTATACCTTTTGATCCATGACTTGGCTCTAATTTTATCTTTGAGTTGAGAACATAGGCCATTGATTCTTGGATTGTAAAACATTTCCTGAATTTGACTATTTCGTATTTTATTGATTTTGGAAATTTCTATGTTTATTTACCAATTTTTGCATTGGTTGAAAAGAACTAGCCAAATTGTCTTGAGGAATTTCCTTAATTTGAATTGAATGTTTAGCTTTTAGAGTTTGTAAAGTAACAAGAGGTTCTTGATGATTAAAGAATGTATGTTCTGTGTCAAATGAAACACTTTGTAAGGTCTCTTATGACTTTAATGTTCATTTAGATTCCCTTGATCCACTATGGTAATGTCCTCATCCAATATTTGTTGTGTACTTTCAACCACATTTCTTTGTTTTTTCAAATCATCATTATGAATTGAAGTGGCAACTAGGGAGTTAGTTAAATTTGAAATAAGTTGATCTATATGTTATTGACTTATTATCTTGATCTTAGCTAGAACAATCTAGATTTGTGAGTTTTAACTTTGTTTGTATTTTTTTGCCTTTGTTAGAGGAAGAAGGTATGTTTATTCATGCAAAAGATTGCTCTTGTCATTGTTGTTCTCCTTCTCTAATTGAGGTATGCAATTGTTCTGTAGGAAAGTTAAAAGGTAGTCTAGCCCCTAATTCTATCAATCTAAGAAGGGCTTCATGTTGATCTTTTTGGGGTTGATATTCATTGTAATCATCTTTGGATCCTATTGTTATGGTGATGTCATCAAAAACAATGAAGTTATCTTGACCATCATAAATTTGCTCATCTTCATAACTAAGGCCATAAGAGGCCCCATTATGAGTGAACCTTTGAGTCATGTCTAAAATATTTATTATGTGTGTTTGACCAACTTTAGATGAATGCTTGGTAACCAAACAAAGTATGTTTTGGCTCTATTTTAAACAAATAACCAAGGTGCCAATGAGACTATAAGGGAGGGTGGTTTGAAACCACACACAATTGAAAATATTTGGGTCACGAGTTTGCTCAACCTTTGGTAAAGTTGAAATCATATAGATCAGAAGAGGGTAAGGTAACTCAGAGACCCAAGGTGAAAACTAGTATACCAAAGCCTAGATCTTTGTGATACACCCGTACTATAAAATCTAGTTTCAACTTCTATAAGTTAACCCTATAAGTTTAGAGGAAATCTCTCTGGATTTGGAAGAAGACAAAATGGATTAAAAAACTCAAGATGTAAAAATATATGTGAATCACTAAGTATAAAGCTAAGACCAAATAGGCAGTACAATGTCACCACATGGTTCCATTAGGATAAAATATGTTTTAGGACTCAAAGCATGAGCAATATGCAAGATGACTTGAGTCCACCAAGATGATAATATGATTAATATTATAATGTTATTTTAACTAGGTTTGGATCTCATTCTTTGAATCTCTAATAGCATGGGGGGTTGCAAGTAAAGAACCCCACTTATGGGTTTTGGGGGGGATGACCCCCTAATGGGGGGTCTTAGGGCCACGTGTCCTAAATAAAATGTTTATTAAAATTATTTTGTTAAATTATATACACAAGAAGAAAAGAACTTGATGTCTAAAATTCCATATTCATCATTAGTTGGTAGTTTATTGTATGCAATGATGTCTATGAGGTCAAACATTACACATGCAGTGAGAGCGATGAGTAGGTTCATGAGTGATCTAGGAAAGGAACATTGAAAGTTAGTAAAATAAATCCTTCATTAATTAAGAGGGACAATAGATATATTGTTAAGTTATGATGGATCAGATGTGACATTATAGGGATATGTTGACTTAGATATGGTAGATGACTTGGATGGTAGAAGAAGCACTATAAGGTATTTGTTTATAGTAAGTGGTACAGTAGTTAGTTAGGTATCATGATTATAGAAAGTTATGGTACTTTCAACCACAAAAACTAAGTATGATACTACTACATAAGCAAATAAGGAAATAATTTAGTTACATAGATTGATGAAAGAATTGGGACATAGTCAAGAAATATGTACACGATATATTGATAGCTAGAGTGTAATCCATCTAGTAGAAAACTCAAATTTTCACTCCAAGACAAAAAGCATTCAATTGAAATATAATTTCAATAATTTAGTGATAGAGGAAGAGCAAATAAAATTGGAGAAGATATATATCATTGAAAATCCTATGGATATGATGACCAAGGTAGTTACAAGAGAGAAGTTGAAGATTTATTCAGCTTCAATTGGTCTTCATGGATGATAATTAAATTAAGGAACTTGTCTAGGTCCACATATTATAGTGAATGCAATAGTGGTGGATTTGATATAATCAGTCTCCAAGTGGGAGATTATTAGGTGTGGAGCATGATTATCTTCCAAGATCAAAGGTTAAAATTTTGATTTTATTTTAGCTAGATTTAGATCCCATTTTTTGAATCCATGATGGTGTGGAGGGTTGTAAGGGAGGGAACCCTGCTTTTAGTGTTTGAGAGGATGACCCCCCATTGGGGGGTCTGAGGGCTACATGCTCTAGAGAAAATTTTTATTAAAATTACCTTGTTAAATTTTAATTTCATAGTCAATCTAGACTGTTAATTAAAGGTTTCCAAATCTAACAGTAGAGGTTATGTTTAGGAATTTTTACCCTAAAATGTATTGATATATGGATGAGATGTATGAACATAAAATATGGTACACAAAGATGGGGTGAAAAATCTAGAGAGATGTAACAGAGTTTGTTATAGGATTTTCTTCCTCCTTTATACTGTTAAAAATAATATACTAGACAAGTTTGGTGGATGTAGCCCATCTTAGGTGAACCACGTTAAATCTGGTATCTCCTATTATGTGTATGTTTATATTTATTTTCAAAAATTTTGATTCATTTGGTTCATAGTTTCTCGTGTATGCGATTTGGGGATAGGTCTGAGTTTTAGTTTATCCTAACAAGTGGTATTAAAGAAAAAGTTTTATTTGCATAATTTTAAATCATAGAAAGAAAAGGGTTTAACCTCGAGTGGGAGCTATGGTAGATAAAAATACATCTAAAATGGAGAAGTTAAATGATAGAACTTTATATTATGGAAGATGCAAATGAAGGATTACCTTTACCAAAAGGACCTCTATTTATTATTAGGAGGGCAAGCTAAGAAGCCATTGACAATGTCAAATGAAGACTGATAACTATTAGACCAAAAATCCTTTAGAAACATATGGTTGTGCCTTACATCTTTTGTATCTTTAAACATATCACAATAAAAGGTAATATAATGACTTATGAGCACATTAGGTAAGTTATATAAAAAACTCTCTGCCTCAAATAAAATATTTTTGATGGGAAAATTATTTAATATGAAAATGTCTAAAAATGGTTCAGTACCAGATCATTTAAATAAATTTAACATGGTTACTATTCAGTTACAATCTATACATATTGATGTTGATGATAAATTTAGGGCTCTTCTTATTCTTTGTTCCTTGCCTAAAAGTTGGAATAGCTTGATAATGACAGTAAGCAACTTTATGTCTAGCAATGCCAAACTAAAGTTTGAAAATGTGATGGTGTTATCTTAGTTGAGGAAATACGAGGGAAAAGCACATGTGAAACATCCATATTTGGAAATGCATTAACAATGGAGAATACAGGAAGGCAAATTAATAAAGGAAGAGGAAATCATGAAAAATTAAAAGGGGATGCAAGATCTAAATCAAGAGACAAGATGGAATGTTAGATCTATGGAAATCCAAGACACACAAAGAAAGAGTGATGGTTTTGAAAGGAAAAATTAGGTAAGGACCAATAGGAAGGTAATAGAGAAGCAAATGTATCAGGTGATGTATTACAAGATGCTTTTATACTTTGTTTGGATAATATTGTTGAATATTGAGTTTTAAATTTTGATGTTTCTTTTCATGCTACCCCTCATAGACATTATTTTATAGATTATGTTCAAGGTAATTATGGGAATGTTTACCTTGGTGATGATGAACCCTATAGCATTGCTAGAAAAAGAAGTGTTCACATTAAATTACAGAATGGAAACACTTGAGTGGTTAAGGATTTTAGGCATGTTCCAAGCTTGAGAAGAAATATGATATCTACAAGGTAGTTGGGTAGTGAGGGTTGTATGGTCATATTTACAACCAAATCATGGAAGGTTACAAAGGGTTATTTAGTGGTTGCAAAAGGTAAGAAATTAGGCACTTTATATTTATCTACAAATAATGCTAGTTTATCTTATGTTGTAGATACTATATATAAAGATGTTGCTTTATGGCATTACAGACTTGGCCACATGAGTGAAAAGGGAATGAAAACCCTACATGAAAAGGATAAAATACCAGGTTTGAAATAATTAGATATAGACTTTTTTTAGCATTGTGTATATGAGAAACAAAAACATGTGAGGTTTCTCAAGGTTAGACCAGCTAAGAAGGAGTAGAAGTTAAAGCTTGTGCATACAGATGTATGGGGATGAGATCAAGTATCTTCACTTGGTGGTTCATATTATTATTTTACTTTTATTGATGATGCAACTAGGAAGGTTTGGGTATACTATATAAAAAGAAAGTTTGATGTTTTTGATATATTCAAGAAATGGAAAGCTTTAATTGAAAATAAAATAAGGTTAAAACTAAAATGTCTCAGATCATATAATGGAAGTGAGTATTGTAGTAATGCTTTAAATAATTAATATTCAAAAAGTGAAATTTATAGATAGAAAAAAGTTATAATAATACCACAATAGAATGGTGTGTCAAAAAGAATGAACAAGACTATTATGGAGTGTGCCATATGCATGAGATTGCATGCAAGTTTGTCTTTACAATTTTGGATAGATGTTGTAATGAAAATAATTTATTTGAGAAATGGAGGACCTTCGAGTGCTTTGGATGGTGGAATACCAGAGGAGGCATGGACTAGAAAGAAGGTAGATTAATATTTTCTAAGAGTTTTTGGTTGTGAGGCATTTTCTTATATTGACAAATATTATACGAATAAGTTAGAAGCTAAGTCTCAAAAATAAATATTTATTGGTTATGGAACTGATGAATTTTCATTCTTATTATGTAATATGGAAGATAAAAAAATTAATTAGGAGTAGAGATGTTGTGTTCAATGAAAAAGTCATGTATAAAGACTAGTTATAAAAAAAGAAACAAGAATAATCCAAAAAGGAATATACAGTATTAGATGACATTATAGAAAAACATGTCCCAAAGGTTCTTGATCAAAATGTGCAAGAGGAATAGATACCTTAAACCCCTGTTAGAAGATCTACAAGAGTAAGTAGACCACTTGATCATTTTTCTACTTCTTTATATTATTTATTACTTATTGATGGTGGTGAGCTAGAAAGGTATGAAGAAGTAGTGCAAAGTGATGCCAAGGATAAGTGGGAGCAAGATATAGATGATGCTCTAATGAAAAACCAAACATGGGATTTGGTGGAGATTTTCAAAGGAAATAAAGAACTATAGAATAAGTGGGTATATAGGATAAAAGAGGAGAATGTAGGTAAAACAAATTCAAGGCTAGGATAGTGGTTAAAGGTTTCTCACAAAATAAAGGCATATATTTTGATGAGATATTTTTTTCAGTTGATAAAATGACTTCAATTTGAACTATTTTAAGCTTAGTAGCTATTGAATATTTACACTTAAAATAGTTAGATGTAAATATTTCTTTCCTTCATGGGGATTTAAAGGAGGAAATATACATGAATTAGCCATAAGGTTATGAATTTAGTGGTAATGATAACTTGGTGTGCAAATTAAAGAAGAGTTTGTATGGCTTGAAACAAGCTCCAAGACAATGGTATATTAAGTTTGACAATTTTATGAAAAAATAGGGTTATTGTAGATGTCATAGACCATTGTGTATATTTTAAAATATTTAAAAATGGTAACTATATTATTTTACTTTTATATGTAGATGATATACTTGTAGCTAGTTCCAATATGCATAATATTAATGTATTCAAGAAATAGTTAAGTCATTGGTTTTCTATGAAGGATCTAGGTGTAGCTAAACAAATCCTTGGTATGCGGATAACTAGAGATAGAAAGAATAGGAAGATGGAATTATCATACAGAGAGTACATCAAAAAAGTGTTGAAAATATTTAATATACAAGATGCAAAATCATTTGGGACACATTTGGCCATACACTTTAAACTAACAAAGGAACAATATCCTAAAACACAAGAAGAAAAGACCCTGATGTATAAAATTCCATACTAATAATAGTTGGTTGTTTATTGTATGCAACGATGTGTATGAGGCCCGACATTGCACATGCAGTGGAAGTGGTGAGTAGGATCATGAGCGATTGAGGAAAAGAATATTGAAAGGAAGTAAAATGGATTCTTTATTACTTAAAAGGGACCATAAATATAATATTAAGTTATAGTGGATTAGATGTGACATTATAGGGATATGTTGACTCAGATATGGTAGGTGACTTAGATGGTAGAATAAGAACTATAGGGTACATATTTACAATATTTGGTATAGTAGTTAGTTGGGTATCATGGTTACAGAAGGTTGTGGCACTTTCATCTACAAAGGCTAAGTATATTGTTGCTACAGAAGCAAGAAAGGAAATAATTTGGTTATAGAGGTTAATGGAAGAATTAGGACATAGTCAAGAAAGATGTACACTATATAGTGATAGTCAGAGTGCAATCTATCTAGTAAAAAACTTAGCTTTTCACTCAAAGATAAAACACATTTAGTTGCAATATCATTTCATTCATTTAGCTATAGAGGAAGAACAACTAAAATTAGAGAATATACATACCAATAAAAATCCTATGAATATGATGACCAAGGTAGTTAAAAGATAGAATTTTAAGATTTATTTAGCTTCAATTAGTATTTATGGATGATAATTAAAATTAACTTATCTAGGTTCAGATAGTATAGTGGATGCAGTAGCGATGGAGTTGCTACAATCAGCCTCTAAGTGGGAGATTGTTAGGTGTGGAGCCTGATTATCTTCCGGGATTAGAGGTTAAAATTCTTATGTTATTTCAATTAGGTTTAGATCCAATTATTTGAATCTTTGATGGCATGAGGGGTTACAAATGGGGAAATCCCCCTTGCGGGGTCCAAGGGGGATGGCCCCTCGAAAGGGGGTCTAGGGGCCGCATGCCCTAGAGAAATTTTTATTAAAATTATCTTTTTAAATTGTAATTTTGTATTTAATCTAGGCCATTAATTAAAGGTTTCCAGATCTAATGGTAGAGGTTATGTTTAGGCATTTTTACCATAAAATATATTTATATATATATTTGAGATGTATGAGCATGAAATATGGTACATACAGAGGAGGTAAAAAAGGTAGAGAGATGTAATAGGGTTTGTTACAAGATTTTGTTTCTCCCTTTTATTGCTGGAAATAATATACTAGACAAGTGTGGTGGATGTAGCTCATCTTAGGTGAATCATGTTAAATTTGATGTCTCTTGTTATGTGCATGTTTATATTTATTTTTAGAATTTTTGATTAATTTGGTTAATAGTTTCTCTTGTATGCAATTGGAAATAGATCTAAGTTTTAATTTATCCTAAAAACTAGGTACAATTTACTCTTTAATTAAATATACAATCTTAGTATGATATTAGTGATATCTTTATTTTTCTTGATATGTGAATACAACTTTATTATACTTTAAATAGAGGGCATGTTTATGAAGTCATTGCACCTAAGGACAATGATGAGGGAATACACTACTAATTGTGTCATTTTATAGAGGCCAAAAAACATTAACCAAAAATGTTATGGATGGAGAAGATATAATTTATCCCACTAGATCCATAGTGGTTATAAGAACCTGGATTTGTATGTACTATCATAAAAAAATAAAACAATTATTATTTGAGGAGTTTAAAACACACAGGGTGGTGATTCATTATTCAAATATGGTTTTTGCTTCAAATATTCAAATGATCAAATATTATGGAAAGCCTCACAAAAAAACTTTGTTTAAAGTGTGTGAATCTAACCATGATAGATTGAATTGGTAAGTATATCTTCTATTTCAAATTAATATTTTTAACTTATTTGATTTAATGTATTTTAATTTTCAATTATTTTACCATTATGTGTTTATTTTTGTTTAATTTTTTTATTAACAATTTTAATGTAGGTTAGTGACACCAGATGAGTTTCCACCTTCATGTGGTTGGTTTCGTGAGTATAGAATATTACCTTATTAAAATGAAGAGAAGCCAAAAAATAATTCATATTAATGATATCTACCTTAAGCAAATACGTTTTCACTTTCTCTCTATTTTCCCTTTCAAGAAAATAAGAAAATAGTCTTATCTATTTTTAATTAAGGTCTAGAGTTAGAGATAATTCTCTTGGGCTTTCTTATAGGACTCGTTTGTGCACATGTAGGAGTTGACAGTTTATCTCTATCCCTCATGGTTCTCCTACAATATGTGATTGAAGTTCACTCAATTTGTATAGTCAAAGATGAGTGGATTCTCTTAAAGGATGCATCCAATCAACTATAACCTTCACTCTTATGGCATGACTGAGACCAAGAAAATAGTCATTCTAACCTTAAAATGCCTATTTGGACTTGTCTATGTAGATGGTTTGTTGATTGGGCTATTGAGTCAAAATATATGGTCCCCACTAACCAAATTTTATCCCATCTTGAGAGATTTAGATTTAATAAAAACCTCATTAGTATGTCTCACCTAGCTTAAGTTAGAGAGAATATTGATAGGATTTCTTAGAGGACTTGTTTTTACGTGTGTAATAACTGACGATTCATCTCTAACCTACATATTTCTCTTATAACAGTGCTGTAAGTTCTCTCACTTTTTATACTCGAGGATGAGTGGATTCTCTTAAGGGATTCATTTTATCAACTAAAACATTTACTCCTAAGGCATGACCCAGATTGAGTAATGGTTTTTCAAGCCTTAAATCATCCATCTAGACATTCCTATGCAAATGGTTTATTGATCAAGCTAATGAGTCATAATATATGACCCCCACTGACCAAATTTTGGCCCATTCAAAAACATTTGGCTAAGATATAAACTTAATTTTCACATATCACCTATCTCTATTTGTATATAATCCTCCCAAGCTTTCTTGGAGGACTCATATGGGCACATGTAGGAGCTAATGATTTATCTCTAGCCCTCATGGTTCTTCTATAATGCATGGTGGAATTTTTTTCATTTTACACACTTATGGATGATGGGATTCTCTTAAGAGATGCATCTAATCAAATGTAACCTTCCCTCTTAGGGAATGTCTAATACCATAAAATGGTCATTCTATCCTTAAAATTCCTATATGAATGTTCTTTATAGTTAATTCATCTATGGGGCTAATAAGTCAAAATATAAGACCCCCACTGACCAATTTTTGGCCCATTCTAAGAGATTCAAATGTGAGAAAAACCTTGTTACTACATCTTACCCAACTCAAGTTACATATAATCCTCTCAATATTTATTATAAAACTCATCTATCACATGTAGGAGCTAACAGTTCATCTCTATCCCTCATGGTTATATTACAACATGTGATAGAATTTTTCTCATTTTGCACACTCAAGGACTATAACCTACTCTCCCATGGTGTGACCAAGACTGGATAATGGCCATTCTATCCTTAAAATTCCCATCCAAATGTGTCCATGTATATGGTTCATCAATTGGGATAACGAGTCAAAATATACAGGCCCCACTATCTAACTTTGGACCCATAAGAGATTTGGCTAGAAGATAAACCTCATTGCCACTTTTCTCCCATCTTGAATTAGATAAAATTATCCTAGGATTTATTATATGACTCATTTATTCACATGTAATATCTAATGATTCATCTCTATCCCTCATAGTTCTCCTGTAATGCGTGACCAAAGTTCACTCATTTTGCACACTCATGGATAAGTGGATTATCTTAAGGGATACATCCAATCAATTATAAAATTTACTCTTAAAGTTTAAATAATACTAGATAACAATCATTATAACCTTAAAATTATCATCCAAATGTGTCCACATAGATGGTTTGTTGATTGGGCTAATGTGTCATAATATATGGCTCTCGCTAACCAACTTTTGGCCCACTCTTAGAGATTTCACCATGAGAAAAACCTCATTGACACAAATTTCCCACCTCAAGTTACATAAAATGATCTTATTATTTATTATCATACTTGTCTATGCACATGTAGGAGCTGATGGCTCATCTCTAGTCTTCATGGTTTTCCTGTAATGCACGATAGAACTTTGCTCAATTTGCATAATCAAGGATGAGTGGATTATCTTAAGGGATGCATTTGATAAACTTCAAATTCATCCTTGAGGTATGATTGAGACCAAATAATATTTTTTTTAGGCCTTAAAATATCCATATAAATGTGTCCATGTAGATGGTTCATCGATTGGGCTAACAAGTCAGAATATATGACCCCTACTGACCAACTTTTGGCCCATTTTAAGAGATTTGGCTGCAAGAGAAACCTTATTTCCATGTCTCACCCATCTCAAGTTAGATAAAATACACCCATAATTTATTATAGGACTCATCCATGCATTTGTAATAGATGATTTCTCATCTCTATCCCTCATGGTTCACTTACAATGCACAATGAAGGTTTGCTTATTTTCCACACTCAAAGACAAGAAGATTATCTTAATTGATATGTCTGATAAACTATAACCTTCACTCTTGAGGTCTAAATGAGACCATAAAATGGATTTTATAACCTTAAAATTCCCATATAGACATGTTTTTTTAGGTGGTTCATTGATTGGGATAATGAGTCACAATATATGGCTTCCACTGACCAACTTTTGGCCTATTTTGAGAGATTTCACTACGAGAGAAACCTCATTGCCACATCTCACCCATATTGATTTAAATAAAATAATATTGGGATTTATTATAGTACTTATCCATGCACATGTAGTATCTAAAATATTTTCTTTATCCCTCATGGTTATCCTGTAATACATAACCAAAGTTTGCTCACTTTGCACACTCAAGAATGAGTAGATTCTCTTAAGGGATGTGTCCAATCAACTACAACATTCACTCTCAGGGCCTAATCAAAACTGAAAATTGGTCATTATAACCTTAAAATACCCATTTTGATGTGTTTTCATAAATGGTTCATTGATTGGAATAATGATTCATAATATACGATCCCTAGTGACCAGTTTTTGGCTTGTTTTGAGAGATTTGGCCATGAGAGATACCTCATTGTCACATCTTTCCCATCTTGTTTTAGAGAAATTCCTCCTATTATTTCTTATAGGAATCATCTATACACATTTAGGACCTGACGACTCATCCTATCCCTCATGGTTATCCTGTAATGCACAACCTAACTTTGCTTATTTTGCACACTCATAGATGAGTGGATTCTCTTAAGGGATGCATCTCATCAACTTCAACCTTCACTCTCAAGGCCTAACCAAGACTATAAAATGGTCATTATAGCATTAAAATTCCCATTTAGATGTGTTTATATAGATATTTCATTGATAAGGATAATGATTCATAATATATGACCCTTACTAACCAACTTTTTGCCAATTTTAAGAGATTTTGCCTCAACATAAACCTCATTGTTGCATTTATCCCATCTCTAGTTAGACAAAATCATCCTAGACTTTCTTATATAAATAATCTATGAACATGTAGGATTTGACATATTGGTCTCTAGTCCTCACGGTTATCAAGTAATGTGTGACCAAAGATGGAGGAGGATCTTAATCAAATTGGGCATTATAAGCTTGCTAAAGCTTTGAACTACCTGATATGCATCAAATTCATTAAGAGGGAGACATTGAAGACCTTTAACAAGCATTAAAATTAAAAAATTTAATTTTTTATTATATACCTTAAGAAAAATAATGAGGTTTAAAAATGTTTCCAACTTCAAATAAAACCTTTTAGGTGCTCTCAGCCTATAAGCTGCCATGAAACCCTAGGCCATTTTAAAATCCTTGTATCTTATGATTTATCATGGAAAATGATCTAAAATTTAGAGGAGAGATAGGATATGATGTATATAAACTATTGGAAATGGTTATAAGTTATTTTTATATTTGAGGAGTGAGTAATATGAGTTTTAAGACTATTTATCTTTAAAAATGTTGTTGTTCTTGACAAAAGAAAACTATCAAGTAAGATTTTAGTAGTTTTGGAGACCTAGAAAAGAAGGAAAACTTTTGAAACATGAAATATAAGGTGTATAGGTATGGATGGTATATTTATAAGGAATAGAGAATTTTTTCAAGAGGAGGATGGTGTAAAGAAGTCTCAAAACTTGTTTGTATTAACACAAAACTTTACAAATATGCTTTGGATGGATGTTTGGTGTTGAATCAAGGATTGGAACCTTTTATAGGAGTTTAATAAAATGTAAATATACCTTAAAATTGTCTTAAATTTGAGTTAATTTTTTTCAAAAACAAACTATCTAATTTTATAGCCTCTCAACCTTGCACAGGCCTATCTAAGGTTAACCAAGGGTTTCCAAATTGTAACTGGAATATATTTTGTTCCAACCCTTAAAAATTATTAAAATATTATAATCCATTAGAACTTATCAATTTATTAAATATTAATTAGGTTTTGGACTTGTAAAAGTTAATATTATATGGTTTTCCAAACCGTGTCATTATAATAGACCTAAAGAGGCCTAATTGGCAAAAGAGTGAGTTGAGTTAGCTAGGTTGCATGGAGAGTTGTATCATAAAAATTGGAATGTAATTGAATAAGGATAATGAGTACTTGTAATTATATTTTATCTTATCAAAAACTTTTTTGCTTGTTTGTACTTCCTAGGTTTACATGTTTTAATGGATACTAAAGAAGGAGGCTTAAATAAGGAAGGTGTAGTTGAGTTAGGAGTTCTGACTTGAGGATTGTGTTTTTGTATTGGGTGTATGTAAGAGATCAAATGAGTACATATTTGTCCTTATATGCACTAGAAGGATGTATTGTTCATTGAACCATGCATAAGATCTTTAGGCTTTGAGACAATGGCAAAGAATAAACAAGCTTAGAGGAAGATTAAAGAGTATAGTTATGAGAGTAAATTATGAGATTATGGGGATGATGATAAGGAGAGAATGTAGAGGAAGGTAAAGAGTGAAATATATTAAAATATAGAGTGAGAATTATATGCTTGAAGGAAGCTATTGAGTTCACTATTTGTGTGAGAGGATGATATTTTCACTGAAGAGGATGAAATTGAAATAAGGGATGATTGGTTGCAGGATCAAAAATGAAGTCAAAAAAGAAGTAAAGGAATTGATATCCATGCAAAGGATCCAACCAAGTATACAGGATATTCAAATTTAGAGATCAGAGCTAGGTGAATGTCTAATGTAAGTGTATGTTCCATTTACATCAGGTATTTGTTTTTTATTTACATCATAAGACCTTAAACATAATAAATTCAATGTAATTCATGCATTAAAATACATTTTTATGAATTTCAAGACCACAAGACCATAAATGATCCTTTATAATAGTCATGCACCTTTAATAGGTGATGAATTTCTCCAAGAACATCAAATACTCCTTATTACAAATTTGAATTTAGTTTTAGAGGGAAAATATAAACACCCCCTAATTAAGATATTACAAACAACTTGAATCCATGATAGGCTATTTATTACCAAAAACACACTATATAAACCATGATGGATGATTCTCCTACATCACTTGATGGCCTTTGGTACTTATTACTCTTTCACTTTCAACACACTCTTTCTAGTCTGATTTTCAATGAGTTTCTTATGAATTTTTAGTTAAGGAATCACTAAAATATTTTAGACTATCAAGGTAGGTCTATAGTGATTTCAAATGAGTAAGAAACCAATTTTAATTTTTGGCTTCTTAAGAGATTACTCAATAAGTCAAAATACTAAATCCACCTTTACACCCTCAAATATAATTTCTCAAGGTTATTTAGTAATAAAAAAGGTAATAAATACTCCAAATAAAATTCTTACATCATTAATAAGAAAGCTCACCCTAATCCATACTTGACTGTCTTGAGAAATAGACACCTACAGAGAGTCTTAAACTTAATCTTCAATAGTAGAAGCTAAAATATATTTTGTGGCTTGAAACCAATTTTATCAATTTACTTAATCAAACCTACAAGATACATACCAAAATTGAGAGGATTTTACTAGTTATAAATTAAATAAAAGGTTTTTTAATACATTAAACCCTATTTTACAAAGGTGTTCAAAACTTTACTTCACCTTTCTAGACCCAAATTTGAAAATTTTAAGGCAAAATTCCCTTCTCATTGTTAAGAACACTGAGATATTAGGGTTTTCATAAACTTAGTTGGTCATAAATGTTATTGTACAATACAATTTTACTTTTAACCACTTTTATCTTTCTCTAAAATATTTTGGCTATCTATCCACCAATTTTGGTTTTTTTTAGGGTTAAATTGATATATATTGACCTTTTTATCTTTTCAACCCTAGAACAAGGGTTTCTCAATCTTCTCAAAAGATTAGAGATTCTAAACAATTATTCATGAATCCTAACACGTTTTGTATCAATATAACACCTATAATAGATTCTTGGGATACCCCTTTAACTATTCCAATCCTCAATTATGACTCATGCATGAATTTATGTGAGAATCTAGTAGCTACAGAGACTATATACACAAAAAATAGGGTATACAAGGTTTTTAATGAAACAAATTCAACCCAAGAAGAAACCCAATCCAAAATTGGATAAATAACCTTCATTCATGAAATTAAAAACATGATTACACAATATTCAAGCAATGGCTTTTAATAACAAGAAATTTTTCATTACAACAATATACATACCCTGTTATGAACTAACAAACTATGCATCACTCTCTCTAACCCTATTAATAATGATTATTATCCTTATTAATATTAAATTTGTCCTTTTACATCTCCACTTAAAGGAAGGATGTTTATTTCTTCAATTCAACCCGACTAAACCTGTCTCATACTCTTCTTTATTCGCTTATAGTAAATTGACTGAAATTTTTTTTTTAGACCCTATTGAAAACTATGATATTTAATAAAATATGGACAATTATGATCTTCAATATAGTTATAACCCTATATAGACACATATAACATCATTCCAAATCTATTAGTCTCTTAATAATTTACAAAACATTATAATTTATCCACAACCTTACATATTTATATTTAAGGTCTATAACCAAAAATGATGTCTCCAATAAATTATTGAGATGCTTACCATAATTCATCTAACCTCAAACTTATCCCAATCATGAAAAGATCAACAATGGTAAGACAAAAATGTATTCATGCATGCACAGATGGACTGTATAAGTTTGTAAATTTAGAATGAAAGGTTATGGGTAAATATTATGTAGTATTTGACTTGACTCCACGTTATTTATAAAATCATTTGAATTCATCAAAGATATGGAGGTCAATTCAAGAGCAAGTTTGAATGTATTTGAAGCTTATAATGAACACCTACATGTTTGCACAATAATATATAATAAGAATATGATTTTTTATGTTGAACTTGGATTTTGAAGCCTATGTAAGATGTGAAAGACCTTAAATAATATTTATATAGTGACTAGATGTGTTGTTATGAAGATAAAACATCAAAATATGGTAATTATATGCCTTGAAAGGAAGATTTCTAATTTCTTACGTGAGAAGTCAAATGATTATATGCATGGGACTAAATTCCATTGGGGAATTTTTAAGAGGTATATGCCCTAAAAATCCATGCTATTTTACATTCAATGAAGGGTTTGTGCTTTATGAATGATTGTTAAGAATATACACAAGTCTAAAACTTCACTCTTGATCTCAAGGAGCTCAAGGATTGAGAATGCTTGTTTAAATTATTATAATGCATATGATTTATTTGGTAAACACATAAATAACATATATAATCCTCATGAGAAACTATTGGAGCCAAAATCTTGGAATTTGTGGAGTAAAAACATAAGGAAATGGTCTAAAAACTGCACTTTTAAGGCTTAATTCATGTTTTTGGCTGTATAGAAACATCTCAATCAGATGAAGGGAATTTTTATGCTTGGATTAAAGTATAATGATACTCAACCATTCATTTAATATACTCTCAAGGTTCTAAAATAGATTTCAAATCACTAAACCAAGCCTAAATGAAGACTATTCTCATATTTGCATAGAGAGTTGAGTTTGCAGACCTTATCAAGGTCATAAATGACATCAAGACACTTAAATAAATCCATATAGTCATATGATTACATATTTGGAATGATATATAAGTTTTATATAATCCTAGGCTAATGACTATAGGTAGTTTGAGAGCCTATTCATAGGTAATCCATGAGTCATGTTTTGAGAGACTTCAAAGAAGCATACAAGTCTTTATCAACTTTTCAAACTTTTTTCAATATGAACATGCTCTTGAGGACTCCTAAGAAGGATTAAAATGCCTAGAACCTCAATGTATAAATCATGGAACATGAACAAGGTTTTCATATAGTTCTCAAGTCTATATGGATCTTTTATTGCATGAATACTTACATCCTTGTCCAAACCTCTTTTTAGTAAGTTGAGAATAATATTTTGAAGATGGTTTATAAGATTAGAAAAAGATGGTATGATATTATACAATACCTACATAGAGTTTAAAATATTTTTATGACAAGCTTCAATTAAATAATATACCTTGTATGAGTGATAAGCATGCCTTCATCACATTCTTTTGGACCAAACAAAATTTGACATGAAGTTGAAGCTTGTGGTGTCAGATATAATAATATGAAAAAGGTTTAAGCCTTAAGCATTATTATCACCAATATTAGATATGTGTTTCACAAGCCTATGATGGTGTAAAAAGATGCCAAGAATTTCAAGTAGGCTATGTGTCAAAATAGCAACTTGTAACTCCTCAACCAAGAAAGGGCAATTTCAATTAATATCCACCTCTACACCACCTCTCATGAGGACATAATCAAGATGAGACAAAAAATGTTAACTATTAAAAATAGGACTATTTATTTACCTTCTCTTGGAATTTTAATCAGTTTCATGATAAATAACAGTCACGATGGACTTCCTACACATCTGTCATCTCTCTTTCTTCTTCATTCACCTATAAATACTCCTAAAAATGCCATTGTAAAGGATCCTCCAAGTTAGTATGATGAATATCTATTAAAATTGATACTTATTATTGATTTTGAAGTGAATGTAGACTAATTTTTCCTTTTTCATCTAATATATAGTGTGCTTATGGTGAATTATTGATGAATGATAGTGTTAATGTTCAATATCTTGGCATTTTTCCGATTAATTCTTGCCTATTTGTGAGTAATTTATCTTATTTCATGTCATATAGTGTGTATCAAGTCTTTATACAAATTTTAAGTGTAGAAAACTTTCATTATTGCCTCATTTTAGGCCTCTTTATTATCTCTCTTAGGTGATGTATCCGCTAAAACCTCCATACTGAAATTCTTATTATAAAGAACTATTTGAAGTTGTAAGATTATACTCAACCTTGTTTTAGCTTTGTTATCAACTCATAGACCTGTTATATCCCAAATTTTAACCCTAAATAATTCAAAGAAACCTTCTAAAATTTGGGATAACATGGAAATATCTCTATACATAGACAAACTAATACAACAGATAGATCTCTAGATTGAAGGGCTAGCTCCATTGATCTATATTTTAGGCTCACATAGTACACTAGACTAATCACTATTATGGGTGAAAAGGGAAGAAGGAAACATAAAACCAACCTATACTAATGAAGGTGATACACCAAAGATAACTCCATAAACTTGCTTACATTTGCAATAAGAAACAAGACTGTTAAAAATGATTTCAACTCAATTTTCTTCTAGCATAAGTGTTTCTACATGGAGACAGATTGTTATGCATATCTAGAGGTGGGTGAAAATGAGGTCTAATCCTAAACACTTCTAATCTCTCCTATACTTCAAATACACCTTAACAAATAGTTACACTTCATAAGACCTGTTAGAATAAATGAATTACTCACACAATGCATATAAGAGAAAAATGGAAGAAGGAGAAGACATTCATCACTTGTCATCCAAATACATTACTTGACATACTTAGGAAAGAATTGTAGAGACTAAACTAGCTTAATCAAATTTATTCCAAGGCAAAACAAGATGTCAAAATTAGTAGGGCTTCACCATACCAATTATGGATTGTTTACAATGCTAAAATGGCTTGAATATATATATCATAAGAGAGGATAGATAAGAAGTGAAGTCGAAGGGTCATAATTCTAAGTGTCAAGACTTGAAAATCAATTACAATTAAAGTTAATGAGTTGAAAAATAGATCATGAATTTGTCTTGGACAAGTGTCTATCTAAGGTACATCATTCTTCTAAAGTTGGTGTAGAGACCTTTCATGTCCTTAAAATTGCCATCTTGATGATGAGTTCACTTAACTACCTTGAACCATCTTACAATTATTTGACACATATGTCCTAACATGAGAATATGGAAGTAATATTTATGAAGTCATTATCCATTCCTCATCTGATAAATTCCTTCTTGTCAATTATCACTTACCTTATTAACTTGCTCACTGGCCTTCTAGGCCTTAATTCACACACTTGTCACTATGATGACTTGTAGATGTTCAATGAGATTCATTTTATAGGTGTGAGATAACTCATCAAGACCTATTTCTCCTATACTATATCAAATAAACCTCAAAATATTTAAAATCACACTTCTCACAATCACACTTAGGCAGTCACCCTCTTTCTCACTATCTTGTTCAAGTTTGCCTATAATGACCAACTTAGCAAAGTAGATTTCATGAATGAATAAGGTGAAAATTATATTTGAGGAGTTATAATACATATCTAAACACCTTACATAATGGTTTTCATTCACCTATTCCTTTTTGCACCTCCAATTCAACTTAAATATTACAAAAAACACATAATTAGGCCAATCCCTATAAGTGATAGTATGAAAACTAGATGTAAAGGAGCTTGAGAGAGTGATAAATAGATTAAAATAAATTTCAAAGACAATTTACCACTTATGGATTCATCTCCCTTCATATATTTCTCATCAAGTTCTCATAAGGGTTTCAGGTCATTTAGGTTCTTAGTGATGATTCATAAAAGCTAGATGCTTAACCTTCAAACCAATTCCACAAATTTTTATTTAAAGACCATACTCAACTAACCCTAAGTGATTGACATCCCATGTAGCTCGTATGTACATCAATGAGTGAAATAAGTTAGGTCTCGAGATTCTACTACACATTTTGGACACCCTTGAGAGAGAATTAGGCCAAAATGACCAATTTTGAGTTGTTCTTTGCAAACCTCTATATTCAATCAACCCTCCACTCTACCATAAGGTATCTCAAAGTACTTGATAATATTATGTGTTCATATGAATGACCTTAGACACCATGAGGGTTTAGGTCTAGTTCTAGGCCTAATAAGCCTAGACTATGTTTTTGTGTATATGACCACTTGTGGGTGATTTCAGTGAATGTAAGGCCTATTAACACTTTTTCACCTTCATTATAACACTGTAAATCTTCCCATAGTTCCTTAGGAATCTCATTTTCATCCTTTCATTATCCATATACTAAAGATGTAGGTTGTGTTGACTGTGAAGTGCCTCTAGTCTAAGACAAAATAGAGGACACTTCCCATATTATTAAAACCCAAATGAGACCATGAAGGTATTTATCAAGTCACTAGGATCCTATACGTCAAGTTTCAAAGTCTGATTATGATCTAAGAGGCCTTAACACTTCAAATGTTTTCAAGACTATTTTTTATGCATGTGACTATGTGCAAGATTTTGACAAGGTTTAAGAAACTTCAGTTGTCACTATCTTTGAGGTTATTACTTATTTAAATCATATGGGAATGTGATATTTACACTATAATAGTGGTTTAAACATGGACATCTTCAACATACACCTTTTTCAACCTTCCACACTTGTCCTTAATTAGCTTAAGCTAGTCTATATCAGACTATAGGTGCTTATTAGGGAATTCAAAGTACTCTTGTAAGTGATGATACATCACTTGAGTATTGTGTTTCCAATTTTGGATTATATATAAATAATTAATATCATCCTACACTTGAATGGACTCACTCTATCTTGAGATCATGGAACCATTCCTCTATCACCAATGCACTATAGGTCTACATTTCAAGGTTCATCAAGTATAATGGCACTATAATTTCTAAATGTTTTCAATGTAAACTTGACTGAGTTAGAAACATTCAAATATCCTTTTATCTTGACCAAATAATCTCCTTCCTCTATCAATATATTACCCTTAGGTCTAGGATACAAGAGAGAAACCATTAGGTCTACTTAGTCTCTATAGACCCTCACCATGGGATGAAATTGTATAGAGTAGTATCCTTTTTTAGATAATTTAAGGTAAAAGTTCCCATTTGAAACTTCTCCAACTCCACACCTCTGTAAGTTTCAATGAAATTTCTATATGAAATTTTGACTATGTTTAGGTTTCTAAACCTTCAATCCAATCCCAAACTTATCAAATCTCTATCATGAGGTCTAAATCTCTTATGAACCACTGTTTAAACACTCCTACATAGTCATGTAGGTGACTATTTTAGGGTTACTTGAATGTATCAAATGTCATGGGATTACCTTCTATCAATGATCTTCTTGAAACCAAACATTTAATGTAAAAAATAATCATTCATGCCCTAAGGTTTTGAACACCAATGTATTACTTTAACATGAATCCACTCACAAGAGGATAAACTCTGTAACTATGAAAACATTGCTCTTAGCTCTCAATGGTGCTCACGCTTATCACAAGGATGAATTTCACTATCATTTAATATCTACACATTCCAAATAGTTTTAAATCCACATGAAATTAGTTAACATTCTCTATAAGACTATATACATCACTTGGTTCACAAAGACCAATCTAATCAAATGAGAAGAACTGAGATTTGGGAATGTGTAGGTAACTTGGAAGTGCTAAAAATGTTAGTGATTGTTCATATGGTATAGACCATCAATCTATAAACCATGACCATGAAATGAGATGTCATGATTACTACTAACATCCCCGAGTTCAGTCACTCTAACTCCTCTTCTCCTATCTATACTAACTAAAAACCATTTCACCTTATTGACCTATCCAAGGGAGTGATAGGAGAGAGAAACCAATTTTGGTCAATTTCGAACCATTTGAATCTTCTTGAGCTTAGAAAATACCTATTAGGATCTGAAGAGACTTAGTTGAATCCTTCACATGTGCCAAACTAGTTACCTCAATTTGTATAAGCATCTTAAGTTAACTTTTGCAAATGATCTTGTTTTAACATTTAATGTGCAACTTTTTTAGTTTCAAACTATCCTCTAAAACTTATCTGACATGTGGTATGTTATATTGCACTTTGATACTTTTTTCTTTGATGATAAATCATACAATTTATAGTGTTGGATTACAAAGAGGATTAGTTCAAGCATTAATCATGAAAAATATAAAAGAATGCATAATAACTAACAATCTAGGCCAACCTATTCAATGAGGTTTGGAAATGTAAATAATAAGTAATTAAAATAAAGTGAATATACATATTACCTTCCCAAGTGATTAGACCATCCAAAAGTGGCTCCAAGCATGTTTTCCCCCTTGATTTAGTTTTCTTATCTTTGTCAACAATGGATCTCAAGGTCCTTTATTATCTCAATATCACCATGCATAATATAGGCTCAAGATAAGAAATAAAATCTATGCCTATCCAATGAAGCTATCCTACTGTAAATAAAGAATTTTTCAAACTACACAAATAACTTGTGGAGAGAATCTTGCATTATAATTTTACATAATTTAATCTTAAAAATGATGTTTTATGCCCTTCTATTTATAATTTTTTCAAATGGGTCAAGATCAAACATGATCATCCATCTCAAAATTGAGGTGTGTGGCCATGAATTAATCTAATATTGCATAATAAATCTATAAATATCTTCATAATGATTTGGGAGGAAGAGGCATTAATTAGGCATGGGTGCCTATAAACCTGATATTTATTGATTTTATGGCTTATGGATGCCACCCCATTGATCATGTTATTAGGTGATGTAGATATTTAAAATCAATTTGTAATAAATAAATATACAATTTTCTCCATGGAATTCTTACTTAAACTAATAATTTGGTTTAATTTTCCTAAGTAATATTAATCAAATTTAGTGTAATTATTTACAAATTGGTGCACAATTAATCAAAATGGTTAGAAATTCATATTATTGGGTTGTAATTTGACTCAATATGAATTATGAGGTGATGTTATATGTGTATGGACCATTATCCCATTTAGGATGTTACCGACACAAAATAATAAAAGTATGTGATGTGTACTATCAAATTAGAAGAAAAGAGTTATCTATAGAACCAAAATGTGAAATCACCATTTTGACTCAAAATAATTTAAGAAAAGTTAGGAATCACATAAAATTCATTTCTCTAGTTAGGGATATATTGACTTAAATTGACACTTGTATATGACAAGCTTGAACCATTTAGCATGTTTTTAGTGATTTTGGCCTAAATTGTGTATTTGAGTGCAATTCTAGTAAGATTGATAATTTTAACACAAATGGTGTTAGGAATTAGATGTCTACATTTTACCCCTATTTGAGAAGGCATATCAATACATTCATGCAAAGCAATATCTTTTCAAAGAAAAGGGTTATCAAGAACAAATTGGAAATGACCCATGACACCCCTTTGAGAGGACATCCTAGGATGAAAAAGAAGGATGGACTCTCAAAAAGAGAGAGAAATTGAGATTAACCCATGAAGAAAATTAAATATAGACAAGCTAATGCTTGCATGAACTAATTTCATCAATGATCAAAATATGATTAGAATAAAATGGACCCCAAATATGAGGGAAATGGGAAGGATACAATCCAAAAATATAAGTGACACACTTTGATCACATCCAAAGCTAGGGTGAATGCTACACATTTACGAAATGATCAATCCCAATATAAGTTTCACACTAAAACATTTCCATCATGGGCAAAAGTGTAGAGAGCTTGAAATTAGAAGAAAAAGGAGAGTGTGGTATCCAAAAAGAGTAGAAATAACAATGTGCAATATTAGAGAAAATATGATCATGTGATAAACAAGTTTTGCCCTATTAGGGCAGATTTTGATCACTGATAAATAATGGTGTGCACTTATAGGGTTGATTTGATTATTACAGTAGGTTCAAATGTTGTGCCCCAGTATGGGCAAATTGGCAAAAAATAGCCCATGGATATAACCTATTACACAAATTAAAGATGAGCAAGCAAAAACATAGATGTGATGGTGTAATGGTTGTAAAATCCATAAAAACCAAGCATATGAGAATGCACAAAGTGATGAAAGAGATGAAAAAAAGTGAAGGTGGTTGAGTGGACCCAATATACATCATGTATCCAAGTGATGCCTACATAGTTCAAAAGGACCTCAAGCTAATGTATTTCACCTATAAATGGGAGAGAATGGAATAAAGGATGATGTAAAATGACCAATTTCTTCATTAGACTCAAGTTGTATGATAAGAGATGCACATCTAAGCATTGAGTTGGAGTGTTAAACCTATTGAGCCTAGTTTATGCATGGTGATCTTGAAAGTTGTTCATTAAAGTTGTGTTGATGTTTAGACTTGAATCCAAAGCACAAAGTACTTGCTATAGAAAAACAAATTAGGCATAAAAAATATGAATAACTTATGAGGACATGATATTTCAATTACATGGAGTTAGTTCAAATGTGAATACCTATAACTAAGGGTAATGGTAAAAATGACCAAAACTAGAGTTATAGCTATTTACATTTAAACAAAAAAGCAAAGATAAATAAAAAGAAAAAAACATGAATAAACCTAACTTAAAATCAATATATGAGTAATCAATACTTAAGTAGGAATAAGAATGTTTAAAAATAAAATAATAACAACCTAAATCATGAGACCAAGATATAAATAATTTAGATCCATGTGGGTCATCAATATGTTCCTAAAAAACAATCAAAGAAGCAAGACCAAACAGGAAAATAAAAGACCAAAGAGAGACAAGAAGTAACATAAAGAAGAGATAAAAAATCACAAAAAAACACCAAGAAAAAATAACAAAACACCAATAAAACTCAAATAAACACATATAAATAAAAACCAAGTTTGTGCGGTTTAAACATAATTGTTCATGAACATGTAGTAGAGGTGTTAATTTATACAATAGAGTAACAAGAACAAGGACATAAATTTGCTTCCAAATAATATGTAAATAATGCATAATAAATGGGGGAAGAGAATAAAAGGAAGGGATTCGCTGAGCTAACTCCAAATGTACAAGACAAGTGGACGCTACCTACATAGTTCCATGGATGCACATTCCAACATGAACTTCAAGACAAATGTAGTTATTTTAGGAAGTGGGATAGAAGAAAAATGTGATGACCAAAAAAACATGATTAATATTATATAATAAAAGGGAATAAAATAAAATTAATGGGATAAAAGAGAATGGTCTTGTAAAATGGCAAGTTGGTGAGACAAGATTACTTAAAAAATGGAAAGAGTGTGGGGATCAGGATATATAAAAACCTAAGATAATGTTTGTATTCATTTGTGGATCATTTTATAATGTTTTTGGTATTTTTGGGATAAAAATATACATAGGGGGAACCAACTAGTCAAGGAAATGCTCATCCAAGAGTAGAAGTTCCAACAAGTAGCTAAGCCAGCTACAACAAAACACATGAATATAAATTATGGCTCAAGGAACTAACTAGGAGCTTAAATAATAGATAATTCTAGTTACAATGGAACATGCCCAAAAATCAATGAGAGTGAGGATATTGATAAGGAAACAATATCTACCAAGAAACAACAAAATAATGAAATAGTGTGTAGCATAAAATAAAATCTGAAGAAACATGTAGTAGGAAAAAATCATATACTAAAATATCTGTGTGTACTTATCTATAGAAGAAACTACAAAATATGGTCCAAAAGATGGTACAAAATTAATATGGTTCTCAAAGAGAATGGTCTAGGATGGGATAAAAATGTTTAAAGTGCCAACAGTCCAAAATTTTTCACTGTCCAAAATCATTTAAGTAATAAGGTTCTCAAAAGAATGATCTAGTGTAGGTCAAAAGAATATGGTCCATGAGAGGATGGTCCAGGATACAATGATAGGATAAAATTACCTCAGCATAAGTTATCCCTAAGTAAGGGGTCTTGTAGACAATGGTTCAAATATATTCAAGTGTATAACCTCTTAAGGTGTATAATATTCATGGGCTTTAGAATTTATTTACCATTTAGAGTAGCCAATAAATATGCCCTTGATCCATAGTTCATCATGATAATATATGGTCCAAACCAATTATGTTATAACTTACTTTTCTTCTTGCATTCAAAATTTGTGCTCTTTTAGTTCTCTTTTAAGACCAAATCATCAATGTCAAACTCTTGAGGGATAATGCACTTTTTATAGCTTCTCCATAATCTATTTTGATAGGCTTACAAGTTTTCTAGGGAATCCAAACACTTACCACCAAATAGTTCTAGTTCTTGAAACCTTGAGACTCTGTAGACTCCATCATCCTCAATATGCTCCAAACATACTCATAATTAAGGTAGTTGGATCTCAATTAGGATAATAACTTATGTGCCATAAATAAGGGAGTTTGGAATGTCTTTTATAGGGGTTTTATGAATAGTTAAATAATCCCAAAGGGTAGAAAATATTTGCAAGTGTCAATTACAGCCAACGTCATTAACAATCTTCTTTAAAATGGTTATAACGGTCTTATTTGATGCCTCATCTTATCTATTGCCTTGAGGGTTGTATGGTGTGGATTTCTTGTGCTTGATTTTTAATTGTGCACAAAGGTCTTTAACATCTCTATTTGTAAAGGATCTATCATTATCCGATATAATTCATGTTGGAATGCCATATCAATAGATGATATTGTAATGAATGAATTTGGCTATCTACTTCTCAGTAATGTAAGTGAGAGGAATAGACTCAATCCACTTAGTAAAGTAATTGATAGTAATTAAAATGTGCTTATGGCCATCTGAATATGTTGGGTTTATTTTCTTGATGAGATTGAGCCCCAAGTAGAGAATGACCATGATATTATTATCATTTGTAGTGATAAGGAAGGTGCATGTATCAAATTTACATGTTGCTAACAAGGAACACACCTCTTCACATAACTATAAGCATTTGTCTCTATCTTAAACCAATAATAGCCTATTTTGAGGAGTTCTTTTTAGCTAATACTACACCATTGGTGTGGGACCCATACATTCCTTCATGAACCTCCTTTAGCACTAATTTGGATTCCCTCAAAGATAAATAATGAACTAATATTCCATCATAGCCTTTGTGATAAAGTGTGTTTCCAAGAAGGGTATAATAGGCTAGGTGGTGATGGAATATTTTATATTATTTGTTGGATAAGTTAGGTGCAAAAATATGATCATAGAAGTAGGTATAATAGTCTTGATACCAAATCAATTTAGGTGGGGGATTAGGAACAACAATGGAGCATGGCCTTTCTAAATCTAGAATAATATAGGCAAGATGTAGAATATTATCAATTATAAATTGATACTCTTTATCCCTACAATCAATTTGTATCATTGACCCAATTATTTCCATTACATCGGTAGATTTGTTACTGGCTCTTGGTACTTGTTCAAAGTGTATAGATTTAAAATGAAACTTGAGATTCTCCATGCTTTGTTGGTAAGGAATAAGCTTGTCATATCTAGTTTGATATTGATTAGTGGTTTGATTGATGATCAATTATGAATCACCATAGACGTGAAAATGTTATATATCCCATTAAATTACAAGATGAAATCTTGAAATAAATGATTTATAATTTATTATATTATTAGTACAATGAAAATTAATGTGAAACACTTTGGGAATCAAATCCCCTTATGATGTAATTAAAAATATGTTGGGTCTAGATCCATGAGAAGTGAAGGGACCATCAAAATAAATTTCCACTATTTATTTCATGCTACACTTCTTCCACTACCATGATTGAATTATTTGAAAAGTTAAATTTGAGTGGTTGAGTGTCTATTATAGGGGCCTTAATAAGTTGATTAGTAATAACCTACCCCTTGATAGCTTTTTGGTTCAGATACTCAACATCAAATTCACTTAGGATCATGACCCACTTAGCCGTACATCATGTAATATATGTTTTGGATATCAAAAACTTGAGAGGATCCACCTTAGCGATGATAATAGTTCTTTTGTTTATCATATAATGTTGTAGATTTTGGGAAATGAACACCATATCTAAACACACCTTATTAATAGGCATATAATTGTGTTCATAAGCCACCAATGTGAAACTTAAATAATAGACTGCATGTTATTTACCTTGATCATCATTTTGGGCCAAAATTTCCCCCAGTGCATGCTCAGTTGTTGATATGTAAAGAAGCAGTTGTTGTCTAGGTGTTGGCAATCTCAAAATTGGTAAGTTAGCCTATGTTTTGAGCTTGACAAATGATAACTAACAATATTCATCCCATTAGAACATGATTCCTTTCTTCAAGAGATGGGTAAATGGGTAGCATCTATCTGCCAATTGAGAAATGAGCCTTCATATTGACTGAATCTTTCCTTGTAGGCTTCAAAACTATTTAAGATTTGAAGGTGGAGGAATTTTGTCAATGGCCTTAACCTTAGTAATGTCAAATTTGATCCCTCTTTATGATACAATGAAACCTAACAAATTCCTTGAAGTGACTTCAAAGACACACTTCTTAGGATTCAGATAGACTTTATATTCATAAAGCCTCTCAAAGATTCTTTGTAGAGCATCAAGATGTCCTACACATGTTCTTTATTTTGTTAGTATGTCATCAACATAGTCCTCAATAATATCTTGCATCATGTCATGGAATATGACAATTATGGCACATTAATATGTGGCTCTAGCATTATTCAAGCCAAATGACATGACTTAGTAATAAAATATTCCCTACATAGTGGTGAACGCAGTCTTATGTTGATCTTCTTGGGCTATCTTGATCTGATTGTATCTAAAAAAACTATCCACGAGGGACAACATCTTATACCTGATATTATAATTAATGATCATGTCGATGTTGGGTAGAGAAAAATCATCTTTTGGGCATGATTTTTTGATATCTCTAAAATATATACAAAGACATATGCCCTATGGATTCTTGCTAACTATAAATATGATTGATATCCATTCAGAATAGTCTAGTGATATGATGAATCTTATTCCCAATAATTTCTTTAATTCATCTTTTACCAAGAGGGTGATACATGGATATATCTTTCTTAATTTTTCTTGACTAATTTAGCATCTAGATGAACAACAAGTCGATGCACTGCCAAGTGTGGGTTTAAGCCTGACATGTCTGAATATGCCCATGCAAAAATATCTCTAAAATCCATCAAATTGACATAATGTTTTCACATTCTACTTCAATAAGGGAAGCTCCAAGATAAATAATTTTGGGATCATCATATGTTCCTAAGTTCACTTCAACTATGTTCTCTAGAAGAATTTTGGATCCATCTTTAAGAAAAGTAGGGAAGGTGTGATCTTTATCATCTTCTTTTATATTTTCTTGATTTTCCTCCTAAAGATCTTGTAAATGTGATGAATCCGAATCTACCATCTCAGGTAATGTCCAAGAAGCAAAATCCTCTAGAAACTCAAGATCAAGACACTCAAACATTTGTTATTATTCTAAAGAGATACTTGTACTGGCTATAGATCTAGGAGTTGATGGACCTTCTATGTCCTAAGGGGATGAGAAAAATATCCCACCTGAGATTTCCTAAAATAGGTTTTTAGTCAAGGGCTTGTCTTTTTTTTTACTTTTTCCCTGATCAATGTGCACCTCAAAGAGGTTTCCACCCAAATATCTTGATGTTTTATCTTTATTATGACCAAGAAATTTTGATTTCTCTCTAAAGTAGGTAGAAGGATCCAATGAAAAATCAAATCCTTGTTTATTATCAACAATGGTAAATCCATCTCTTAAGCCCATGTATTTTGTAATTGATTCCTCATTCTAAAACTCATCAAGGCATATGACCTAATTTTGTTGGTCCCAATCAATGAGCTCAGGATGTCAAAGGCATATGAAATAATGAGGTTCTACTTTAGTAAGGGAATCTCTAATAAAATGGGGTTATACTTTAGGATGGTAAGCTCTAATGGTGGAATGGGTTCTTACTTTAGGATAGGAAGCTCCAATAAGATAAACAAGTGTTATGGTCATAATGGCATTTTGATCAAATAAATTCAAATTAGCAAGCCCATCAAAAATGCTATAATGGGACACTATGTCACTGTCAAGAGTCTTATTGCTATTTTATTTGGAAGATCATTATCTAAATTTATGAGGTCACCTCAGGTGGTATAATTCTGAGACCATGATTTAAATTAGGTACACTAGTTGATAAAGGTTCTAGGATTCCTTGCACTCATGGGCCAAGGCCAATTCCTATATAATCAAGATGACACATGATTGATCATGGATTAGATATTTTATATTCTAAAAGTAACCAACAATGTCATCAAAATATAATTAGTTTCCTTATATAAAAGTCTCTCACTCTTATTTTGGTGAAGTAGTAGGTATAAATATCATAGTTGTTTTTCACTGATGTTTCTTTTGTTGCCAAATCAAAGTGGATCCATTTGGATTCTTGGAAGGTTTTGGCTTACCAAATGTTTTAGGATATTTCATCAACTTTGACACATGTAACTCATCCTTAAGATGGTATGTGTAAATTCCCACATCTTCAACCATGACCTACTTCGCAAGAGTTGTGGGAAATGAATCAGTCAAAGTAGAAGCTAATTCACTTGGGTTGATATAATTAGATGAAGGTGGATGCAAAAATATTTAATTATTCTTCTTTACAACAAATTTAGAACCTATACAATAGTTATAATTATGTAACTCAGCCCCTAGATGTTTGTAATACTGATAAGGCTATTAATCAACAAAAATAGTAATCTCGATCCCATCATGGGGAAACTTAAAGCACTAATGCAACGTGGATGGAATGACCTGTACTTCATGAATCCAAGGATGACCAAGAATTATGTTATAAAGAAACTTAATATCCATATTATGAAGCAATTTGGGGTGGGAAACAAACCCAACAATGATCAACAACCAAATAGTACCTGAAGACTCCCTCTTGGCATTGTCATAAGCCTTTATGGTGATAATCTCTGGCTAAATGTCTTTTACAATGTAGCCCAATCTATGTACCAGCTTAAGGGACACTATGTTTAGCCTCAAACCATTGTCCATAAGAACCCACTTGATCTTATGGTTTTCAATAATAACCTCAATAAACAGTAGGCTGTTATGGCTTAGACCTAGGGTAGACATGTATTTTTTATTTATATCTTTGGGAATAGTTTTTTGTAAAAGAATATTTATAATAGTTCTATGGACTTCAAATGTATTAAATAGATCCAAAATGGAAATATGTGTAGGGGTTTTTCTCAATTAGTCTAATAAACTATAAGGTTTCTCAATAGTGGGATGAGATGGCTTGGCCTTGGCTGGCATGTATTAGGCTTCAAAACTAAAAACACAATGTTCACATTGGATTATATGGAAGAAGAATGTAAAGGGCCATGGAGAGTAATTCATGAGATTTTAGTTGTGACTCTACAACCTATAGGATTAAAGGATCCAATCTAATTTGCGGATGAAGGCAAAGGACCTTGGAGGGTGACTCATAGGCATCTAGTTACATTATTTTAATTTTGAGTCAACAAGGAGCCATTATAACTAGAATAAGGGTGTTGTCCAAAAATAGAAACCCATGCAAATGGAGTTGTAACATAATTTCATAAACATGATGTGACATTACTAGAGGGAGAGGGTATTGTCCCTATAATATTATATCATGTACTATGAGGAACACACAAAATTTCATGGGATTTGATAGTAACACTAGTAATATGGTGCACGAAAATATGTCCTACAATGTTTTTATAATCGTAAGGCATATTGTTGTAATCCATAATGTTAGTATGGGTATTATGATCCTAATTATGATCATGATGATTATGATTTTGACTATAATTTTGGTTTTGATTCTACCACTAGTTCTATCCTTAGTTCTATTGATTACTCCTTAGTGGTAGTCTATTATGTTGAGGAAATGATCTTGATAGATTCCCATATCTTGATTAGTGCCTTATGGGGCCAATTTGATCTAAACTTCACCACTCTCAATTATATCTTCAATAAGGTGTCAAAATTGGATTTATTGATATGCATCATGTCCAAAAACATAATGGAAAATTCACCATTCATTTTCCTTGTACCAATCTAGTTTTGGTTGATCTTGAGGAAATGGCCTTGGTACTGGCCATACAATCAGATTAGTTGCTATGATATTTTGGAATACCATCTCAATAGGTTCTCTTAATTTTTTAAAGACTCTATATTGATTTTGGAATGTCCTCTATAGAGTCCATCTTTGCAAATTGGATGGTGTGTTATGTGGAGTTAATTGTATATTTAGGGCCGACGAGGCATACACCATTTTTATGTTTCTTGTTTTAGTTACTATTGGACTAGAAGATTAGGTCAGATTTTAAGTTTGACCCTACATAAAAATCTTGACAAGGCTCTTGGAAATAAAATCCTTCTCAAATTTTATCCCTTTATAAATAATTTCCTTAAATTAGTTAGCATAAGCAAGTCATATATTGTGCATGACCTCAAGATGTAAGTTTTGTGAAAATATGTTTACCAACTATTTGTTTGGTAAATTATATTGAAAGTGACCCACTAATACTCTCCACCTCTTTAGATATGCAATGAAGTTTTCTCCATCACATTATTTAGCTTTGCACAAGTCAGAAACTATCAATTCGTGCTCAATGTTGTACAAGAAATGGTTAATGTTTTTTTAGATAAGTCATTCCAATCTATAACTAATCCCTTAGGTAACTTAAGTATCCAATCTAGAGCTTGTCATATTAAAATTTATGGGAAAAATCAAAGTAAGTAAATGTTATTATAAGAAACCTCTTGGCATAATATGAAAAATGCATTAATTCACTTATGTGGTTCACAGTTTCCTTTATATTTACCAAATCTAGGTGCCTAAAATTGAGATGGAAATAGGACTTGGAGAATAGATAAATCAAATAGATATGGGAATATATTATAGAACATGTATTTTTTTAACTCTATTATTCATCTCCAATCATGTCATGATCTCTTTCATAGAGTTACACTCTTTCATGTCCGATACATTCATGGGTGAAACATAATGTTTTTGGGGTGGTATGTGCCCATGTTATTGTTATTTGGGTGGTATGTGCCCCTATTGTTTTATGGATTTTATATGGATATACAACTTATGATCCTTGACTTGGTTTTGGTTCACTCCTTGAGTCAAGTAGGTAAGTGGTCGATTCCTTAGAATATAATGCCTCGAATCAACCATGTTCTATTGATTTGGGTGAGTTCTTTGTCTATTCAAAATTATACATGCTAGTTTAGACAAACTAGCTAAATTGTTTTATATGATTTCTGTAATGCATATTGAATGTTTAGGTCTTTGGTTTTTCAAAGGAAAAAGAGGTTCTTGATGATTAAAAAATGTGTGCTCTCTAGTGATATGTGATGCAGAACCTCTTGGGATTTGGGTTATTCATTTGAGACAACTTGATCTATCATTGTTGTGTTTTCACCTAGATTTTACATTTTTCAACCACATTTCCTTATTCTTTGGAAGCATCATTATGGATTGATGTAGCTATTAGAGATTATGTCAAGTCTATAATATTTTGGTCTACATATCATTGACTTATTTTCTTGATATTGTTAACAAGATCTTGTTCCTTTGGTTTTGAATCTATAAGTATTTCCTTGCCTTTGCTAGAAGAAGGTATGTTATTTTGTGTAATGTTTATAGAATATTTCTCTCCTTATCTAACTAAGGTATGTAATTTTTCCATAGGAAAATGTGAGGGTAGTTTAGCACCTTATTTTATCAATGTTAGGAGGGATTCATCCTAATCCTCTTGGGGTTGAAAGTCTAAAAAGTTTTCCTTGGATCCTACAGTTGTGTAAATGTCCTAAAAGACCACATAATTATCTTGACCATCATAATAATGCTCCTCCTCATATCTAGGGCCATAAGGGACCCTACTATGAGTGTACCTTTGAGTGACATCCAAAAAAGGTTGATATCTACATTTGACTAGATTTGGAAATGTTTTTTAAACTTATGAACAAGGTATGTATTTTAGTATTTTCTAAACAAGGTGACTAAGTAACTAAAGAGACTATAATAAAGAGGGTGGAATAATACCACACACAATTATAATAATGATTCTCATGAATTTAATCAACCTTGAGTAAAGTTGAAATAATATAAATTGGAAGAGGGTATGATAACTCAAAGACCTAAGTGTAAACTAGTACACCAAACATAGGTTGAGAGATACATCAATACTATAAAAACTAGTTAAAATTTGATGAGTTTATACTAGGAAACTATAAGAAATCCCTTTCGATTAGGAAGGAGACAATACAAACCAATAAACTCAAGATGTAAAAACATGCAAGAATTCTTAAATATAAAACTAGAACCAAATGGGTAGTAGTACAACATTGCCACATGGTAATAAGAATGGTAGTATAAAATTTTGTTCTAGAACTTAGAGTGTGAATGATACACTTGATGACCCAAGTTTACAATGATGATAATGGAATATGAGTTTATAAACAACCTTTAATCCAAATGGGGAATTGAACACAAGTTCCCTCAAGTCAAGTGCAAATGATGAACCCAATTAACATGTCAACCTTATAAACTTAGAAAGGTGAAATTTAAAATTTGAACTATCAATTAAGACTTAAAGATAATTTGGTAAGTGGTTTATACTCAAATTTGCATCATAATTGCACTAAATAAATATGACAAACACAATGTTTTTGTTGACTAATTTTTTACCCCTGGCAAAAATGTGGTCAACTTCTTCCCTGGCTTTTTGAAGCCAGTCAATTTTGGGTTGCTTGTCCATCTTCAAGTTCATGCTTAGTTTGGGCCTAGTTCATGTTTGGTTTGGCTTTGGTTCAACATATCATTTCAACAAACATTGAACCATTGAATCGTTGAACCAATCTTTGGTTCAAAAGAAAAGGTTCAATGCTTTAGTTCAAACATGGCGGTTTAAACAAATTTCATCGGCTTGGCATGGTTCATCAGCTTTTATGCCTTTTGGTTCATCGGCATGCTCGGTTGAACCTTGAACCGTTGAACCAATTTTTGGTTCAATGCTTTGGTTCAAGGGTAGGCCCTTCACCGAAGGATAATCAAACAGTCAAAAAAGCCCTTTCAAAAGGTAGGTGCAAAAAACAAAGAAATGCAGGGAACTTCCAGCCAAGACAAAAGGGACATTTCAAAGGTGCTGAAGGGAAAATAGTGAAGGAAGATGCCGCAGAGAAATAAAGAAGTACCTAGATGCCACATGGCATTGGACCCGACTGAGTCAGCAATGGACAAGATGATGTCCCAGAGGCTATCATTATTAGTAGAATGGTATATCCATTAGTTTTTGAATCTTGATGGCTGTGTGGATGTCAATTTTAGTGTAATGGAGTAGCCGTTTCTTTCAAACTGAGAAAGCATTGGAAGGTAGCTCAAAATGCAGCGACCTATTGAAAGTTCACCCTTGGGAGGCCAATTAAGCTAGAAGAGACAAGAAAGACAAGGGATAAATTGCAGATGACAAGTAAGGAGAAGTGACAAGGTGGTCCAATTGGCAAGTGGAAGGCAATTTATTGCATGTTAATCTCTAGATGGCGAAACAAAAAATGGCATGGCCCATGCATTTAAATAGGGACAAATTTCAATATGTTGGCAAAAAAGAGGCGTGACCCACGCTTCCACATTAAATCTCAAATGCCAAAGTCAAATTTGGTGATTATACAGCATGGTTCCAGTAGGCTTCTTCTAGAATGATGACAACACAATAGTGTTTTCCTCTTTCTAATGGGACGCAACAGGCCAACTTGTCAAAGAAGTGCCAAGTTTCTTTCTCCTTTCTTCTATATATTGTAACTTCTCATTTTTGAGAAGAATCGGTTCTTCCAATTTTGCAAAGGTGCAACCCTAGCAAAATTTCACCTGAATCAAATAAAATACAGTCTGTTACCTCCATTTGGATAGATGTTTTAGAGTATGCCTTGAGTGTTTGTCTGTGTCCAGTCATTGTTTCTTAATGCTCTCACAGGTTCAACACTAGTAGACCTATCATCTATAAGGTGCCATTTTTGTAGTTGAAAGGAGAAGAGGTGACATTTGAGAAGACCAAAATAGAAGGAATTACTTATAGTGTGCATTTCATAGTGCCTCAATGATTTTCTTTTTTTTGTGTTTTCATGAAAGCCTCCCTGCCAATCTTTTGCAGCCTGGTCCTTCTGCCAAATGTGTAGAGTGTGTGTGTATTTGTCTAGTTTTGAGAGTGGATGTGTGAAGGCCAACCTATTTTGGTGCATCACCTCTTTAGAGTAGGCTTGTTTTCCTACATCTTTCTCCCTTTTCACCCCACTACCTTTTTTTATCTATGTGTGTGTGTGTGTGTGTGTATGTTAACTTTTGCTGGAAACAACATGATGCATCAAAGGGAGCTAACCCTTATCTAGAGACTCTCTCCTCTAGCTTCACCAGTCTCACAAGTGAGAGGAGAGTTTCTATGTTGTGAGGAGAAGGCAAGAGCTTGGCCTCCTGCTAAGGGTGTAATTTCTTGCATCAATAGTTTTGACATGCTCGGTGGGACCAACTGGGACAAGTTGTGTCTAAAGAGTTGAAGAATTTTTGGTGTGCTCTTTGACCAACCAGCCTTTAGAGGCTTTGCATCAAACACTAATGGCGACTCTGAGTTGAATCTGCTGGTTAAGTAGCCTAGTGCCATTAGAAATCACTTTCTTTATGTATATTTTCTTTGCACAAAATCATGGACCTTGTTGTCCTTCCTATAATTTTGATCAGACTCGGCCTCTTTATGTCATCTCCCCAAGCAGCCCTCCTAGTCACCCTTCAACCAAAAGGGAAACTACCAATTCTGAGTTCTTGACTTGGGAAAAGATAGTGGAATCATGGGGCAGAAAGGAGGAGAAGCAAGGTTTTTCTCAAAACCTTGAAGAAGCTGAAGCTGCTCCTACTCATGATAATGTTGATGACCTCTAGGAAAGGCTCTTCCAAGAAAATATAGCCAAGAGAATTACAGAGTTATAATCCAAAGAAAGATTCCTCAGCCAGTGTGTGATGGATGGTTCAGACTTAATGGCACATTCCATGTCTGAACACACCCTATCTACACACTTCCAAGAGAAATATCAGGCCACACCTGATATTGATGAAGTGCTGACCAAGTGGAAAGAGGAGAATCATTTGATTCTAGCTCAAGGACTACCTCCTCTTCCACATGTTTTCTCCATTTCACCCCTTCTCAAGGAAGAACCTATTTTATAAGAGGCAGGTGAGGAGCAGAAGGTCCAATCTGTAGTTCCCCAAGAGGCTATTATGAGTGACAATGAAGGTGGAATCATCATTGATGCTCCTTGTGAAGACCTTATCAACAATGGAGAAGATGCAGGTCTTACATATATGTAAATGTTCCAGCAATACAAGGAGGAACAAATACATGGTGAGCTCTCTTCCCCCTTGTTCGATGAACTTCCTTGTTACTTCGATGAGGAGGATGACTATGCTGAAGATCGTAAGTTGGAGGAGGAAAAGGAGATGTCTGTCTTCCTGGGGGAATGCCTTGAAGAAGAGAGTTTCAAAGAAAGAGGTGATGTTCTGTGGGATGAGCAATTATTTTGTGAGTCTATTTCAGACATCACCATAGTCACCCTTCTTCAAGAAGGCCAAGAGGAAGTAGAGGATGAGTTTGATAGGATTTTCAATGAGGTAGAAGGAAACAGGTCAGACCATGATACATTGTAGAGGAGCTATACATATCAAAGGGCTAATGGTGATAAGCTAGCAGCCACAAATTTCTTGGTGAAGAGCACCAATTCAAAGGACCAGCATTCAATAGGCTTCCAAGGACAAATAGATTACATATATGTCAGAGGCATGTTTGATTTTGATCCACTCATATTCCAACTAACTCAGGTGATAGGCAAGAGGAGCAAGTCACCATTTCTTTTTTTTGTTCAGTTGTTTGGCTGGCACCATAAGTCTTCTCCCCATGAAGGGGACTTAAGAAGTTTTCCTTTTAATCCAGGAGGGAGGCAAATTTTCCAGGTTAGATGTACATAATGGTTTGTTTTTAGTTTCTTTCCCACTTTCCCTAAGTGCAATTATACAGATAGTGTTTTTAGCCTTGTGTGTTTCCCTTTGTGTGTGGGGTAAAGGCTTCATATTTGATTCTTAGATCTTTTGGGGCTATTGCTAATCTCTTTCATAGCTACATCTAACTCTGCACCTAATGTATTTTAAGGCAACTAAGTTCTAAGCATGATAGGCATGCTTCCCCTATGAGTTACCATCTGTTGACCAATTTTTTGCCCCTGGCAAAAATGTGGTCAACTTCTTCCCTGGCTTTTCAAAGCTAGGCAATTTTGGGCTGCAAGTCCATCTTCAAGTTCATGCTCAGTTTGGACCTGGTTCATGTTTGCTTTAGCTTTGGTTCAACATCTCATTTCAACAAGTGTTGAACCATTGAACCATTGAACTAATCTTTGGTTCAACGGCTTTGGTTCAAAGGAAAAGGCTCAATGCTTTAGTTTAAATGTGGTGGCTCAAAAAAATTCCATTGGCTTGGCATGATTCATTGGCTTTTATGCCTTTTGGTTCATTGGTGCACTCAGTTGAACCTTAAACTATTGAACCAATTTTTGGTTTAACGGTTTGGTTCAAGGGTAGGCCCTTCACCGAAGGATAGTCAAATAGTCAAAAAGCCCTTTCAAAAGGTAGGCGCAACAAACAAAGAAATGTGGGGAACTTTCAGCCAAGACAAAAGAGACATTTTGAAGGTACTGAAGGGAAAATAGTGAAGGAATATGCTCGCAGAGAAATAAAGAAGTGCTTGGATGCCACGTGGCGTTGGACCCAGCTGAGTCAAAAATGGACCCAATGACGTCCTGGAGGCCGTCAATATTAGCATAATGGTATATTTATTGGTTTTCAAAGCTTGACAACTATGTGGACATCAACTTTAGTGCAATGGAGTAGCCATTTGTTTCAAATTGAGAAAGCATTGGAAGGGAGCTCAAAATGCAGTGACATGCTGAAAGTTCACCCCTAGGAGGCCAACTAAGCCAGAAGAGACAAGAAAGACATGGGAAAAATTGCATATGACAAGCAAGGAGAAGTGACAAGGTGGCCCAAGTGGCAAGTGGAAGGCAATTTATTGCCTGTTAATACCCAGATGGCACAATAGCAAACAGCATGGCCCGTGCACTTAAAGAGGGACAAATTTTAATCTATTGGCAGAAAAGAGGTGTGACCCATGCTTCCACATTAAAGCTCAAATTCCAAAGTCAAATTTGGTGATTATATAGCATGGTTCTAGTAGGCTTCTTCTAGAATGATGACAACACAATAGTGTTTCCCTCTTTCTAATGGGATGTGACAAGCCAACTTGTCAAAGAAGCGCCATGTTTCTTTCTCCTTTCTTCTATTTATTGTAACTTCTCATTTTTGAGAAGAATCAATTCTTCCACTTTTACAAAGGCATAGCCCTAGAAAAATTTCATCTGAATCAAATAAAATACAGTCTATTACCTCCAATTGGATAGATGTTTCAGAGTATGCCTTAAGTGTTTGTCTATGTCCAGTCATTATTTCTTGATGCTCTCACAGGTTCAACACCAGCAGACCTGCCATCTACAAGGTGCCATTTCTACAGCTAAAAGGAGAAGAGCTGAAATTTGAGAAGAATAGAATAGAAGGAATTACTTACAGTGTGTATTTCACAGTGCCTCAGTGATTTTCTTTTTCTTGTGTTTTCATGAAAGCCTCGCTGCCAATCTTTTGCAGCCTGGTCCTTCTGCCAAATGTGTAGAGTGTGTGTGTATTTGTCTAGTTTTGAGAGTGGATTTCTGAAGGCTAACCTATTTTGGTGCATCACCTCTTTAGAGTAGGTTTGTTTTCCTACATCTTTCTCCTTTTTCACCCCCCTTATATATATATATATATATATATATATATATATATATATATATATATATATATATATATATATATATATATATATATATATATATATATATGTATATATTTGTGTGTGTGTGTATATATATATATGTTAACTTTTGTTGGAAACAACACGATGCATCAAAGGGAGCTAGCCCTTATCTAGAGACTCTCTCCTCCAGCTTCGCTGGTCCCACAGGTGGGAGGAGAATTTCCATGTTGTGAGGAGAAGGCAGGAGCTCGACCTCCTGCTAAGGGTGCAATTTCCAGCATCAATAGTTTTAATATAAGAAATTTGAACAAGGAATAGATGATTTTCACTTGGAAAATATAACACCTCCTTGTTCAATAAATGGTGGACAATGTGTTGGGGTATGACATTTATTTACAGGCAAGTTTTGACTCCAATCAATACCAAGTAAGCTAAGACCAAAAGACAAATACAATTAAGTAATCATCCAAAACCCTAAACTAACAAAGTTTTCTTTGTATTTTTTGAAATCCATCTATATACATACACTTGGAATTAGTTTTAAGTGTTCATATAAAATAAAATCATATTAATTGATAGGTTATTTTACAACCCCCTTTCTTTCAAGTGATAATATTGTGACGTGGACCTTTGGGTGCACCCTGTATCAACAATACCCCATGCTAAGTGTGGCTTTCTAAAAATTATAATTTACGATCATCTAGATGTTATAAGTGTGGTTAACATAAGAGATGAAACATATAAATTGAGTTCATAATAATCAAATTATCATGTAAGGGTCTATTTCCTTACATGATAATTCCATCCATGGATTACTTAGTGGAATCCCTTGGTTGAGCAGACCTGACTTGGGATTTTTTTACTAAATGAGAGGTTAGACACTCAACCCCCTATCTTTAGTAATATGTGTACCCTAATTTGTATGCCCTACTATATAATGGGGTTAAAACATTACTAGAAGATGAAACCGTATGTCAATGCTTCCCTAGAAAACCCATGGGAGGTAAATACAACTTATTCACAATCCAAATTGCATGAAATAAAATCTAAGTAAAAAGGCATTAGTGTTGATTTTAGATCACCCAAACCATACGAGTTTTGGGGAGAGCTTAGACAAATTCCTTTTTACACCTTAGATAAAGGAATAATTGCAATGAAAAAACACTTTTGATAACATGAGCTCCCTATAGGCGATGGGAGGAGAGCATACATGTGCAATTCCTTTTTCTCAAACAATCTAACAAGCAAGTGATAGATGAATTACATAAAAAAAACTTTAATAAATTTTAATTTTAAATGAAATTTGAGTTTTAAAATACCAAATTTGAAATGTGATGTGAATTTCTTGGCCCCTTGGCCTTAGTTTGTAAAATCTTTGAACAAACATCCACAAAAAATTCAAATAAACCATCTAACTTTTCTTTTAAACACCAAAGGGAAAGTTCTTAATTATTTTTAAACACCAAAACAAATGTTAAAAAGACTTAATTATGCTCAAATAAACACTTTTCCTCATATATCCTATTCAATCAGGTGTGCCAAAATGTATTTTTAGATTACAAAAAGGATTACTTCAAGCATTAGTCAGGAAAAGCACAAAATAATGCATAAGAACTAACAATCTAGGCCAACTTACTCAATAGGGTTTGCAAATGACAATAAGAAGCAATTGAAGAAAAACCATATGCATATTACCTTCCTAAGTGATTTCACCATCGAAAAGCAACTCCAAGTGTGTTTTTCCCCTTGATTTGGTGTACTTGTCTTTGTCAACAATGGATTTCAAGATCCTTCATTATCTCAAGGTCACCATGCATAATCTAGGATCAAGATAAGAAATCAAATCTATTCCTATCAAAGGAAGATATCCTATTTCAAAGAAATCATTCATCAAACTACACAAATGACTTGTGGAGAGAATCTTACATTATAAGTTTACATAATGTAAGCTTAAAAATGATGTTTTATGTCCTTCTATTTATATATTTTTCAAATGGGTCAGGATCAACCATGACCATCTATCTCAATATTGAGATGTGTGTCCATGAATTAATCTAATATTACATAATAAATCCATAAATATCTTCATAATAATTTGTGATGAAGAGATATTAATTAGGCATGGGTCCCCATAAACCTAATATTTGTTACATTTATGACTTATAGATGCCACCTCATTGATCATGTCATTAGGTGATACAAATATTTAAAATAAATTTCCAATAAATAAATATTCAATTTATTTCATGGAATTCTTACTTTAGCTCATAATTTGTTTTAATTTACCTAAGTAAGATTAATCAATTTTGGTGCAATTCTTTGGAAATTGGTGCATAATTAATCAAAATGGTCAAAAAGTCATATTGTTGGGTCATAATTTGAATCGAGATAAATTGGAAGGTGATGTTAGTTACATAATAAACATTATTCCATTTAGGAGGTTTTCAACACAAAATAATAAATGTACATGACGTGTACTAATGAATTAGAAGAAAAGAGTGACCCAGAGCACCAAAATTCAAAATTGTCATTTTAACTCAAAATGATTTAAGGAAATTTAGGAATCACATGAAATGCATTTCCTCATTTAGAGATACATTACCCTAAATTGGCACTTGTATATGACAAGATCAAACCATTTAGTGTATTTTTATTGATTTTGGCCTAAATTGTGCATTTGTGTACAATTTGAGTAAGATTGAAATTTTTAACACAAATGGTGTTAGGAATTATATGTTTACACAATTACCTTATAATTACCAAAAGGTGGGACAAATTTATTAAGACAAGTGGACAAAAAATGACCAAGGTTAGAAAATATTAAGTTACCTTAAAAATAATATTTGATCTCACTTAAGACCATGGTGATTAATTCAAACCTAGAGGGATCCTATAAAATTTTACATATGCATGAGGCTGACTTAATTTGACCTAAGATAAAATTTGGTCAACATTTTGGAAATTTCTAAGGGGTAGCATGCCTACTATGTTAAGGACCAATTTTCTTCTTCTATCCTTGGGCAATAGAATCACCTATATACTATATTTGACATTGAAATGCCTCTAAAATGACTTAAGACTCACACCAACACAACAAGAAACAAACACATGAGAAAAACACCAAGACACACATCTGTGCTCTAAGCACTTAGGCAAAACACAAAACAACTCAAAGTGAAAAAACACACTTATCCTAATATGTACAAGACCTCAAAATATATGAGGTGAAAGATAACATCTTCATTGCTTCAACTAGAGTCAAAGACAATGCTTCTAGCATCATTTTTGCTCCATGAAAACAAACCTTCATATGAACTTGCTTATGGAGATAGTCAAATTACTTAACATTGTTAGATATTTTTTTAATTACAAGTGTATCACTTGGAGCTCTCATGAACACTCCATCTATCCCTCCAAGAGGATTGTTTGAGCTTGTAGCTTGCTTAGACTTTGTCATGTTTACTTGGCAATCCACAATCTAATCATTAGGTATCATCATAGCCTTCTCAACTTCAAATGCATTTGAAACATGACATTTTTATTTTTTGGAGTCATCAAGGTTGTCCTCTTTGTGCTCACCAAACACTTAATGGTCTGCCAAGGTTGTTTCTTGCTTGGTATAGACCCCAAGCTCTTCATTATGTTCATTAGGTACATGATTGACCTCATCATTAAGTTTGTATTCATTTTGAATATTTACAGACCTAATTACCTCCTAAAAATCCTATACTATGGCATTAAATTATTTCCACATATCATCTAATTCTTCTTGAGGTTCATGTTCACGAGTATTCTCTTCCTTGGAAAAAAAACTAATTGTTCACTAGGATTTTCATTCTTTATCATAGATGGAATATGCATATCATCATCCATATGTAAAATATATTTTCCCCATGTAAACTTTTATATAATGTCATTATAATATGCCTCAAGAGATCTATCACATTTTTTTTATAATATGTTGTATCAAGGCATATTTCTTCAAATCCATACTGCTCAGCTCCCCATTCATTAAGATACAAATTAGATATGTCATCAAGAAGTGTTAGATGTTCTTGATCACTAAGATGATATTATTCATCACTAACATTTCAATTCATGTTATATTTATAAAGCACATATGTCTCTACATGAAAACTAGATAGATGTTCATATTTGATTGACACCTTAGCACCATAACTAGTCCTAAAAGCCATATAGGACCAATTTTGAGTTAGGTGTCCTCTAATATTAGTAGTAAACTCTTTTGACAAACAATGAAAAAAATGAGATGGCACATACACAACCATAACATCTTGAGGAATGGTGAAATTAGGACAAGCATGAAGGATAAGTTGAAAACCTTTGATTATTTCAATTGTCTTGGTAATTGACCCACCCAATTATATCACTCCCTTATAATAAGTCTTATACTTCAGGTTTAATTTACCAATTACTTGTTTGGGCATGATACAAGTACTAGATCCACTATCAATAAGACAATTATGAACCAAAGCATCTCCAATGATGGTATATAGATATAAGGGAGAAGGTTTGTCTACCTTTTCAACTTTGTTTGATTGTCCTTCACTAGGCTTCAAAGTGTTTGTCAAGGTTGTCTCCTTCCCACTAGGATGTTTGGTTTCCAAACTAAGTTTGGATAGTTCTTCTTAAAATAGGTATTCTTGTCCAAGTATTTAAAGTGTATCCCACATTGACACATTCACATGATCCTTCTTCATTTGATCTACAATGTTAGTGAAATAACCACTAACCTTAACTTGTCCACTAGTAAGATTCATATTACCTATACCTTGAGAATTTTGAAGTGTGAAAGGACTCTTAAAATTATGATCTCTTTGACCTAGTTGTGTATTTGGGACTACATTAGACATACATACCCTTTGAGATGATTGAACACTCATTGATTAACCATTACCAACCCCTGTAACCTCTTTAATTGCCTTCCTCTTTGCCCTTGTGTTTGTACCTATAGGACTTGAGTCTTTACTTGACTACTCTTGGTAATTCACAATGCATGAATCATCTTACTACAAATTGAACAAAATAAACCCCGCTTGAGTGATATTTCCATTGTTATTTCCTCTATTGGGTACCTCATCTAGGGTCATGGCTAGCATTGTTCCCAAATTTTACATGAAAGCTTGATTGAAGGACTCATTCACATAGGTAGATGGATTATGAGTTTTATCCCATTAATATTGACCATAATTCTCTTGGGGAATGTTATTTTTAATTTTTGCTAATTCTCTTGAGGTCAAAGGATCATTTGATTATAACCATTATAGGGTTTTGATTGAACTAGTTTTCCTTGACCTTGAGGAGGACCTTGGAAAGGTGGTCTATTTCCTTGATAGTCAGGGTAGGACTAATTATGTTGATAGTGACTTTTTAAATGCCTCACTTTTTTTTTTTTTTAATATCCTCTTAATACCTAAGATCTCTTACTCCATATCTCTCATTTTTTCTGACTCACTAAACTTACTTGGTTAACTAGGGGTAGTAGGCTTATGTTTAGATGTAGGAATGGGAGAAACAATAGGTTTATGGGTTTAAAAATTAGTGAATAGAGGAATGGGGGGTCTTGACACAATATTCCTATCCTAAATCAAATAATTACCTACCCTTATGGACACTTCATAGGCATTAGGAAATGTGATCCCTCCCATATATTGTATTATCATAACAATATCACTATCAAAAGATTTAAGATAATAAAGGAAAGCATGGTGAGTTGTGGGTCTTACCAAGATTGGGATCCTATCCCATGTATTCTAAAAACTTATATTTAAATCTTGGATTACTTATTGAGGTGATCTCCTTATGTTGGTTAGCTTCTCAGTCAAATACAAGTTGTCACTAGTGTCTTCAAATCTTCTCCTCAAGGCATCTCCCAACTCATCTCATATAGTGGTTAATTTAGGAGATAATGTACCATAATAGTCAAGAGCATTCCATTTGAAAGAGATAGACAAAAATCTAGTTTTCATGTTCTCCTTAATGATGTGATTTATATTGTAAAAGTTATCAATGTTTTTAATATGCTCAATAGGGTTGATGGCAGTCTCACCAATGTATGAGGGAACACTTTTAAGTGCATGTATGAGAATATCATCATAGTGGGAAAGTCTTAGAGGAATATATCCATTGAAGGAAATAAAAGTTAGGTTTTTATCCATATTAACTTTATGACTTTTCAAGAATGGGCCAATAAAAAACTTTCTTATAGGTTTATGAGCAAGGTAGGATTTCTTTGGATAAGGATGGGTGTTAAAAAATATATTTGCTTTGTATGAATAACGAGGAAGATCTTCGAACTCAAAAGGAATGCCTTTGGTGAGAGATATTTTGTTTACCTTAGGGATGAAAGAGTGTATTAGTTTGAAACCATGTTTCAAATTTTGGAGTCACTAGATACTATATGAAGTGGATGGTTATAGCCTCCTTGTTGTCAAGACCAACATTCACCTTGAACAACCTTCTTAGAATTCAAGACCTACCAAGCAGGCTAGAACTATTATAGCCCAAATTTTCATCATAGATAATTCAAAGAGACCTTATCAAATTTGGTATAACATGAAACTATATTTTCGCATATACAAGATACTACAAAAGATAAATCTCTAGATTGAAGGGCTAGCTCCCTTGCTCTATCTTTTAGGATCACACACTATACTAGAATAATCACTATTGGGGGTGAAAAGGGAAGAAGGAAACATAAAATAAACTTATACTAATTAAGGTGATACACCAAAGATAAATCTACAAACATACTTGAATTTTCACTAAGAAAGAAGACTGCTAAAATTGATCTCAATTCTTCTAGCATAAGTATTTCTACATGGAGGTAGATTACTATGAATATATAGAGGTGGGTGAAAATGAGGTATGATCCTAGACAATGCTAATATCTCTCACACTTCAAATACACATTAACAAATAGTTACACTTCATGAGACTTGTTAGAAGAAATGAATTACTCACACAATGCATAAAAGAGCATAATGGAAGCAAGGAGAAGACATTCATCACTTGTCATCTAAATACAATACTTGACATACTTAGATAAGAATTTTAGAGACTAATCCAGATTGAAAAAAATTATTCCATGGAAAAACAAGATGTCAAAACTAGGAGGGCTTCACCACACCAATTTTGGATTGTTTACAATGCCCAAATGGCTTGAATATATAGAGAATAAGAGAGGAGAGAGAATAAGTGAAGTTGAAGGGTCACAATGCCAAGTTTCAAGACATTAAAACTAGTTACAATGCAAGTGAATGAGTTGTAAAATATATCATGGATTTATATTGGACAAGTGTTTATCTAAATTACATCATTCTTCTGAAGTTGGTGTAGATACCTTTCATATCATTCCTGAAATTGCCTTCGTGATGATGAGTTCACTTAACTTACTTAAACCACCTTATAAGTATTTGACACATATGTCCTAATATGAGAAGATTGAAATAAGGTAAATGAAGTTATTATCCACTCTTCAACTAATAATATCCTCATTTCCAATTATCACTTACCTTATTACAGTCACTCACCAGCTTTTTAGGCCTTAATTCACACACTTGTCACTGTGCTGACTTGTAGATGTCCAAGAAGATTAATTGCATGGGTGTGAGATAACTCATCAATACTATTGACCAAATTTGACCTTTGATCAAATTGGTTCAAACCCCACATTTCTAAACTTTTATATGTTTTTACATGTCTTATGGGGGTCTCATATTATCCTATACATCTTTCTTATCCTTCCCCTAGTCCTTGTCTAAGCTCATTTCTCTTGAAATGACCTAGTCAACCAAAGTCAAAGTTGATCAAAATTAGTAAAATTTCCAAATTATGTTGGATATGTAATAATATGGTCTTTGATATGTTTCAAGGTCTCTTAAAGTCATAAATTGGTCACTTGCTAAGTTTCATATGCAAAAGGGTCATTTGGCCATATTTTTAGCCCATTAAATGACTTGTACAAAATTTCAAGGAAGTAAACATGTAACCAAGCTGTAGTAAAATGTGGGGAAGGTTAGATAATGTTAGGATTTGTCAGATGATAGTCCAATAATTATTTATGCTTAGAGAAGGGTAGTTTCTCCTTATTTTTATGGCCTAGGCACTTGTACAAACTTGTTAAGTTCATCATCAACTAAAAACATGGGTAATGTGTATTTTCACATCCCTAGATTAATTTAAATTCTTGGAGTACTGAGATAAGTTTTAAAATTTCATCTATAACTTCTTTTTCTTTCATCTTCTCTTTGCAGGTCAAGGAATGTCATTTTTAAAAACTTGGTGTGGGTCGTACACCTCGAGTTAGGAGGACTACCTTTGGAGATGGATAATAATATGAGTGTACTTTATATTCATATAAATAACTTTCATTTTTTTGGCTTCTCATTCATTAACCATCATTAATAATCCAAGCAACTTTTTATGCATCTTCATTTAGGAGGGGTCCCTATTTCAGTTAATTTGTGAATAGTTTGTTTTGTTTTGAAAAATTAATATATTTTCCATGATTATAAAATATATCCATAGTTTATCCATCACCATTATATTCAAGGATCATTAAATTTCAAAGGAGCCTCTTCTAGGATTGATTGGTTTTCAAACTACTAGCTCCTTATGCACCTGTTGGTATCCTGAAGAAGATTATCAAATTAGATGGAGGAATGGGATGTTGTTTCAGGTGTTTTAACCTATGAGGATACATATATAAGTATTGTAACAATTTTTGGACTCATTAAATGCTAAAATAATGCTCAAATGACTATGTTTCCTATCATTATCAGCCCTCATAGTGGTATGCACATCTATAGGTGACATTAACAAGAGTTTCAGAGAGTGGTACATAAGCAAAAGGACAAAGTTGAATCTTATGATGGCCTATAAAATAATTTGATACCTTAAAAATCATATGTGTGACTCTTTAGGCCTACTAAGGTAGAATCATCACCACATAGTAAATCTTAAGGTTTGAGGGCCTTTGTCTCTAGAAGACCAAAATAAAGAACCAAGGTGTTTTATAGACTTTTCCAAACATGCTTGAATGATGCCCCAAAGCACCTAACCATGCTCAACTTGTATTACTATCATAATAAAATGAATGTTATAATATTGGAAGGATAATTAATAATGGAGGGTGGTCATTTGAATACCCAAAAGTGCCCTCAAAACCACTAAATTTTGATAGTGAAACATACAAGAGGTTGATAGAGAGGTGAACTCACACTTCATAAACTCAGTCCTAGAATATGAAATCAAGGTGGAACATTAAAAATTGTTAAAATGAGGATCATAAGCTAAAATTTCATGGGATAAAATGTAATTTTATGTGATGATCCCTAGACCCATACCCTATTCGTACCAAGGCTAAACAAACACCTATAACAAGGTGACTAAAAATGAGCTAGTACCAAGGTGTTAGAAGAAATTAAACATGAAATTTTATGAATTATATATTCTTTATGGATTTCCTAATGATCTTAATCAGGACCTCATGAGGTATTTCATACCTACTGGTGAAGGTACATCAGGGTCTTAAAAGGACTGTCTCAGTTTAGTAAACTTGGAGAGTTGTGAATCAAACCTTAATGATTTTTGTTTCCTTATGATATTTGATAGATTGATACAAGACCTAAGTATCCATTATGTAATCAAGGGATGTTAATAATAATAATGTTTAATTCCTTCACCAAGTTCTAAGGAGCAATCAATCACCTACAAGTGAAATAAAGAGTCTCAGTCCATACAATGATCCAATTGCAAGCTTGAAGATGTTTAAGGTCATTGAAGGTATGAGTTAGTAGAGACTCACTTTATTTAACCCAATTAAGTTCAAAGAGAGGTTTAAAATCACTTCAAGAAAATGAAAAACACAAAATATCACCTACAGGCAGGGTTGTCACAATCAAGGTAGGGCTTAAGGAAAATAGAGGGTGAAGTGGGTCATAGACCCTCTAAGTGTAAAATTGAAAGTGTAAATGATTTTTTTGGGATCCATTATGATCCAATATATGATAAAACATACCCTATAACCTGATAAAATTCTCACATTCTCTCCTCATGTGGTAAATGGAGTATAGTCTGTATAAACAAGCTAGGAAACCCTTGGCTCAAGGGGTAAACATGAGGAATTCACTAAGGAGAAAGGTTTTGGATGGATTATAAGTCTCAATTAACATGAAATGAATTTTAATAACATTTATAAATGTATTATAATCTTTAAAATATTTTTAAGGATCATCTACAAGGTGGTTTGAAGCAAAACATACAAAAAGGGGGTTTAAAGCCTTTTTAGGGCATATTGAGATGGTTAGACCCCTTAAACATGGAATTAGCTAAAAAAATTTGGTAAAGTTGGTCATTAGGACCTTATAAATCTGATAAAACAATCACTTTTCATAAAAAAAAATGTAAATATGCTTCTATTTTGTCTTAGAGGTAGTGTGCTCTCCTCATGCCTAAATCATGCAAATCTTAAGAGATAGGCTAGAATAGTGAGCCGAAAGTCAAATAGATCATTAAATATGGTTTTTATATCTAGGTAACACCTAATCCAACATGGTAAACCTTCATATGAGGTCTAAAGGCAAACAAGGTGTTTTAGTCAATAAGGGTTACAGTCACATTCCATAGGTAGATTTGAGGCTAGAGGGGCCAAATGAAGGTCATTTCCATTTCCAAAACTTTGAAATAATTATAATGATTTGAATAATTCCCATGGGGGTGAAAATTACATGCTCAAGCTATGAAATTACATGGTAAGTGTGAATAGGAATATTTTAGCTCAAAAATGCAGGTAGAACCATTGGCAAGGTCTAAGCCTAGTCTCAAAATGGGAGTCATCTTCATTTCTAGCTCTTAGTGAGTTATTAAAATGATTAAGGCATGTCCTTGGGTTATGTTTATGGATGTATAAACCTTAAATTTGTATAATATTGCATCAAAAAATCATTTTGTTGTCTTATAGGCTTGTAGACCTCATAAAACACATAGGAAAGACCCAAATAGCTAACTCAAGATGCTCATATCTCTCATAATCCTCTGCATGGAAGACTGAGTTATTCAGGGATGATAGAGAGGGTCTCAAAAAATCATCCAATGGAATTGAGATATATTTCTAATGTGCCATGGCTATGAACAAATGTTAAGACTGAAAGTGACTCCAAAACCCTTGCAAACCCTCCTAAGGACCCAATTGGGGAAATCTTGCACGTGGAGAATGATAATGAGATGGAAATGCCATGAAAATTTTGAAACTTGTATAAGACTCTCTCAGACACCCTCTAATTCTAATTTATTGTATATACCTATATAGATGGGGTCATATAAGGGCTCTTTTGACATTTTTGTGTGTTTTATAGGATTGAGAAGGATTCAAAAATCCAAATAACTTTTGGGGGAGAGTTTAGGACTTGTTATAAGTCCTCATGTCTATTTGATCAGCCATCTAAACTCCTAATTCTATTTGATGTCTCTTCCATTGTAGCCAATCTAATAGGTAGATAGTGAACACTTAGATAAAAGTGGTGAAACTCAATTTGGAAATCCTTTTAATTCCTATTTCTTGAAACTAGTTATATGGACACACTTGAAACATGCCATTCCTTCTTGTGCATGGATCAAATTGAATAATTGGAAGGTTTTAGGTGTCAAGTGTGAGAGGTGTATGGAGAGAGCTCATTTTGAGACTGTCATGGATGATGGTGTATGACTAAAATAATATGAGTGATTAGAAGCTATTCCAATGTATGTGAAGACCTATTAATAACCCTTCCTACTCATACCCATAATTAGACCTGATGAAGCGTAATTAATTTTTTAAGGAAAGGAGTTTTTCGACCACTTTGCAGGGCTTGGATGATTTGAAATGACACTTGTAGATCCTAACCTTACATGGATCACCCCATATCTCTCCCACATGCAAAATTAATTTATCTTTCTAGTTGTGACAAGTGTATCTATGATTCTTGGATTCCCCTTCTCTCTTTATTCTCACATCTTCATAAAAGGAGCCTTTTTGGCTATTATATGGATCTCTCCACCTTGTTATGGAAATTCCCTACCAAATTTTTGCCTTGAGATAATAAAAATAGTGTTTTTATACCTCATTCAATATTTCACTAAGTTTGCACAATGGTTGTTTGTCTTGTTTAAGTGTATTTTCATTTACCTTCACATGTTACTCTTCTTAGCACCTCGTGTTTTATAATCTCTCTTTTATAGGTCAACAAGAAGTGCCTAATAGGATTGTAGGTGTAGTGAGTAGTCAATTAAATATAGTGTCTTATAATTCCTATTGTCTAAGTCCTCTTAACTTAAGCTATCTCCAAGACCCCATGTTGAAACATTAATGTGAGAGAGAACATTGTCATTGGATGAAATGTATGTGCATACTTCTTCTTGGTTTTAAGTGCATGTCAAAAGGTGTGAGTAGAGCATATCTTTGGAGTATCACCTCCCATATAATAGGTTTAATTTTAGTTACTATTATCCCTTTCCACCCCCCCCCCAAGTTTTAGTAGTAGGATTTGAGCTATAGTGGTGCATCAAGAGGAGCTAGCCCCTCATCTAGAGATCCACCTCAAAGTTGGGCAACCCACAGCACTGAGGTGGTTCAATTGTCTCACTTGAATGAGGAGATTCTTGTCATATCCTAATTGGGTGAAATTTCAAGTGAAAAAAAATATCTCTTTGTACTTTGGTCTATCAAATATAACTCAAAAGATTCAAAATCACACTTTTCATAATCACACTTAAGAAGCCACCCTCTTTCTCACTATCTTGTTTAAGACTACCTACAATGACAAAATTAGGAAAAGAGATTTAATAAATTAATAAAGTGAGAATTATATTTTATGATTTACAATGTATCTCTAAACACTTTCCATAATTATTTTCATTCACCTATTCCTTTCTACACCTCCAATTCAACTCTAATCCTACAAAAAACATAGAATTAGGCATGACCATATGAGTGATAGTATGAAATATCTAGATATCAAAGAGGATGAGATAGATTTAAATATATTTAAATCAATTTCAAGACCAATTGATCACTTATGGTTACATCTCCCTTCATATATTTCTCATCAGGTTTTCATAAAGGTTTAAGGAGGGTTTTATGTCGTTTAGGTTCTTAGTGATGACTAATAAAAGTTAAATTCTTAAACCTCAAACCAATTCAAAAAAGTTTGAGTTTAGGACCCTAATAAACTATTCATAAATTATTAAAATCCCATGCACCTCATCCATACAAATATGAGTGAAGAAAGTTGGCTCGCAAGCTTTTACTATGCATTTTACACACCCCTAAGAGAGAATTAGGCCAAAATGACCAATTTTGAGTTACTATTTATAAAAAAAAGTAAATCCATTCAACCCTCCACTATCCCTTGAGATGTTTAAAAGTGATTGAAAATATCATATCATCATATGAATGACCTTATATACCATAAGGGTTTAGGTCTAATTCTAGGCCTAGTAGGCCTAGATTGTGTTTCTATGTATATGACCACTTGTGGATCATCACAATGAATGTGAGACATATTAAAAATATATATATATATATATTCATTATAACCCTTTAAATCTTCCCATAGTGCCTTATGACTTTAATTTTCATCCTTTCACTATCCATATACTAAATATGTAGGTTGTGTTGGCTATGAAGTGCCTCTATTTTGAGACAAAACAAAGGACACTTCCCCTATTAATAAAACCAAACTAAAACCATCAAGATATTTATAAATTCATGAGGATCCTTTGTGTCAATTTTAAAATTTTTACTATGCTTCAATAGGCCTTAACACTTCAAATTTTCAAAATACTAGTTTTTATGCATGTGACTATGTGAAGGATTTTGACAAGGTTTAAGAAACTTAGGCTATGACTGTCTCTAAGGATATTAGTTATTTAAATCACATGGTATGTGATATTAATACAATAAGAGTGGTTTCAACATGGCCATATTAAACATACACCTCTTTCAACCTTCCACACCTACACTTCATTAGCTTGAGCTAGTCTACACTCAGACTATAGGTGCTTATTAGGGAAGTCAAAGAGCTCTTATAGGTGATGATACATCACTTGAGAAATGTGTTTCCACTTGTGGATTCTCCATAATTCACTATTATAATCTTACCCCTAAATGGACTCACTCTATCTTAAGATCATACAACCATTCCTCTATCACCAATGTATTATAGGTCTGTAGTTTAAGGTTCATTAGGTATAATGGCATTTTAAGTTCTAAATATTTTCAGTGTAAACTTGATTGAGTTGGAACCATTAAACCATCCTTTAATCTTGACCAAACAATCTAATTCTTATGTCAAGATGTTAGCCTTATGTCTGATATATAAGAGATAAACCATTAGGTATGCTTAGATTTCATAGACCTTCACCATGGGGTGAAATAATATAGAACAGTATCTTTTTTCAGAGAAGTAAAGGTAAAACTTCCCATTTGTAACTTCTTCAAATTTTCACATCTTTAAGTGTCAATGAAAGGTCTGAGTGCAGTGTTGACTATGTTTAGGTTTATATACCTTAAATCCAATCTCAAACTTGTCAAATATCTATCATTAAGTCCAAATCTCTCATCAACCATTATCTAAACACTCCTCACAGTCATGTAGGTGACTGTTTTTAGGTTACTTGACTTATCAAATGTCATGGAATTACCTTCCATCAGTGATATTATTGAAATAAAACCTTCAATGGATAAATTGATCATTCCTACCCTAAGGGATTGAATACTAGTGTACTACCTTAACCTAATACATTAACAAGAGGACAAAATTTATAACTGTGAAAAAACTACTCATATCTCTTAATGGTGCTCACTCTTAGCACAAGGATGATTACACCTGTCCTTTCATATCCACATGTTCAACTAGTTTATAATCCACATGATAAGAGTGTACATTCTCTACAAGACTATATACACCACTTGTTTCACATAGACTAATGCAATTAGATGAGAAAATTTGATATGTTGAGAATGTGTAGGTAGCTTGAAGGTGTTAACAATATTAGTGATTGTTCATATGGTATAGACTATAAATATAAAAACCATGACCATAAAACGAGAGTTCATGAGGAATACTAACATACCTAAATTTTTGTCACTTCAACTCCTCTTCCCCTATTCATACTAACTAAAAACCATTTGACCTTCTTCACCTATCTAAGGGAGTGATATGAGAGAGAAACCAATTTTGTTCAATTTTGAACTTGTTAAAGATTCTTGATGATCTAGAAGGATCCATATTCACTATAAAAAAGAAGACATAAAATTTTAGGTTGATCATTGTTATGGTTAAGAGCTCATCAAGAGATTTCTGACGCATCTCATGGCTCACAAAATGGAGCCCATATGCGCAAGATATCATGCATTGAAGATCAAGTAGGGCAATAAAAAAATTTGGGGTTTGAACGAAACATCCAGTTGGACATCAACAAGTAGAAAGTGTTCAAGAATTGGTGAGTGGATAATAAGTGGCAAGTGGAGATTGGACCATGTGGTGGGTCCTCAAGCCACCATGTGGTTTGTCACTAATTTATTTTACCATGGTCCAATTTTATATTATGTCTCGAATATTCCAAACAAACCATATAATCTATCACTTCCATGTGACACCTCAAAATTTCCACATACTTTCCATGTAACCCTGCATTCCATGTTCCACCAATATCCTTGCCATGTGTCATGCCCTAAGTTTCCATGTGACCACATAATCCATTCATGTTTCATGTCCCAAATATCCACGTGAAACCACATACCATCCACATATCCATGTGAAATCACATGTTACATCCAAACACCCACATACCTCAATAATTCCCTCAAAATACATGCCAATTCCAATTACTTGGCATGTTATACCATTAGTTTGATGGTATTTTAACCACTACATGCTCTCCCCACTTTCCAAAGTGAGATATATGGATAAACCTTGCCCACTGAATAAATTGAGCATGGGTTTTAAACCCTTATCACTTTAGATAAAATGATAATACCCAACCACTTGGGCTATAGATTTGAATGGTTGTATAAATCCAAAAAATTATATTTGTACTTCAATTTGAAAATCCAAGAAGCATAGCTAAAGACTATAGCTTAAGAGCTTGTGTGGCTTATATAAGGAGCTCGAAGCCGAATTGGGGAAAGTTCAAAAAGGGACTTATATTATTTTTTTCCAAGGAATAACTTTCTAGTTGCTCATTTTTCATTTTGGAGGCATTTTAAAGTATATTTCAAGCATTTTTCATAATACATTGATCAATATAGGACTTGAAGACATCGGCCTTCGGTTCAAACTCCATTATCAAATTATGTAATTGTGTTTTGATAATTTCTTGAATTATTCTTATTAAATTGATGATTTGTAAGTCAAAATTTTTAATTATTTCATAAATTATTATTGTAAATCAAAGTTAAAACATGTAAGCATATTATTTCTTAAGTTTATGGATCAGGTTGGTATCAGAGTGGTAAGTTTGTTGGGTTAACTTCTATTTAGGCATTGTTTTGTTGTGTCAACTTTGATATCATAACTAAATTTGTGGGTGAATTTATTATTTTGTTGTTTTAACCAAAATAAATTATTGTAGAATAATGGATCTGATGATAGCTCATATTCATTTTTTATTTAATTCCATTATCACTACGATAATGCAATTCCTATAATCCTAAGAGCAAAGTTGGCAAGTGGAAGAGCAATGACAAGAGCAACAAATTGAGAGGATCCAATAAAGCATTGATGTACTATGAGCAAAACTGCAATAAGAACATCGATATAAGAAGAGAATGTGTGGAGATTTAGAGACTTGTTGACATTGTGCCTGGTGAGGTCACATTGTCAAATAATGATAGATCCTACATCCAAATCAGGCTCCATTATGGTTTAGAAGATGGAATGAGGAGAGAGGTAAGGCACCAACTGAGTCTAGTAGTGGTCAATCAATCTAACTAATAATACCTCATCAAGTAACTCCAAAATATCTAATGTGATAGTTATTGCTAATAAAATTTCATGTAGATCTATTTTAACTAGAGTTCTAGAGCTAGTTATATTACTGAAGGGAAGTTCATGCAGATCTATTTTAACTAGAGTTATGGAGCTAGTTATATTAGTAAAGGTCTCACACAATGTTTTCAACTAAGGTCTCTTCCATTACCCCACACTAAGGCATTTAGAGGATCTGATCGTACAGTACAAGGATATGTGACCCATTATGTCAACCTATAGTTTGGTATTAGAGGGATATTATTTGATCAAGTAGTTCTTGACATAATTCTAGGAGAAGTTGAGGAGATAATATTGGGTTATTATTATCTCACATCCCAACATGCTAGAAACACTACATTAGGAGAATGAATCCAACTGATGACCAATTATACCTATGAGATTCAATTTGGGACAAGCCAGACAATAAAGGTATATTTTGGTTATAGTAGTAATTATTCTAATTCATATTCTCCTGCTAGTCTTATCAATGAAAATTATTTTGTAAGTTTGGAAGCAAATAATTCTCCAATTATCATTGTATCTTTTGATGTACATTCTAAATATGTAAATAATGAAATAAACACTTCTGGATATGTTGACAATGTTAGGGATACTGAATTTACTAACCCTAAACATTCATTGAAGTTATGTGTTGATACATTTGAAAAGCACATGAAGGGAATAGGTTCTCAACTGCTAACTAAAATGGGATTCGAAGGAAAAGGCCTTGGAATTAATGGTCAAAGAATTTCCCAACCTATCCAAGTGGCAAAGAGATTACTCCATGCAAGATTAGGATATGGAGATGAATGACAATCTTCCAAATAAGCTAAGTTGAAGAGTTATTCAAGCAACAAGTTAGAACACTCCAAAAAGTTTAAAGAAGCATTATTAGAAGATGAAGCAGTTAAATATGATGAAATATCTTTAGATGATTTATCAAGGTATGAAAAGAATAAATACTCAAATGTATTTTATAATTATACCTTAGAAAACCCTAGAAATATGTTTAAGAGACATGTCACAAAGAAGACTTACAAAATAAAACTACCTAAAGAAGACATGAAGTTGGGTTTTTACTTCAATGCTAAGGGGAAAATTCTAAAATAAGATAAGAAAAATTATCCACAACCTTAGGAAAAGGTTGTAACTACATCTTCAATCAAGAAAAAGACATAATCTTACCAGTTAAAACCTAAGATAACATTAGTGAAGGAGATAGTAGTCAATGAGAAGCTGACAATTCAAAAATTGTCACCTTGGAAAGGTAAGCAACATTTCTTTAAAAGAATAATTATTAATCATTTTAAGATAGATGCTATTTTTGATAAAAATTATCAAAAGAATTTGATATCAAAATATGTTGTAGAAACCCTAGGTTTGGAAACTAAGCCACATTTCCAACCCTATTCTCTGGATAAGATACATGATGGTAATAATGTACATGTAAGTAAAACATGTAAACTAGGGTTTGCAATTACCAACAAATTTTTAGATGAATTTGAATTAGTTGTGATTCCACTTTAATTTAATGGCATTATCCTAGGTAAACCATATTTGTCTCTAAGAAAGGTAACTTTTTCCAAAAAGGAAAATCAATATAACATTGTAAAAGATGGGATAAAATATTTGATATGAGCACATCAATAGTAACCATTATAGGTAAATGGTGCCTTCAGTGTTATTTTACTCATCTATATTATAGATAGGAACACTATAAGACAACACAAAAATGTCATCATGAGAAGCATCAAGAATAACTGAGAAGATAGGTTATGTATTCTAATCTGTATAGAGTGTACAAACATGCATACAAATTTACCTTATGTTTGTAAGAACTAAATATAGCCACTATTTATAAATGTATAATACTTGAGTATGGGCAATGTTTGTAATAATTATAGTATTTGTAAAGACCCAAGAAGGGCAATGTTTGTAAAAATGTGTGACTAGGTAAAACTGTAAGAGGGTAATTGTAAAATGATGATTTCTATAACACTAGGTGACATGCAAAAAATTTAGATATGAAGACCTAAAACCAATTGAAATTTAGGAGATTAGCTAAAAGCTAGAGCCATGAAAAAATCCTCATATTGAGTACCAGGTCTAGTACGAACATTTTGAGGATAAAAAGCCTTCTTAGTGAGGAGTATTAATCTATATGGATCCATATTCACTCTAAAAAATAAGATGTTGAATTTTAGGTTGATTATTGTCACAGTGAAAAGCTCATCGATAGATTTCTAGTGCATCTCATGGTTCACAAAATGGAGCCTGTATGTACAAGATATCTCACATCAAAGATCAAGAAGGGTAATAATTTTTTTGGGGGTTTAAATGAAACATCCAGTTGGACGTCAAAAAGTGGCAAGTGGTCTACAATTGGTGAGTGGACTATAAGTGGTGAATAGATATTGGACCATGTGGTGGGTCCTCAAACCACCATGTTGCTTGCCACCAATTTATTTTATCATGGTCTAATTTTATATTATTTCCTAAATGTTCCAAACAAACCATATAATCTATCACTTCCACATGACACCTCAAAATTTCCACATACTTGCCATGTAACCATGCATTCCATGTTTCACCAACATCCTTGCCATGTGTCATGCCCTAAGATTCCATGTGCCCCCATATTCCACTCATGTTTCATGTCCCAAATATCCATGTGAAACTACATACCATCGAAATATCCACATGAAACCACATGATATGTCCAAACACCCACATGCCTCCACAATTCCCTCAAAATACATGCCAATGCTAATTACTTAGCATGTTATACCATGATTTTCATGGTATTTGAACCACTACATGCTCCCTCCACTTTCCAATGTGGGATATATGGATAAACCTTGCCCACCAAATATGTTGAATAGGGGTTTTACACCCTTATCACTTTGGATAAAATGATAAGGCCCAACCACACAGGCTACAAATTTGAACAACTATATAAAGATGGAAAATTATATTTATAATTAAATTCTAAAAGGAAGCAACATAGCTAAAGACTATAGCTTAAGAGCTTGTGTGGCTTGCAGAAGGAGTTAGAGGTTGAATTGGGGAAAGGTCTGAAAAGGGACTTATATTATTTTTTTCCAAGGAATAACTTTACAGTTGCTAATTTTTCATTTTGGATATGTTTTAAAGTATATTTCAAGCATTTTTACTAATACATCAATTGATATAGGACCCAAAGACATTGTTCTTTGTACCAAACTCCGTTATCAAATTGTGTGATTATGTTTTGAAAATTTATTGAATTATTCTTATTAAATTGATAATTTATAACTCAAATTTTTAAATTATTTCATAAATTAATATTGTAAATCAAAATTAAAATATGCAATAATATTATTGCTTAATTTTATAGATCACCTGAGCTTAGAAAAGACATATGGGGATATGAAGACACTTCCTTGAAACCTTCACACATGCCAAACCAATTACCTCAATTCATACAAGCATCTTAAACTAAATTTTGTAGATGATTTTATTATTCTAACATTGAACTTACAACATTTTCAATTTTAAATTGTTCTCTAACACTTATCTGACATGTGGTATGCTAGACTGCACTTTGACACATTTGTCCTTTAATGAAAAATCATACAATTCCCTTAGAATGACCAAAAGGTGGCATAAAAAATATTATTAAGACAAGTGGATAAAAATTCCCAAGGCTAAAACATATTAAGTGACCTTCAAAATAATATTTGAACTCACTTAGCACCATGGTGACTAATTCAAACCCAGAGGGACCCTATAAAAAATTTATATGCAAGAGGGTTGACTTAATTTGACCTAGGGTCAAATTTGGTCAAAAAGACCATAGAGGGAGACCTAAAATTTAGTGCATCACCTTTTTTCTATTTTTTTTCATCTTTCTCTTTCCATTTTCATTTCAATTTGAGTAGGTATAGTGATAATATAGGTGTAGCATCAAAGGAGCCATCCCACTCTGGAGGTTCTCTTTAGTTATAGGGTAAGTGCACAAAGTTAGGGGACAAAAAAGGGCCTACCCATGGACATGATTTTTTTTGAAATTTTAGCAATTTGAATTTCTATAGATAATTTGATATGGCTATACTCAAAATTTGAAGATGGCATAAAAAAATGAATTATAGCATTTCGAGTCTAGTTTCCCAAAAACTATTTTTTTTTTAAATGGTTAAGTATAAATAGGTCAAACATCTAAATTTTGAAGACGACCTCCTATTTTTTAAGAAAACATAGTAGATAGATGGCCGTGTGATCCACTATTTTTTTAGCATCATTAAATATTGTTTGAAACCCTTTAGTGAATATATAGATAAGATTTTCTAGTGTGTTACAATTTTTTTAATACTTTTTCGATGAATATGTTTTATTAATTTTGAAATTAAGTAGATCCTGAAAATTGACTAAAAAAACATATAGGTAGTAGTGCATCCCCCCTAGCTACATCAAAATAAATGAAAATTGATTTTTTTTTAATGTGTAGAATCAGGCCTAGTTTGTTATCATATAATTTTTTTTAAACTTGGATCAACAAAAAAAAAACATAAGCATGAATAGGCATGTATATGTACAACATGTCGTGGCCTAAAAAAGGTGTAGTTAGAAATAAATATAGTTTGAACCCTAAAATTATCCCAAAAATTATAAAAAACATATATTTGGAAAGAGGACACTGTGTTCATCATGAGGTAATGATTTTTTGAATTTTGTTGTTACAATCCATAGTGTATTTGGTGATTGAAATTGAAATTTGTTGTTTTTTGTCAAAAATCTCAATTTTGGCTATAGATGCATAGTCATAGGCTCAAAAATCCAAGCCATTTCTAAGCCTAAAGTCTCAGTTTTGAATTTAAATTCAACTAGTGCATAGGTGTTATATTATGCATACGCATTATATATTCTATTATATAGTACATAAACATTATATAATGCATATGTGTTATTTTTAATTAGACCAAAAAGACAAATTTGGTCTTTGGGTACGCGTTTTTCTTATATTTTGATATTTTAGTCCTTGGGTACAAGTTTTATTTTGTGTAAGATGTGGTTTTAATCTTAATAAACTTGAAATGGTCACATATATCCTTGATGTTGTGCCTATAGTGATGAATGTATAGCTTAGAAAATATCTAAATGCACTAGGGACCTTATTTTAAAACATTAAGGGATGGATATGCTTTAGAAATATAGGGTAGTGTAGACCTAACATTGAACAAGTATGACATATGTATAATTTACCCTAGTTTAAACTATATTAAGATTATTCATAATACATTAAAGGCAACAATGTCCCCTAAATTTGAGACCTCTTCCCCTCAAAGATGATGTTGAGTAGAGGGACCCAATAATTATTCATGTGGATGATGTTGCTCACCTCATATAGATGGTTGATCAAAATTGAATATAGTGTGCACCTCCTCACCGAAGGTTTAAAGATTATATATTTTGTATGTCTTCAATTATCTTGTTCATATTTCATTGTAATGAGCTTAAACCTTATGATGTGGGCTGAAAAAAATTAATAACTTAGAATTCTTTATTTGTCTTGGGATTTGAGGTTGAGGAGTCCATTGTTACAATGTGTTCTCTTCTGCATGTTGGACTTAATGTGAATGTACTTTAGGATCTATAGGTAAGTTAAGTTAGATGGATCTAAATAATTTGAATACAAACATAGAAAATTTATAACTATGCTCGCTCAATTTGGATGGGACCTTAAAGGGCTCTACATGACATTTTCCATATAGTAATGGCAAGTCAGAGACTCACATCTATGTATTATTTACTAAATACGAGTTGATGGGATCTATGTCAATCTTAAATAATTATTGACTTATATGTATGTATGATATTTATGAATAGGCCTTAATTAGATTGGTTGGAAGTGATGGGACCTATTTAGGTATCAAAGATCATGAGTTCCACTCATGTTAGCTAATAAATGTAGAGAGTGCAGCATGCACATGCCTAGATTTGGCCCTCATGGAATCTGAGATGTGTTCATATTTTTCCAAGTGTTTCTTATTGTTGATAGGATCATTTAGTACTTTTGATAACTTAATACAATGGGGTTAGGCCTAGCCTATCAATCTTATTTATTCAAATCAGCCACTTGGTGTACAGAAATACACATGACCATCTCTGATTAGATCAAAACTCTCAGGGTACTAACATCTCTAATCCTTTTAGGATCTAGAACATGTATATCTAACAACTTTAATCACTTTTCTAGGTGTATTAGACCTTCATGTGGAAATATTTTATTGGATTGGTTGTTTTGAGGCTCTAACAAATTTGATGCTTCTAAGACTTGATAGTTATATCTCTAACACTTATATATGTGTACGAGATACACATGGTGACATCTAATTAGATCAGGCCTCACAGGGCTCTAATATTTATTAAATGCTTCTAGGACTTGACACCTCTAATAGTGCTAACACTTATAAGTGTACAAGGTACATGTGGTGATATGTAATTATATTTGGCCTTTCGAGGCATTTCAACTCTAAAACTTATAAGAATTGATGTATCTATGATAGCTTTAACACTTTTGGGTGTATGAGGTGCATATGTAGCATAACAAGGTTCAATTATAAGGGAAACTAGGGTAGAAATAAGCCATGTATGACCTATTTTAAATTGTATACATGATGTGATTTGGAGTGAAATTAACCCTAGAATGTCATCATGTATAAATATATAATGAACTAAAGAGCTAATTCATTCAATAAAGGAGGCATGGGAGGCCAATTTGAACCCTTTCTTAACATAATTATAAGAACATGATATATGAAGAAATTAAATATGATTCTATTATTAATTGAACTAATTAGTCAATTGGTGTAATTAAATATGTGAGTTTGACAAAATTGAGCCCCTAAACCAAATTTATGGCCCAATCGATTGTATAATATATGCAACATATATGGCTTAATTGACCCTAATTTAATCAAAAATGTAAATACAAATTCAAATATTGCCTATTTGAACCATTGAACCTAAATTGGAGTCTAAAATGTGATTAAAGGGGTTAAATTAGCTCACATTTTGAGACATGTTGATTGTAAACCCTAATTTTATCACTTAAACATGTACGGTTCCCTTAAACCCTAATTTCATGACATCTACACATGTAGAAACTTCTTACACTAAACCCCTAACCCTAAACCCTAATTTTATAAAATACACAACCCGTAATTTCCTTGATTTCATCATAAATACATAAATTCATGAATGTGATTAGTGTGTCAATTTTTGAACCCATTGAACTTAGTTTTGCAAGGACCTATGATGGGATTTATGGAAAAATAGTTCATTTTACCTTACATATTGAGCCTTATTTCATCATATGATAGTCTTATTACTTCATAGTGTTAACAAGAGTCTTATTGCATCATATTAGTGATTTATGCATCATATTAGGGATTTATGCATCATATTGACCCTTATTGCATCATATTGATCCTTATTTCATCATATGATAGAATTACTACATCATATGATAGTCTTATTGCATCATATTTGGGATTTGATTTGTTGCATCATATGATAGTCATTTTCATCATATGATAGTCTTATTGCATCATATCATCATCTTATTGCATCATATGATAGTATTATTGCATCATATTGAGCCTTATTACATCATAGGATAGCCTTATTGCATCATATGATAGTCTTATTACATCATATTAGGGATTTATGGATCATATTATAGTTTTATTAAGTCTTGTTACATCATATTGGGGATTTATGCATTGAACATGATAGTGTTATTGTTTGTTTCTATATGATATGTCTATACGTCAAGGAACATGTTATAATAATGCATATGCATTAGTATAACACATACGTGTTTCTATAATGCATACATATTCCTTAATGTATAGACAAAACTTAATTTTCAACATCTATTTTTGTCTCAAATCAAGATTCCTCTCCCCATAGAAATTCCCTATGTGCACTCTGCATATTCTCTGTGTACATTTTGAAGTACTTTTTTGAACCCCACCTTTGAAAATATATCAATTGTCAAAATGGGATTGGGTTCATGTTCAAATAAGAGGAATAATTTTAAGAACAAAACAATAGAGCAATTAGAAGATTTTAGAGAGAAAAACAAGGTATGAATGCAAGCATTTCATTTAAAACAAGGTATAAACACTAACCTTGATGAGACAAATGCCTTAGATAATGAGGTAATTAACAATAATGAATTGAATAATGATGAAATTGACAACAATGAATTGAATTATGATGAAATTGACAATAATGAATTGAATTATGATTAAATTGACAATAATGAATTGCATTATGATGAAATTGACAACAATGAATTAGATAATGTTGGAAGCTCACATTCAAAGTTTCAAATTTTTGGTTTTATTGATGATGAGCCTATGCATAGCACTTTACCCACCAAAAATGAGGAAAATTTCATGGAAACAAATAATGATGGAATTGACAATGAATAAAATTTCATGGAAACATATAATGAAAAAATAAAGAATGAAGAAATTTTTATGTAAGTATATCATTGTTTGTTCCACCATTAACAACACCTTCGAGAATTGTGTGTAGAAAAGATAAGTACTTAATTTAAGTAAATTAACATATTTTGAAAATAATGCATAACAAAATATTTGATCACCATTCAAGAAGATTGGCTCAAGAAACTTGGGAATTTTTTTTTCATGGATTGGATTATGATAGTCAAAGGTGTCAATTATTTGTTTCGTTGATGAAATTGGTTAAGATGAGACCTAAAATGTACACATTAGGAATAATAACATATAATATGGATGATGAAAGAGATGAAATTATTGAAAATATACATGATGCATATCATACATTAGGCGTGGGATCACGCAATAAAGATTGTAATATTATTCAACATATAATGATAACTAATGTAATACGTACTAAAACAAGGAAAAAATGATTGATTTCAAAAATAATCCAAACACTTGATATAAATAGAAAAATATTAATGAAATCAATTTAAAGATGTGAAAGACTTAATGAACCTAATAACAAAGAGCTATGAGCATTCTCTGGTATACTTCCATGAAAGGATAAGACTATAACACCTGTTATTAAAATTTCTACCATGGATTTCTCTTAGAGGTGCTACAAACTAGATATTGGGTGAAATTTGAGGGATTTCACATACATATGAGGGATATTATGGTTCATCCATATGACTTACAATTTTTATTTTATGCATGCCTAAAGTTAAGCTAAAAATCAACATCTTTCTTGTATTGAGAAGGGCATTCTTGAGCCTAAAATGGGTGGTGGGTTTATCAATTAGGCCAAATGGGTGGCCAATAACTTGGTATTAGACAATATACACCCATTTGTACATGTTGGTAGCACTTATTTTTAACCAAAAAGCACCATAAATAGAGTTCTCTAATAGTAGGTTCAACTTTGACAACATTTGTTATCAATATTTTTGTGCTCCTAAATAGTATTGAAAATGTACTTATAGGTGGAAATAGATGTAATGATCATTTTGAAACATGTAATTTGACTGTATATATGTGATCTAAGTGATGTATTTTCACCTACAGGTTCCGAAGGCAAAAATGCTAGTTAGAGGTCAACAGGTTGTCTCTTCACTACCAAAAAGTTGCATTTTAGGACTGTTACTCCAACTTCTACCATGGATTGCTCTTAGACGTGATATAGAATATGTGAGGTAAAAATATAATTATTTAACATTCATATGAATTATATTATGTTTCATCCATATGGATTATAATTTTTTTATGTATACCTAAAATTAGGCTAAAAATCAACATCTTTCTTGTACTAGGAAGGGCATTCTTGAGCTCAGAATGGGTGGTGGTTTTGTTGACTAAAATAGATGGGTGGAAAAAAACCTAGTATAAAAACTATCCACCCATTTATATGTGTTGAGTGCTATTTTTCAACCAACAAGCACTAGAAATGGAGTTTTTAGACTATAGCTTCAACTTTGACAATATTTATCATCAGTGTTTTGGTACTCCTAAACAGTAGTGAAAATTAACTTACAGGTGGAATTAGAATTTAAAATCATTGGATAACATACAATTTACCTATATATACATGCTCAAAGTGATGTATTTTCACCTGTAGGTCCCAGATGTAAAAATGCTAGTTGGAGGTCAACAAGTTGTCTCTTCACTACCAAAAAGTTGTATTTTAGGACCTGTTACTATAACTTCTACCAAAAATTGATATTAGAGATTATATAGACTATATCTAGGGTGAAACTATATGTATTTCATATTCATATAAGTGATCTTATGTTTCATCCATATGTCTTAAAATTTTTATTTTATGTATGCCTGAAGTTAGGCTAAAATTCTACATCTTTCGTGTATTGGGAAGGACATTCTTGAGCCCAAAATAGGGGTGGGTTTGTCGATCAAACTAGACTAGAGATCAAGATCCTAGTATTGGACATTATACACCCCTCCAGACATGTTTATAGCATTATTTTTCAGCCAATAAGCATTGAAAATGGAGTTATCAGACTGTAGCTTCAAATTTGACAACATTTATTGTTAGTGTTTCTATGATTTTGAACATTAGTTAAAATTCACTTGCAAGTGGAATTATATGTCATGGTCATTACAACACATGTAATTAACCTATATATATTTTCTTGAAGTGATGTATTTTCACCTACAGGTTTGGAAGGTAAAAACACTAGTTAGAGGTCAGCAAGTTATCTCTTCACTACCAAAAAGTTACATTTTAAGACCCGTTACTATAATTTCTACCACAAATTTCTCTCAAAGGTGATATAGACTAGATCTAAGGTGTAATTATAAGTATTTAACATGAATATGAAGGATCTTATGATTCATCCATATGACTTATAGTTTTTGTTTTATGCATATTTAAATTTAGGCTAAAAATTAGCATCTTTCTTGTATTGGGAAGGGCATTCTTGAGCCCAAAATGGGTGGTAGGTTTGTCAATCAAGCTAAATGGGAGGCCAAGAAAATATTCTTGGATAATATCTACCCCTATGAATGTGTTGCTAGTGCAATTTTTCATCCAAAAAGCACTAAAAATGGAGTTCTTGGACTCTAGCTTCAACTTTGATAGTATTTCTTGTCATTATCTCTATGCTCTTAAATAGTAGTGAAAATGCACTTGCAGGTGGAATTGGATGCCATGATCATTGGAGCACATATAATTTTCATCCATGTGTGTGTGTGTGTGTGTGTGTGTGTGTGTGTGTGTGTGTGTGTGTGTGTGTGTGATCTAAGTGATGGATTTGCACCTGTGGATCCCAAAGGCAAAAATTCTAGTTGGAGGTCAACAAGTTATCTCTACACTACTAAAAATTTGTATTTTAGAACCGATTATTTCTACTTCTACCATGGATTTCTCTCAGAAGTGATATAGACTAGATATGGGATAAAATTACAGGGTTTCACATGCATAATATGGATCTTACATTTTATCCATATAACTTATAATTTTGGTTTTATGCATGCCTAAAGTTAGGTTAAAAATCAACATCTTTCTTATATTAGGAAGGGTGTTCTTGAGCCTATAATGGGTGGCAAGTTTGTCGACCAGGCCAAATGGGTGACCAAGAACCTAGTTATAGACATTATCCTCCCCTCTAAACATGACATGGATTTTTTAGACTATAGCTTCAACTTTGATAATATTTGTTGTCAGTGTTTTCATGTTCCTTAATAATAGTGAAAATGCACTTACGTGTGGAATTAGATGTCACAGTCATTGGGTAATGTGTAATTTGAATATATAGATGTGTTTGAAGTGATGTATTTTCAAATATAGATCTTAGAGGAAAAAACACTTGTTGGAGGTCAACAAGTTGTCTCTTCACTGCCAAAAAGTTGCATTTTAGGACCTATTATTATAACTTTTACCATGGATTCATCTTAGAGGTGATAAAAACTAGATATAAAGTACAATTAGAAGGATTTCACATGCATAGGAAGGATCTGATGGTTCATCCATATGACTTACAGTTTTGGTTTTATGGATGCCTAAAGTTAGGCTTAAAATTAACATCTTTCTTGTATTGGGAAGAGCATTCTTAAGCCTATATTATTTGGTGGGTTTATTGACTGGGCTAGATGGGAGGCCAAAAACTTGGTCCTAGACATTATCCATCCCTTCAAATGTGTTGGTAGTGCTAGTTTTTACCTAACATGCATTCAAAATGGATTTCTTAGACTGTAGCTTCAAATTTGACAACATTTCTTGTCATTATTTGTATGTTCCTAAATAGTACTAAAAATGCACTTGTGAGTGTAATTGGATGTCACAATTATTGGATAATGTGTAATTTTACTATATATACATGCTTGAAGTTATGGATTTTTACTTACAGATTATAGAGGGAAAAATTCCAATTAGAGGTCATTAAGAAGCCTAAAAGGCCTAATAGTCCAAGTGAACCATATACATGTGGCTAGAGGATATTGGCATTGGAATTGGGTTTCAATAAATTTGAAAGGTTTATTTGAAGCTTGCAAAACTATTATAAGGATCAAAAAGCCTTCAGGTGGCTACTAATCAGGCAAGGAGCCTATTAGGCCTTATAGGCCTAATTAGGCTAAATTACATGCCTATAGGTAATGGAAGGATCTTGCCACTAGCAAGGGGGAAGTTTATGGTTCATGAGAGATGAGAAATTTTGGAGGTTTCACAAATATGCCAATATACCTCGATGGCCAATGGCCACCTACAAGTGGTCAAAGTGGCTTTAAAGATTGGCCAAAGGGTATCATGGAAAAAATAGAGCCAAGTGTTTAAAACTATTAAGATCCCTTAAGACCAATCAAAGACTTCATAGACTCTCCTAAGGTCTATTTTCCTACTCTCTCAGTTTTAGAGATGGAATTTGGGGATATTTTAGAGGGAATGGAGATAGGATAAGGTCTTCTTCATGGCATGAAGAAGTCCTGCACACTTTTGAAGACAATTTAAGGCCTAAAGAGTAGATTCAAGAGCTTCTTGATTATCTTATAGATGATGATATCTTGCCTTGACTAATATGATCTTCTTATCTAGTGTAAAACCTTTCAAATTAGAAGGAGAAACTTCATCACCTATTAAGAGGTCTCCTCTTTTCAATGTATTGACTCTTCATAATCTATCTACTCTCTCATCAAGGATCTTGAACCATCCTGCCTAGCTAAATTGATGCAGAGTAATTATAACAACTAAACCCTTTTCAAATTATAGTACTTATTTATCATGTCCAATAAATTATCTTCTTTGTTATAGAATACAAAATATAGTTATAATATCTTATTTGACATGTAAGTCCTTCATCACCCTTCAAAACACTCTATGACAATCCCTCTCCTACAACTTAATAACCCATTTCCTTATTCCTCACAAGATCAATCCTTTACTTGTTGTAGGATCCTATAGGATATAATGGCCTAATTGGTCTTCTAGCATATATAATTCTAATATGCTAATTTAAACTAATACCAATACCCTCTAGACCTTTCTTCTTATTTCATTTGTAGTCATATAAAAACAAATATTCTTAAGAACAAGAAATGTCAATCTTTCTAACTATAGGCTCTATCATACCAATATGATTTGCAACATTATCCTAACAAGTTAATCTCAATCTCATAACATTTATAATCCTTAAGAATACTTCAAAACCAATCATTCATAATAATTTTAACACAATTACAATGTTTGCAACCTTCATGAACTTGTTTTTAGGTTACAATCATGAGTACATGATTCAATTAACAAAAAGATAGGTTCAACACCCCTTCTTATTTCATTTACATTCTTATAGAAACAAAGCTTCATAAGAACAAGAAATGTCAATATTTATAATTGTAGGCTTTATCATACCAATCTGATTTATAGCATTATCCTAAAAATTTATTCTTAATCTCATAATATTTTTAATCCTTAAGAATAATTGAAAACCAATCATTCATAATACTCTAAACACAAGTGATTCAAACAAGAATTACTTCATTGGTTTTCTTTATTCATGTACAAAATAAAAATGTCATATATAGGAATATAATGTCAATAATACATGCATTTGCATATAGGAATACAAAAAATTACATCATGTCTAACAACATGTAGTATCCAATGTTAGGTAAATACATCATATACACTTGTACAATGCCAAAAATGAAATGCATATCCATATAGGCATAAAAAAAGTACATCATCTACAACATCTTAATCATCAAATAGTCTCCCTCTCTTTTCCTTATTTGAAGAAGAATCTCCCTAGGATGCCTTGCTTGTAGATGGAGATATCATGAATGCCTTGGATTGCTCTAAGGATTGACTACGGGTACTATGCTCATAGCTCACTTGCCATTGCACATGTTCAAATACAAAAAATATTATAAAATTAACTTGTATACATGAAACCAAGTTAGGAAAATCATTTTAAAATATAATAAAAAAATCATTTAAACATGCACTTAATGCAATCTCATATTCCTTTTCAATTTATTGTTGATGCTCGACTTGGTCATTGCCAAGTTCAATTACATGAAAAGGCATGTCAAATGATGAATAAAAATGAGGAGCTACCATAATAGTCATCTAAATTGGACTATCCAGTGTCATATGATAGCTCTACATACATAATATATTCATGCATATAAGTTATATTTTCCCAACTATGTAATAAAATCATTAAAATAGAAATATTAAATTATAATTCAAAATTACAAGTGAATATATACCTTTGTGATTGCCTATGAAGATGACATTACAATAACAATTCTCGAGTCTATCTTGACTCATCATTATGGAGGAGTGTCCACCCTAGTCATCAGCTAAACAAACAACCTAATAATTAATAACTTGGGAAATTCATTGATTAAACAAGTTTCTAACAAACTTAATCTTGCATAAGATATGAAAAAATCTAATGATGTCAAGGGAATCATGAATGTGACAAGTGGATATGTGCAATGTGACTTGTAACACCACACTAAAGGCAATAAATGTTAGTTTCATTAGGGATAATGATAAGACATCCAAGGTAATGATGCATCTTCTACACCTCTTGATGCAAGAGCATCCTACAAACTTATATATATGATCCTATAGTTAGTTTTATAAGGGTTGATAGGCATCAATAAGCCTTGAATGAGGTATTGAGTGTGTGTCTTAGGTTATGTAGAGGACTTTGAGTATTTTCCATCTAATACTTCTTATTTGAATTTTCAAATGTATTTGAGTGAATATTTTCTAAAATTATAATAATTAATGTGTCTAATAAGTTCTATAATATCTGATACATGGATAGAAGTTTTATAAGTTTAGTTAAGGTCATATCTATCTTATTACTCATTTAAAGATCTTAAATGACTTGATACATCTTTAAAGATCAGTTTTTTGAATTTGAGACATGTCTATTAGAGGAATAAGGACCTAAATTAACACATCCTAAACTTGGAGTAGTCTTCAACAACATAATCAGATTAAATCTATCATTTGTGGGATGTATAAGATGAAGGAAAAAGTATAAAAGATCAAATTTACATCATTGGAAGACTGATAAACAGTCTACCATGAGACAATGGGGGTCTGTAATATAGAAACGAGTTATTTTATTATGAATAAAATATTTTTTTTGCTCAAATAAATTACATATCACTTAAGACACCTAGAGTAATAGGTTTTTTTTAAGAGGTACATATACAAAATTATTTTAAGAGTGTATAAAACATTATAAAATAGGGCTCATCAAAATCTAAAGAAACATACAAAAAAATTAACTTAAATATTGTAGAGACAAGAGTGAGTCAACAGTCTTCTTGATGTAGGAGCATCACTACCTCATTATATATATGGATCTATTTTGCATGTATATATTATTTCATAGGTTTTTTTGGTCATTTTTTGTCTATAGGAAATATTTTTAAGTGTTAGAGTGGTGTCAAATTTGAAATAGGTTCATTTAGGCATTTTCCTACCTAAAGGGTCAATTCAAGTATTTGAAAATTATTGTATTATTTCTCAAGTTTTTTTTATGTTGTTAAAGGTCAATATGTTATAAAATTGTGTCATTAGGGTCTTTAATATATATATATATATAAACTTGTTATTAAGTTTAGGTAGTTAATAAACTCTCCTCATACGTATAAGAGGGAGTTACAAATTGGTTAGAGTAGTTACATGGTAATAAAAGGATTATAAATGTCTTTTATGAGTGGTTGGTCAGAAAAAAGGAGAATGGAAGGGTGGATACGAAGGTGTAAATGAATTGAACCACAAATAATATGAATAAACAATTTTTTTTTGAATACAAATTTGTTGGCAACCTTGTATCTCCTATGTATGCATAGAAGTGAAAGTGTAAACTGATCATAGACAAAGTATTTGATATAAGACATGTTTTAAACGTTATAATAATTTTGGTAAGTTGAATATTTATATATTATTGAATTTATTTATGAAATCTTAAGTATTTTTCATTTGTTTGGATGAGAAAAACTAATATAAGTCAGTAGTTGATGTCAAATCCCACACAGTTAAACTGAGAACATTAAGTAATGACGTAGTAAAGTTGTTAACAATATTTTAAATGTTTGGAGGGAGTTAAAAGTGTTTACACAAATTTTTTTAATCCTTCATATAATATTAAGACTTTTAAGAACCCTAGATCACTATCTAATCTCCTCAGTAGTGTAACAGTCTTATTGTCTTCATATAGACAATCATTGTATAATGGCAAAAGAGTAAACAAATTTGTCAAAAGAAGTATTCAATGATTGAAGGGAATTAAGTGTTTGGAATAAGAATGAGGGTGTATAATAGAATGTATAATATATTAACATAGTATAAACAAACTTTTATAAAATTATTATGTTCTCCCTAGAAACACACATCTCTGTAGAATTTGCATAGTGAGTCACAGTCAAAGGAAACTGTGTGATAAATGATGAATAAAGGAATGAAAATAGGATAATATTGTTAGTAAAATGTGTCATGAATTAAAATAGACCTAAAATAACCCTTATAGTGATATGATTTTTTTTTCAATTGAAATATAATTTTAACCCTTCTCGAGTCTTACAGTTTGTTATAAACCGTGAGCTACGATTTCCAAGGAAAAATGAAGATTTTGAGATACTGAATCAATGAAATCTCTTAAAAATTTGTAATTAGGTGTATATTCATGTGATTTAAATTATTTTAAGGGTTTCAAGTTGTTCAAATATGGTTAAGTATGGAATAGAAGGTTTGTAACTAAACAAGGTAAAGGGGAGGCCTAATAGGCCTAAATAGGGGCTTAATAGTGATTAAAAACATGATCTAAATAGTGAAATAGAGCATGAAAATTCATATAAAGTTAAAAGATAATATAGGATATATAAATAAATTGTTATTTTTCAAATATGAGGAGTTACATGTATGTACTAGCATGAAATGCCTTTAAAAAGGCTGCTAGGAAAACCCTATGATAAAGTAAGAAGTATGGGGAAGAGATAAGAGTTTCTTGAGAGGTTTGTGGACTAAATGGAGAGGAAAATTAGGAACTATGGAGCATGTTTTGGATGATATGAACTTGTTTATGGATATATAAAACTTAAAATGATATTTAAACCAAGTTGCCAAGTCATTGTACCCAAGAAAGTTGACATAAAGACTAGTATGTGAAAGTTAGTAAAGGTGAGAGACTAAGAGTCATGGAATGAGAGGAGGGAAACATGATGAGGTGTTAGACTAAGATAGAGACAAGTAATCCTTTTAAAACCAAAGGTGTGAATATAAATAAATATATCAGAGCTAGGAGGGATTATGGTAGAGTTAAGTAGAGTTGGTGAATATGTTTTCTTATTTTCATCAAAGATGAAGAATTGAATGATGACCTCTACATCATGTGGTATTAGAGTAGGAGTATTATTTGGTAATATATGTTTGAGTTTATTTTTAAAATATTTATTCATTTTGTGTGTACATTGTGTTAAGATTTTTTGAGATATTGCACTGAAAGCTTGCATCGAGATGACTAATGAGGATGCAGGAAATAAGTGAAGAGGCTATAAGAGTATGAAAGGAGAGGAAGAAGTATAGGTGAAATAAAGAGAGGTAAGCAAAGAAGTCTTAGATAAAAGAGATCCAATGAGAGATCCAAGTAAAGAAGCTTAAAAGTGAGCTTGAAAAAGATAAGAGAGTCCTAGAGAAAGGAGAAGAAGAGAGGTCCCAATTGAGGCGCAGAGAGAGAGAGAGAGAGAGAGAGAGAGAGAGAGAGAGAGAGAGAGAGAGAGAGAGAGAGAGAGAGAGAGAGAGAGAGAGAGAGAGAGAGAGAGAGAGAGAGAGAGAGAGATACCTAGAGAAATAGTAAATAGTAAAGAAGATGAAGGGATTTATGAGTGAAGAATTCCACAATAAGAATATGAAAGTCAAATAAAGAGAGTTAGATAGAGAGAGGGAATTATATGAGATGAAGGAGGTTTAGACAAAGATAAATAAAAAATTGGAAGATTTGAGACCAAGATTCAAAGTATGAATAAATAGGTAAGTGAGATGGCCTCTAAAACTATTGATTGAAAAGAGGAGAGGACAAATGTTGAAGATGAAAATAAGGTAGTATAGAAGGAGAAGAAAGGATGGAAGAAAACCTCTAATGATTAGGACTAATGATTTCTTGACATGTATATATACAGGTGAAGAGAATTGGAAGCATGAGCAACATGTTAATGATGAAATCCAAATGGATTTTAAAACTGAGTATGAAGACACAATCTTGTGCTACCCTCAAGAAGGTGATCCATTAGTGGACAAAGAAAGATAAAAAGAGTTTGAAGCCACACCATGCCTCATGATGAGAAATAAAGAGGTATAATTTAGTCAAGTAAGCATGGAGGAGAACCAAGAAGCACAAGGAAATACTTTTCATGTTGTGTTTGATGAGTATTATAATTTTCATATTATTGAGGATGCATTGTATGAGGATACTTTGAAACTAATGAACATGGTGATGAAAGGAAAAGAAGGTACAACAATACCAAAAGCTTTTGAAACACATGAGGTGGCAATAATAGAAAAGGAAGGAGAAGCACATGAAGAAGTTATTGTATAGATTGAGTTGCAGTAGGTTAAGGTGTTTTATTTGATACCAATGGGAGAGAAAGGTGATGTAAATGAGTATACATCAGAGGATAATGAGATATAGTAGCATATAATGGAAGACTAATATGATTTGGGTCTCATATGATATAAGAATAACATCATAGCAGATAATTTTGTATTGCAAATAATCATGAGTCAAAGAGAAGAAGAGATGGTAGTCAAAGCAAAAAGTGAAGACCAAGAGAGCAAGCAGGAGGTGGTTTTATTTGACATGTTTGATTCATGTGTAGGTCATTGAAGACAAATAAATGAGAAATAGTTACCTATGATTAAATTCAAAATACAAAGTAAGAGGAAGAGTAAGAGATAAAATAACAAAGGATGAGCCATAGTAAGATTAAGCAAGCATCAATAAGGACTAAGTGTCTGAAATAGACCTTGGGATCCAAGTGGATGAAGGATGTTACAAAAAACCTCAAATTAAAAATCATTAATAACTTCATGGAAAAGTTTTCTTGCTCCTCACTAGTATGATGCATGAGCATCACTACCTCATTGCATATATGGATCTATTTTGCATGTTTAGAATCTTTTTTTTTTGTCATTTTAGGTATGTATGAAACATTTTGAAGTGTTAGAGTGGTGTCAAATTTGAATTATGGTTTAAATGAAACATCCAGTTAGACGTCAAAAAGTGGCAAGTGGTCTACAACTGGTGAGTGGACTAAAAGTGGCAATTGGATATTAGACCATGTGGTGGGTCCTCAAACCACCACGTGGCTTGCCACCAATTATTTTACCATGGTCCAATTTTATATTATTTCCTAAATGTTCCAAAGAAACCATATAATCTATCACTTCCACATGACACCTCAAACTTTCCACATACTTTCCATGTAACCCTACATTCCATGTTCCACACACATCCTTTCCACGTTTCATGCCCTAAGTTTTTATGTGACCCCATATTCCATTCATGTTTCATGTCCCAAATATCCATGTGAAACCACATGCTACATAAAAACACCCACATGCCTTTACATTCCCTCAAAATACATGCCAATTCTAATTAATTGGCATGTTATACCATGAGTTTCATGGTATTTGAACCATTACGTGCTCCCTCCACTTTCCAATGTGGGATATATGGATAAACCCTGCCCACCAAATATGTTTAATACGGGTTTAAAACCCTTATCAATTTAGATAGAATGATAAGGCCCAACTGCTTAGGCTATAGATTTGAATAGCTACATAAAGATGGAAAATTATATGTATAATTTAATTTGGAAAGCCAAGCAACATAGTTAAAGACTATAGCTTAAGAGCTTGTGTGGTTTGCAGAAGGAATTAGAGGTTGAATTGGGGAAAGGTTTAAAAAGGGACTTATATTATTTTTTTCCAAGGAACAACTTTACAGTTGCTCATTTTTCATTTTGGATACATTTGTAAGTATATTTCAAGCATTTTTCCTAATACATCGATCGATATAGGACCCAGAGACGCGGGCCTTTGTGTCAAACTCTGTTATCAAATTATGTGATTGTGTTTAGAGAATTTATTGAATTATTCTTGTTAAATTGATAGTTTATAAGTCAAAATTTTAAATCATTTCATAGATTAATATTTTAAATCAAAATTAAAATATGCAAGCATATTATTTCTTAAGTTTTTAGATCACCTGAGCTTATAAAATACATATGGGGATATGAAAACACTTCCTTGAAACCTTCACACATGCCAAACCAATTACCTCAATCCGTACAAGCATCTTAAACTAAATTTTGTAGATGATTTTCTTATTCTAATGTTGAACTTGTAACCTTTTTAGTTTTAAACTATCCTCTAACACTTATCTGACATGTGGTATGTTAGACTGCACTTTGATACATTTGTCCTTCGATGAAAAATCATACAATTCCCTTAGAATGACCAAAAGGTGGCATAAAAAATATTATTAAGACAAGTGGATAAAAATACCCAAGGTTAAAACATATTAAGTGACCTTCAAAATAATTACACCATTAACAAAACCTTCAAGAATTGTGCATAGAAAAGATAAGTACTTAATTGAAGTCAATGAAAATATTTTGAAAATAATGCATAACAAAATGTTTGATCACCATTCAACAAAAATGGCTCAAGAAATTTGGGAAAGTTTCTTTTATGGTTTGGATTATGAAAGTGAAAGATGTCAATTACTTGTTTCATTGATGAAATTGGTTAAGATGAGACATAAAATGTACATGTTATGACTAAGAACATCTAACACAGATGATGAAAGATATGAAATTATTGAAAATCTACATGTTGCATATCATACTTTAGGCCTGAGATCATGCAATAAAGATTGTAATGTTATTCAACATATAATGACAACTTGTGTAGTAAGTACTAAAACTAGGAAAAAATGATTGATTTCAAAAACAATCCAAATAGTTTATATAAATATAAAAACATTAATGAAATCAATTTCAAGATGTGAAAGACTTAATGAACCTAATAACAAAGAGATCTGGGCATTCTCTGGTATACTTCCATGAAAGGATAAGGCTATAACACTCATTACTAGAATTTCTACCATGAATTTCTCTTGAGGTGATATAGACTAGATATTGGGTGTAATTAGAAGGATTTCACATACATATGAGGGAACTTATGGTTCATACATATGCTTTACAATTTTTATGTTATGCATGCCTAAAGTTAAGCTAAAAATCAACATATTTCTCTTAGAGGTGATATAGAATAGATATGAGGTACAAATATAATTATTTCACATGCATAGGAATTATATTATGTTTCATCCATATGACTTATAATTTTTTTTTTATGTAAGCCTAAAGTTAGGATAAAAGTCAACATCTTTCTTGTATTGAGAAGGGCATTCTTGAGCTCAGAATGGGTGGTGGGTTTATTGACCGAAATAGATGGGTGGAAAATAACCTAGTCTCAAACACTATCCACGCCTTTATATGTGTTGGCAGTTCTAGTTTTCAGCCAACAAGCACCAGAAATGGAGTTTTTAAGACTATAGCTTTAAGTTTGACAATATTTGTTGTAAGTGTTTTCATACTCCTGAATAGTAGTGAAAATTAACTTACAATTGGAATTGGATGTTAAAATCATTGGATCACATGTAATTTACCTATATAGACATTCTCAAAGTGATAGATTTTCACATGTAGGTTCCAGATGTAAAAATGTTATTTGGAGGTCAACAAGTTGTCTCTTCACTACAAAAAAGTTGCATTTTAGGACTTGTTACCGTAACTTCTACCATAAATTGATATAAGAGGTTCTATAGACTATATCTAGGGTGAAATTATAGGGCTTTCATATTCATATAAGGGATCTTATGGTTCATCCATATGACTTATAATTTTTATTTTATGCATGCCTAAAGTTAGGCTAAAAATAAACATCTTTCTTGTATTGGGAAAGACATTCTTGAGCCCAAAATAGGGGGTGGGTTTGTCGATCGAGCTAGATTGGAGATCGAGATAGGGTCTTGGAAATTATCCACCCCTCAAAACATGTTTATAGCATCATTTTTTTAGCCAACAAGCATAAAAAATGGAGTTATGAGACTATAGCTTCAATTTGACAACATTTGTTATTAGTGTTCCTATGATCTTGAACATTAGTTAAAATTCACTTGCAGGTGGAATTAGATGTCATCATCATTAGAACACATGTAATTTACCTATATATATATGTGCTTGAAGTGATGTATTTACATCTGTAAGTCTTGAAGGTAAAAATGCTAGTTGGATGTCAACAAGTTATCTCTTCACTACCAAAAAGTTACATTTTAAGACCTATTACTGTAATTTCTACCATTGATTTATCTCAAAGGTGATATAGACTTGATCCAAGGTGTAATTATAGGGATTTTACATGAATAGAAATTATCTTATGATTCATCCATATGACTTATAGTTTTTTTTATGCATATCTAAATTTAGGCTAAAAATTAACATCTTTCTTGTATAGGGAAGGGAATTTTTGAGCCTAGAATGGGTGGTAGGTTTGTCTATCAAGCCAAATGGGAGGCCAGGAACCTAATCCTAGACATTACCTACCCTTATGAATGTGTTGACAGTGTAAGTTTTCATCCAATAAGCACTAAAAATGGAGTTCTTGGATTGTAGCTTCAACTTTGATAGTATTTCTTGTCATTATTTACATGCTCTGAAACAGTCATGAAAATGCACTTGAAGGTGGAATTGGATGTCATAATCATTGGAGCACATATAATTTCCGTGTGTGTGTGTGTGTGTGTGTGTGTGTGTGTGTGTGTGTGAGATCTAAGTGATGGATTTGCACCTGTGGATCCCAAAGGTAAAAATGCTAGTTAGAGGTCAACAAGTTATCCCTTCATTGCTAAAAAGTTACATTTTAAGACCCATTATTTCAAATTCTACAATGGATTTCTCTTAGAGGTGATATAGACTAGATATGGGGTAAAATTAGAGGGTCTCACATGCATAAGATGGATCTTACATTTTATCCATATAGCTTACAATTTTGGTTTTATGCATGCTTGGAGTTAAGTTAAAAATCAACATCTTTCTTATATTAGGAAGGGTGTTTTTGAGCCTAAAATGGGTGACAGGTTTGTCAATCATGCTAGATAGGTGACCGAGAACCTAGTTATAGACATTATCCTCCCCTCCAAACATGTTAGAATTGCCAATTTTTAGCTAACAAGCATCAAAAATGGAATTTTTAGACTATAGATTCAACTTTGATAATGATTGTTGTTAATGTTTTCATGCTCCTGAATAATAGTGAAAATTCACTTGCATGTGGAATTAGATGTCAAAATCATTGAGCATGTGTAATTTGAATATATATATGTGTGTTTGAAGTGATGTAGTTTCATTTATATATCTTAGAGTCAAAAACACTTGTTGGAGGTCAATAAGTTATCTCTTCACTATCAAAAAGTTGCATATTAGGACCTGCTATTGTAACTTCTACCATGGATTCATCTTAGAGGTGATACCAACTAGATATAGGGTATAATTAGAGGGATTTCATATGCATAGGAAGAATCTGATGGTTCATCCATATGACTTCTAGTTTTGGTTTTATGCATGCCTGATGTTAGGCTAAAAATTAGCATCTTTCTTGTATTAAGAAGAGCGTTCTTGAGCCTAGAATGTATGGTGTGTTTGTCAATTGGGCCAAATGGGAGGCCAAAAACTTGGTCCTAGACATTATCTAGCCCTTAAAATGTGTTGGTAGTGCCAATTTTAAGCCAACATGTATTTAAAATGGATTTCTTAGAATGTAACTTCAAATTTGACAACATTTATTATCATTATTTTAGTGTTCCTAGATAGTACTAAAAATGCACTTGTGAGTGTAATTGGATGTCATAATTATTGGAGAATGTGTAATTTTACTATATATACATGCTTGAAGTGATGGATTTTCACTTGTAGATCACAGAGGCAAAAATGCTAGTTAGAGGTCATTAAGAAGCCTAAAAGGCGTAATAGTCCAAGTGAACCATATACATGTGGCTAGAGGTTAGTGGCATTGGAATTGGGCTTCAAAAAAATTGAAAGGTTTGTTTGAATCTTGTAAAATTCTTCCAAGGCTCAAAAAGCATTCAAGAGGCTTATAATCAGGCAAAGAACCTATTAGGCCTAATTAGGCTAAATTGCATGCCTATAGTTAATGGAAGGATCTTGCCACTAGCAAGGGAGAAGTTTTTGGTTCATGAGAGATGATAACTTTCAAAAGTTTCACAAATATGCCAATAGAACTCGATGGACAATGGCCACCTACAAGTGGTCAATGTGGCTTCAAAGCTTGGTGAAGGGGTGTCATGGACCAAACAGAGCCAAGTTTTTAGAACTATTAGGATCCCTTAAGACCAATCAATGACTTCATGCTCTCTCCTGAGGTCTATTTTCCTAATCTCTCATTTTCAGAGATGGAGTTTTGGGATGTTTCAGAGGGAATGGAGATAGGATAAGGTCTGCTTCATGGCATGAAGAGGTCCTAAGCACTTTCCAAGATAATTTAAGGCCTAAAGAGTAGATTCAAGAGCTTCTTGATTGTCTTATAGATGATGATATCTTTCCTTTACTAACATGATCTTCTTCTCTAGTGTAAAACCTTTCCCATTAGAAGGAGAGACTTCATCACCTATTAAGAGGTCTTCTCTTTGAAATGTATTGACTCTTCATAATCTATTGACTCTCTCATCAAGGATCTTGAACTATCCTACCTAGCTAAATTGATGCAGAGTAATTATAATAACTAAACCCTTTTCAAATTATAGTTCTTATTTATCATGTCCTAGAAATTGTCTTCTTTGTTATAGAGTACAAAATATGGTTGTAATAGCTTCTTTTACCTCTAAGTCCTTCATCACCCTTAAAAACACTCTATGACAATCCCTCTTCTGCAACTTACTAACCCATTTCCTTATTCCTCACAAGGTCAGTCCTTTACTTGTTATAGAATATTATAGGCTATATTGGCCTAATTGGTCTTTTAGGGTATGGAATTCCAATATACTAATTCAAATTGATACTAATGCTCTCTAGACCTTTCTTCTTATTTCATTTGCATTCTTATAAAAACAAAGATTCTTAAGAACAAGAAATGTCAACCTTTCTAACTGTAGGTTTTGTCATACCAATATGATTTACAACATTATCCTAACAAGTTATTCTCAATCTCATAACATTTATAATCCTTAATAATACTTCAAAACCAATCATTCATAATAATTTTAACACAAGTACAATGCTTGCAACCTTCATAAACTTGTTTTTAGGCTACAATCATGATTACATGATTCAAATAAAAAAAGATAGGTTGAACACCCCTTCTTAATTAATTTGCATTCTTATAGAACAAAGTTTCATAAGAACAAGAAATGTCAATATTTATAATTGTAGGCTTTATCATACCAATTTTATTTTCAACATTATCCTAACAATTTATTAGTCTCATAACATTTGTAATCCTTAAGAATAATTCAAACCCATCATTCATAATACTCTAAACACAAGTGATTCAAACAAGACTTACTTCATTGGTTTTCTTTATTTGTGTAAAAAATAAGAATGCCATATATAGGAATATAATGTCAATACTACATGCATTTCAATATAGGAATACAAAAAATTACATCACATCTAATGACAAGTAGTATCTAATGTCAAGTAAATACATCATATACACATGTACAATGCCAAAAATTCATGCATTTCCATATAGGCATACAAAAAAGTACATCATCTACAACATCTTAATCATCAAATAGTCTCCCTCTCTTTTCCTTCTTTGAAAAAGACTCTCCCTAGGATGCCTTGCTTGTAGATGGAGATATCATGAATGCTTTGGATTGCTCTAAGGATCGACTATGGGTACTATGCTCATAGCTCACTTACCGCTGCACCTGTTCAAATATAAAAAATATTATAAAATTAACAAGTATACATAAAACCAAGTTAGGAAAATCATTTTAAACTATAATAAAAAATATCATTTAAACATGCACTTAATGCAAGCTCATAGTCCTTCTCAATTTATTGGTGATGATCAACTTGGTCAGTACCAAGTTTAGTTACATGAAAAAGCATGTCAAATGATGAAAAAACTTGAGGAACTACCACAATAGTCATCTGAATTGGACTATCCAGTGTCATATGATAGCTCTGCATACACAATATATTCATGCATATAAGTTATATTTTCCCAACTATGTAATAAAATCATTAAAATAGAAGTATTAAATTATAATTCAAAATTGCAAGTGAATATGTACCTCTGTGATTGCCTATGTAGATGACATTAAAATAGCAATGATCGAGTCTATCTTGACTCATAATGATGGAGGAGTATCCACCCCAGTGATCAGCTGAACAAATAGCCTAATAATTAATAACTTGGGAAATTCATTGATTAACCAAGTTGCTAACAAACTTAATCTTGCATAAAATATGAAAATATCTAATGATGTCATGGGAAGCATGAATGTGACAAGTGGATATGTGCAATGTGACTTGTAACACCACACTGAAGGCAAGAAATGTTAGTTTCATAAGGAATAATGATAATACATCCAAGGTAATGATGCATCTTCTACACCTCTTGATGCAAGAGCATCCTACAAACTTATATAAATGGTCCTATAGTTAGTTTTGTAAGGGTTGATAGGCATCAATAAGCCTTGAATGAGGCATTGAGTGTGTGTCTTAGGTTATTTAGAAGCCTTAGAGTATTTTCCATCTAATACTTCTTATTTGAATTTTCTAATGTATTTGAGTGAATATTTGATTAAATTAGTAAAAATTAATGTGTCTAATAAGTTCAATAATGTATGATACATGGATAGGATTTTCCTAATTTTAGTTAAGGTCATATTTATCTTTCTTACTCATTCAAAGATCTTAAATGACTTGATACGTCTTCAAAGATCAATTTTTCTAATTTGAGACATGTCTATTAGAGGAATAAGAACCTAAATTAACACATCCTAAACTTGTATTAGTCTTCAAAAACATGATCAGATCAAATCTGTCATTTGAGGGATGTATAAGATGAAGGAACAAGTATAAAAGACCAACTTTGCATCATTGGAAGACTAATAAATAGTCTACCATGAGAGAATGGGGGTCTGTAATATAGAAAAGAGTTATTTTATTATGAATAAAATAAATTTATTGATTAAATCAATTACATTACATGTATTATAATTATATTAATAGAATCCAATTATTTTTGAATGAGATTTCATGTTATACTAATGAGAAAACCTTTATTCTGTAGATACTCTATTATTATTCATCTATAGCAAGATATAGAGGTCTCATTGCACATGAAAATTTGTATATGGATTAGAATTGAGTATAGGAAGAGTTTTAGTAAGTTTTTAAAGACATCAAACAAGCATTAGTTTTTTGAGAGAGTCTAAATAGGCTATGAACTATCTATAAGAAGCTCTCAACTTTTGTATTCTGCAAGAAACCCAAGTTATAAGGTAATCTTCAAAAAAGGGACTATAACTTATATTTGAATCCTTGAAATTTCAAAAAAACCTAGTAATAGTTAGACAAACAATCTTATAAGATGATTCCAAAGTTTTTGGATCTAATAAACGCTTACAATCACATTTATTGAAATCTGAGTTTCATGTAAACTTGTAACCTTGTATCTCTAAGATAGTGAGGGAGGATATATGATTGAATTTTGTGAAATTAAGTCATTGAATGTAATTTAGGTGTTAAAACATAATTGATACACTTATATACACTGGTTTGGATGCTTGTATAGCTTTGTTGAGGTTTATTTCAGATTTTGCCTTGATTAAGGTCATTAGGCCTAATTGTCTTAAGGCAATGACTTGGTATAGTTGATGATAGTCCTATGAGCTATGGAGTCTAATTTGATTTGTTTTAAAATTATGATAATTTTAACACCTTGAATACTTTAATTACATACATTCATTAATTTTTAGTCCAACTGAGTATTGGTGTGATAAAAAATCCCTTAGAAACAGTCATTGTGATAAGACATTTAACTTGTATAGGTGTTTGTTGAGAAGTTTGTAAATTGATTTTTAATATTTTAGACACCTAGAGTAATAGGTTTTTACGTGAGGTACATATATACAATCATTTTAATAATGTCTAAAACATTATAAAGTATGTCTCATCAAAATCTAAAGAAACATACATAAAATAAACCTAAATATTGTAGAGATAAGAGTGAGTGGACAGTCTTCTTGATGCAGGAGAATCACTACCTCATTATATATATGGATAATATGATTTTTTTTTGTCATTTTACATCTGTAGTAAATATTTTTAGGTGTTAGAGTGGTTTCAAATTTGAATTAGGGTCATTTAGGCATTTTCCTGCCTAAAGGGGTCAATTCAAATATTTGAAAATTATTGTATTATTTCTCAAGTTTTTGATGTTGTTAAAGGTCAATATGTTATGAACTTGTATAAATAGGGTATTTAATATTAATTAGTGTTGTTTTTTACTTGTTATTAGGTTTAGGTAGTTAATAAACTCTCCTCATGCGTATAAGAGGGAATTACAAATTAGTTAGAGCAGTTAGATGGCAATAAAAGGATTATAAATGTCTTTTGTGAGTGGTCGGTCAGAAAAAAGGAGAATGCAGAGGTGGATACGAAGGTTTAAATAAATTGAACCAAAATAATATGAATATAAAATATTTTAGTTGAAGACAAATTTTTTGGCAACCCTTTATCTCATATGTATACATAGAATTGAAAGTGTAAACTGATCTTAGACAAAGTATTTGATATAAGACATGTTTTGAACACTATAATCATTTTGTTAAGTTGAATATTTATATATTATTGAATTTATTTATGCACTCTTAAGTATTTTTCACATGTTTGGATGAGGAAAACTAATACAGGTCAGTAGTTGATGTCAAATCCCACACAATTAAACTAAGAAGATTGAGTAATGACATAATAAAGTTGTTAACACGATTTTAAATGTTTAGACGGAGTTAAAAGTTTTTACACAATGTTTTTGAATCCTTAGTATAATATTAATACCTTTTAATAACCCTAGATCACTATCTTATCTCCTCACTAATGTAACAGTCTTATTGTCTTCATATAGACAATCACTGTATAATGGCAAAAGAGGAAACAAAGTTGTCAAAAGAAGCATTGTATGATTGAAGGACCTTAAGTGTTTGGAATAAGAATTAGGGTGTATAATATGATTTATAATATGTTAACAGAGTATAAATAAAATTTTAGAATATTATTATGTTCTCCCTAGATACACACAACTATGTAGAATTTGCACAGTGAGTCACAGTCAAAGGAAATTATGTGATAAATGATGAATAAAAGCATGAAAATATGAAACTATTGTTTGTAAAAGGTGTCATACATTAAAATAGACCTAAAATAAACCTTTTAGTGATTTTAAATTTGTTTTTAAGCTTGAAATCTAATTTTAACCCTTCTCAAGTCTTACAGTCTGTTATAAACCATGAGCTAGGATTTCCAAGGAAAAATGAATATTTTGAGATATTGAATCAATGAAATCACATAAAATTTTGTAATTATGTGTATATTCATGTGATTTAAAGTATTTTCAGGGTTTTAATTTGGTCAAATATGGTTAAGTATGAAATAGAAGGTTTTTAACTAAACAAGGTAAAGGGGAGGCCTAATAAGCCTAAATAGGGGCTTAGTAGTGATTAAAAACATGATCTAAATAGTGAACTAGATCATGAAAATTCATATAAAATTAAAATATAATAGATGATATCTAAATAAATTGTTAGTTTTCAAATATGAGGAGGTACATGTCTATACTAGCATGAAATGCCTTTAAAAAGGCTATTAGGAAAACCCTATGATAAAGTAAGAAGTATGGGGAAGAGACAAGAGTTGTTTGAGAGGTTTTTGGAGTGAAAAAAGAGGAAAATTAGGAACTATGGATAATTTTGTGGATGAGATAAACTTGTATAGAGATAGAGGAAACTTAAAATTATATTTGGACCAAGTTGCCAAGTCATTGCACCCAAGAAAGTTGACATAAAGACTAGTATGTGAAAGTAAAGGTGAGAGACTAAGAGTCATGGAATGAGAGGAGGGAAATATGATGAGGTGATATATATTACTAATATAGAGACAAATAATCCTTTGAAAAACAAAGGTGTGAATACAAATAAAGATATCAGAGCTAGGAGAGATTGTGGCAGAGGTAAGTAGAGTTGGTGAGTATGTTTTCTTGTTTTCATCAAAGATGAAGAATTGAATGATGACCTATACATCATGTGGTATTAGAGTAGGATTATTATGTGGTAATATATGTTTGAGTTTATTTTTAAAATATTTATTCATGTTGTCTATACATTGTGTTAAGATTGTTTGAGATATTGTGTTGAAAGGTTGCATAGAGATGACTAATGAGGATGCAGGAAATAAGTGAAGAGGCTACAGGAGTATGAAAGGTGAGGAAGAAGTATAAGTGAAATTAAGAGAGGTGGAAAATCCCTTAATCTAAGAAGGCTTGGATAAAATGGATTTAGTGAGAGATCCAAGTAAATAAGCTTAAAAGTGAGCTTGAAAAAGATAAGAGATTCCTAGAGAAAGGAAACGAAGAGAAATCCCCAGTGAGGGATAGAGAGAGAGAGAGAGAGAGAGAGAGAGAGAGAGAGAGAGAGAGAGAGAGAGAGAGAGAGAGAGAGAGAGAGAGAGAGAGAGAGAGAGAGAGAGAGGCCTAAATAGGGGCTTAGTGGTGATTAAAAACATGATCTAAATAGTGAACTAGATCATGAAAATTCATATAAAACTAAAATATAATAGATGATATCTAAATAAATTGTTTAGTTTTCAAATATGAGGAGGTACATGTCTGTTACTAGCATGAAATGCTTTTAAAAATGCTATTAGGAAAACCCTATGATAAAGTAAGAAGTATGTGGAAGAGACAAGAGTTGTTTGAGAGGTTTTTTGGAGTGAAAAGAGAGGAAAATTAGGAAACTAATGGATAATTTTGTGGATGAGATAAACTTGTATAGAGATAGAGGAAACTTAAAATTATATTTGGACCAAGTTGCCAAGTCATTGCACCCAAGAAAGTTGGACATAAAGACTAGTATGTGAAAGTTAGTAAAGGTGAGAGAGTAAGAGTCATGGAATGAGAGGAGCGAAATATGATGAGGTGATATATATTACTAATATAGAGACAAATAATCCTTTGAAAACCAAAGGTGTGGAATACAAATAAAGATTATCAGAGCTAGGAGAGATTGTGGCAGAGGTAAGTAGAGTTGGTGAGTATGTTTTCTTGTTTTCATCAAAGATGAAGAATTGAATGATGACCTATACATCATGCTGGTATTAGAGTAGGATTATTATGTTGGTAATATATGTTTGGAGTTTATTTTTAAAATATTTATTCATGTTGTTGTGTACATTGTGTTAAGATTGTTTAAGATATTGTGTTTGAAAGGTTGCATAGAGATGACTAATGAGGATGCAGGAAATAAGTGAAGAGGCTACAGGAGTATGAAAGGTGAGGAAGAAGTATAAGTGAAATTAAGAGAGGTGGAAAATCCCTTAATCTAAGAAGGCTTGGATAAAATTGATTCAGTGAGAGATCCAAGTAAATTGAGCTTAAAATTGAGCTTGAAAATGATATGAGATTCCTAGAGAAAGGAAAAGAAGAGAAATCCCCAGTGAGGGATAGAGAGAGAGAGAGAGAGAGAGAGAGAGAGAGTGAGAGAGAGAGAGAAGAGAGAGAGAGAGAGAGAGGGAGAAGAGAGAGAGGAGAGAGGAGAGAGAGAGAGAGAGAGATGAGAGAGAGAGAGAGAAGAGAGAGAGGAGAGAGGAGAGAGAGAGAGAGAGAGAGAGAGATAGTAAATAGTAAAGAAGATGAAGGGATTTATGAGTGGAAGAATTCCACAATAAGAAGATGAAAGTCAAATAAACAGAGTTAGATAGAGAGAGGGAATTATATGAGATGAAGGAGGTTTAGACAAAGCTAAATAAAAAATTGGAAGATTTGAGACCAAGATTCAAAGTATGAATAAATAGGTAGGTGAGATGGCCTCTAAAACTATTGATTGAAAAGAGGAGAAGACAAATGTTGAAGATGAAAATAAGGTAGTATAGAAGGAGAAGAAAGGATGGAAGAAAAACCTCTAATGATTAGGACTAATGATTTTTTTGACAAGTATATATACAGGTGAAAGAGAATTGGAAGCTATGAGTAACATGTTAATGATGAAATCCAAATGGATTGTAAAACTGAGTATGAAGACACAATCTTGTGCTACCCTCAAGAAGGTGATCCATTAGTGGACAAAGAAGGATAAAATGAGTTTGAAGCAACACCATGCCTCATGATGAGAAAGAAAGAGGTAGAATTTAGTCAAGTAAGCATGGAGGAGAACCAAGAAGCACAAGGAAATACTTTTCATGTTGTGTTTGATGAGTATTATAATTTTCATATTATTGAGGATGCATTGTATGAGGATACTTTGAAACTAATGAACATGGTGATGAAAGGAAAATAAGGTACAACAATACCAAAAGCTTTTGAAAACACATGAGGTGGAAATAATAGAAAAGGAAGGAGAAGCACATGAAGAAGTTAATTGTATAGATTGAGTTGCAGTAGGTTAAGGTGTTTTTATTTGATACCAATGGGAGAGAAAGGTGATGTAAATGAGTATACAATCAGAGGATAATGAGATATAGTAGCATATAATGGAAGACTAATATGATTTGGGTCTCATATGATATAATAATAACATCATAGCAGATGATTTTGTATTGCAAATCATCATGAGTCAAAGAGAAGAAGAGATGGTAGTCAAAGCAAAAAGTGAAGACCAAGAGAGCAAGCAGGAGGTGGTTTTATTTGACATTTTTGATTCATGTGTAGGTCATTGACGACAAATAAATGAGAAATAGTTACCTATGATTAAATTCAAAATACAAAGTAAGAGGAAGAGTAAGAGATAAAATAACAAAGGATGAGCCATAGTAAGATTAAGCAAGCATCAATAAGGACTAAGTGTCTGAAATAGACCTTGGGATCCAAGTGGATGAAGGATGTTACAAAAAAACTCAAATTCAAAATCATTAATAACTTCATGGAAAAATTTTCTTGCTCCTCGCTAGTATGATGCATGAGCATCACTACCTCATTGCATATATGGATCTATTTTGCATGTTTAGAATCTTTTTTTTTGTCATTTTAGGTATGTATGAAACATTTTGAAGTGTTAGAGTGGTGTCAAATTTGAATTATGGTCGAAATGAAACATCCAGTTAGACGTCAAAAAGTGGCAAGTGGTCTACAACTGGTGAGTGGACTACAAGTGGAAATTGGATATTAGACCATGTGGTGGGTCCTCAAACCACCACGTGGCTTGCCACCAATTATTTTACCATGGTCCAATTTTATATTATTTCCTAAATGTTCCAAACAAACCATATAATCTATCACTTCCACATGATACCTCAAACTTTCCACATACTTTCCATGTAACCCTACATTCCATGTTCCACACACATCCTTTCCACGTTTCATGCCCTAAGTTTTTATGTGACCCCATATTCCATTCATGTTTCATGTCCAAAATATCCATGTGAAACCACATACCATCTAAATATCCACATGAAACCACATGCTACATACAAACACCCACATGCCTCCACATTCCCTCAAAATACATGCCAATTCTAATTAATTGGCATGTTATACCATGATTTTCATGGTATTTGAACCACTACGTGCTCCCTCCACTTTCCAATGTGGGATATATGGATAAGCCCTGCCCACCAAATATGTTTAATAGGGGTTTCAAACCCTTATCAATTTAGATAAAATGATAAGGCCCAACTGCTTAGGCTATAGATTTGAATAGCTACATAAAGATGGAAAATTATATGTATAATTTAATTCGGAAAGCCAAGCAACATAGTTAAAGACTATAGCTTAAGAGCTTGTGTGGTTTGCAGAAGGAATTAGAGCTTGAATTGGGGAAAGGTTTAAAAAGGGACTTATATTATTTTTTTTCCAAGGAACAACTTTACAGTTGCTCACTTTTCATTTTGGATAAATTTGTAAGTATATTTCAAGCATTTTTCCTAATACATCGATCGATATAGGACCCAGAGACGTGGGCCTTTGTGCCAAACTCTGTTATCAAATTATGTGATTGTGTTTTGAGAATTTATTGAATTATTCTTTTTAAATTGATAGTTTATAAGTCAAATTTTTAAATCATTTCATAGATTAATATTTTAAATCAAAATTAAAAATATGCAAGCATATTATTTCTTAAGTTTTTAGATCACCTGAGCTTATAAAATACAATGGGGATATGAAAACACTTCCTTGAAACCTTCACACATGCCAAACCAATTACCTCAATCTGTACAAGCATCTTAAACTAAATTTTGTAGATTATTTTCTTATTCTAATGTTGAACTTGTAGCCTTTTCAGTTTTAAACTATCCTCTAACACTTATCTGACATGTGGTATATTAGACTGCACTTTGATACATTTGTCCTTCGATGAAAAATCATACAATTCCCTTAGAATGACCAAAAGGTGGCATAAAAAATATTATTAAGACAAGTGGATAAAAATACCCAAGGTTAAAACATATTAAGTGACCTTCAAAATAATTACACCATTAACAAAACCTTCAAGAATTGTGCATAGAAAAGATAAGTACTTAATTGAAGTCAATGAAAATATTTTGAAAATAATGCATAACAAAATGTTTGATCACCATTCAACAAAAATGGCTCAAGAAATTTGGGAAAGTTTCTTTCATGGTTTGGATTATGAAAGTTAAAGATGTCAATTATTTGTTTCATTGATGAAATTGGTTAAGATGAGACATAAAATGTACATGTTATGACTAAGAACATCTAACACAGATGATGAAAGATATGAAATTATTGAAAATCTACATGTTGCATATCATACTTTAGGCCTGAGATCATGCAATAAAGATTGTAATGTTATTCAACATATAATGACAACTTGTGTAGTAAGTACTAAAACTAGGAAAAAATGATTGATTTCAAAAACAATCCAAATAGTTGATATAAATATAAAAACATTAATGAAATCAATTTCAAGATGTGAAAGACTTAATGAACCTAATAACAAAGAGCTCTGGGCATTCTCTGGTATACTTCCATGAAAGGATAAGGCTATAGCACTCGTTACTATAATTTCTACCATGAATTTCTCTTGAGGTGATATAGACTAGATATTGGGTGCAATTAAAAGGATTTCACATACATATGAGGGAACTTATGGTTCATACATATGTTTTACAATTTTTATGTTATGCATGCCTAAAGTTAAGCTAAAAATCAACATATTTCTCTTATAGGTGATATAGAATAGATATGAGGTACAAATATAATTATTTCACATGCATAGGAATTATATTATGTTTCATCCATATGACTTATAATTTTTGTTTTATGTAAGCCTAAAGTTAGGCTAAAAGTCAACATCTTTCTTGTATTGAGAAGGGCATTCTTGAGCTCAGAATGGGTGGTGGGTTTATTGACCGAAATAGATGGGTGGAAAATAACCTAGTCTCAAACACTATCCACCCATTTATATGTGTTGGTAGTTCTAGTTTTCAGCCAACAAGCACCAGAAATGGAGTTTTTAAGACTATAGCTTTAAGTTTGACAATATTTGTTGTAAGTGTTTTCATACTCCTGAATAGTAGTGAAAATTCACTTACAATTGGAATTGGATGTTAAAATCATTGGATCACATGTAATTTACCTATATAGACATTCTCAAAGTGATGGATTTGCACATGTAGGTTCCAGATGTAAAAATGCTATTTGGAGGTCAACAAGTTGTCTCTTCACTACAAAAAAGTTGCATTTTAGGACTTGTTACCGTAACTTCTACCATAAATTGATATAAGAGGTTGTACAGACTATATCTAGGGTGAAATTACAGGGCTTTCATATTCATATAAGGGATCTTATGGTTCATCCATATGACTTATAATTTTTATTTTATGCATGCCTAAAGTTGGGCTAAAAATAAACATCTTTCTTGTATTGGGAAAGACATTCTTGAGCCCAAAATAGGGGGTGGGTTTCTCGATCGAGCTAGATTGGAGATCGAGATAGGGTCTTGGAAATTATCCACCCCTCAAAACATGTTTATAGCATCATTTTTTAGCCAACAAGCATAAAAAATGGAGTTATGAGACTATAGCTTCAATTTGACAACATTTGTTATTAGTGTTCCTATGATCTTGAACATTAGTTAAAATTCACGTGCAGGTGGAATTAGATGTCATCATCATTAGAAAACATGTAATTTACCTACATATATGTGCTTGAAGTGATGTATTTACATCTGTAAGTCTTGAAGGTAAAAATGCTAGTTGGACGTCAACAAGTTATCTCTTCACTACCAAAAAGTTACATTTTAAGACCTATTATTGTAATTTCTACCATAGATTTCTCTCAAAGGTGATATAGACTTGATCCAAGGTGTAATTATAGGGATTTTACATGAGTAGAAATTATCTTATGATTCATCCATATGACTTATAGTTTTTTTTATGCATATCTAAATTTAGGCTAAAAATTAACATCTTTCTTGTATTGGGAAGGGAATTTTTGAGCCTAGAATGGGTGGTAGGTTTGTCTATCAAGCCAAATGGGAGGCCAAGAACCTAGTCCTAGACATTACCTACCCCTATGAATGTGTTGACAGTGTAAGTTTTCATCCAATAAGCACTAAAAATGGAGTTCTTGGATTGTAGCTTCAACTTTGATAGTATTTCTTGTCATTATTTACATGCTCTGAAACAGTCGTGAAAATGCACTTGAAGGTGGAATTGGATGTCATAATCATTGGAGCACATATAATTTCTGTGTGTGTGTGTGTGTGTGTGTGTGTGTGTGTGTGTGTGTGTGTGTGTGTGTGTGTGTGTGTGTGTGTGTGTGTGTGTGTGATCTAAGTGATGGATTTGCACCTGTGGATCCCAAAGGTAAAAATGCTAGTTAGAGGTCAACAAGTTATCCCTTCATTGCTAAAAAGTTACATTTTAAGACCCATTATTTCAAATTCTACAATGGATTTCTCTTAGAGGTGATATAGACTAGATATGGGGTAAAATTAGAGGGTCTCACATGCATAAGATGGATCTTACATTTTATCCATATAGCTTACAATTTTGGTTTTATGCATGCCTGGAGTTAGGTTAAAAATCAACATCTTTCTTATATTAGGAAGGGTGTTTTTTAGCCTAAAATGGGTGACAAGTTTGTCAATCAAGCTAGATAGGTGACCAATAACCTAGTTATAGACATTATCCTCCCCTCCAAACATGTTAGAAGTGCCAATTTTTAGCTAACAAGCATCAAAAATGGATTTTTTAGACTATAGCTTCAACTTTGATAATGATTGTTGTTAATGTTTTCATGCTCCTGAATAATAGTGAAAATGCACTTGCATGTGGAATTAGATGTCAAAATCATTGAGCATGTGTAATTTTAATATATATGTGTGTTTGAAGTGATGTAGTTTCATTTATAGATCTTAGAGTCAAAAACACTTGTTGGAGGTCAATAAGTTATCTCTTCACTATCAAAAAGTTGCATATTAGGACCTGCTATTGTAACTTCTACCATGGATTCATCTTAGAGGTGATACCAACTAGATATAGGGTATAATTAGAGGGATTTCATATGCATAGGAAGAATATAATGGTTCATCCATATGACTTCTAGTTTTGGTTTTATGCATGCCTGATGTTAGGCTAAAAATTAGCATCTTTCTTGTATTAAGAAGAGCATTCTTAAGCCTAGAATGTATGGTGTGTTTGTCAATTGGGCCAAATGGGAGGCCAAAAACATGGTCCTAGACATTATCCAGCCCTTAAAAGGTGTTGGTAGTGCCAATTTTCAGCCAACATGTATTTAAAATGGATTTCTTAGAATGTAGCTTCAAATTTGACAACATTTATTGTCATTATTTTAGTGTTCCTAGATAGTACTAAAAATGCACTTGTGAGTGTAATTGGATGTCATAATTATTGGAGAATGTGTAATTTTACTATATATACATGCTTGAAGTGATGGATTTTCACTTGTAGATCACAGAGGCAAAAATGCTAGTTAGAGGTCATTAAGAAGCCTAAAAGGCCTAATAGTCCAAGTGAACCATATACATCTGGCTAGAGTTTAGTGGAATTGGAATTGGGCTTCAAAAAAATTGAAAGGTTTGTTTGAATCTTGTAAAATTCTTCCAAGGCTCAAAAAGCATTCAAGAGGCTTCTAATCAGGCAAAGAACCTATTAGGCCTAATTAGGCTAAATTGCATGCCTATAGTTAATGGAAGGATCTTGCCACTAGCAAGGGAGAAGTTTTTGGTTCATGAGAGATGATAACTTTCAAAAGTTTCACAAATATGCGAATAGAAATCGATGGACAATGGCCACCTACAAGTGGTTAAAGTGGTTTCAAATGTTGGCAAAGGGGTATCATGGACCAAATAGATCCATGTGTTTAAAACTATTAGGATCCCTTAAGACTAATTAAAGACTTCATGCTCTCTCCCAAGGTCGATTTTCCTACTCTCTCAATTTTAGAGATGGCGTTTGGGGATGTTTCAAAGGGAATGGAGATAGGATAAGGTCTAATTCATGGCATGAAGAAGTCCTAAGAACTTTACAAGATAATTTAAGGCCTAAAAAGTAGATTCAAGACCTTCTTGATTATCTTATAGATGATGATATCATGTTTTTACTGATATGATCTTCTTCTCTAGTGTAAAACCTTTCCCATTAGAAGGAGAGACTTCATCACCTATTAAGAGGTCTCCTCTTTGCAATGTATTGAATCTTCATAATCTATTTACTCTCTCATAAAGTATCTTGAACCATCCTGCCTAGCTGAACTGATGCAGAGTAATTATAACAACTAAACCCTTTTCAAATTATAGAACTTATTTATCATGTCCTAGAAATTGTCTTCTTTGTTATAGAATTCAAAATATGGTTATAATATCTTATTTGACCTCTAAGTCCTTCATCAGCCTTAAAAACACTCTATGACAATCCCTTTCCTACAAATTAATAACCCATTTCTTTATTCCTCACAAGATCAACCCTTTACTTGTTATAGGATCCTATAGACTATAATGGCCTAATTTCTCTTTTAGGGTATGAAATTCTAATATACTAATTCAAAATGATATCAATGCCCTCTATACCTTTATTCTTATTTTATTTTCATTCTTATAGAAACAAATATTCTTAAGAACAAGAAATGTCAATGTTTCTAACTATAGGCTCTGTCCTACCAATATGATTTGCAACATTATCCTAACAAGTTATTCTCAATCTCATAACATTTATAATCCTTAAGAATAATTCAAAAACAATGATTCTTAATACTTTTAACACAAGTACAATATTTGCAACCTTCATGAACTTGTTTTTAGGTTACAATCATGAGTACATGATTCAATTAAATAAAAGATAGGTTCAACACCCCTTCTTATTTAATTTGCATTTTTATAGAAACAAAGCTTCTTCAGAACAAGAAATGTCAAAATTTATAATTGTAGGCTTTATCATACCAATATAATTTACAAAATTATCCTAAAAATTTATTCTTAATCTCATAACATTTTTAATCCTTAAGATTACTTCAAAACTAATCATTCATAATACTCTAAACACAAGTGATTCAAAAAAGACTTACTTCATTGGTTTTATTAATTCATGTAAAAAATAAGAATGCCATATATAGGAATATAATGTCAATAATAAATACATTTCCATATAGGCATATAAAAAATTACATCGTGTTTAACAACATGTAGTATCTAATGTCTAGTAAATACATCATATACACATGTACAATGCCAAAAATGCATGCATTTACATATAGGCATACAAAAAAGTACATCATCTAAAACATATTAATCATCAAATAGTCTCCCTCTCTTTGCCTTCTTTGAAGAAGACTCTCCCTAGGATGCCTCACTTGTAGATGGAGATATCATGAATACCTTGGATTGCTCCAAGGCTCAACTACAGGAACTATGCTCATATCTCACTTTCCACTGCACCTGTTCAAATACAAAAATTATTATAAAATTAACAAGTATGCATGAAACCAAGTTAAGAAAATCATTTTAAACTATATTAAAAAAATCATTTAAACATGCACTTAATGTTATCTCATAGTCCTCAATTTATTTATGATGCTCAACTTGGTTAGTGCCAAGTTTAGTTACACAAACAGGTACGTCAAATGATGAAGAAACATGAGGAGCTACCACAATAGTCATCTGAATTGGACTATCCAATGTCATATGACATCTCTGCATACATAATATATTCATGCATATAAGTTATATTTTCCCAAGTATGTAATAAAATCATTAAAATAGAAGTATTAAATTATAATTCAAAATTACAAGTGAATATGTACTTCTGTGAATGCCTATGCAGATGATATTACAGCAACAATGCTTGAGTCTATCTTGACTTGTAATGATGGAGGAGTGTCCACCCTAGTCATCAACTAAACAAGCAACCTAATAATTAATAACTTGGAAAATTCATTGATTAAACAAGTTGCTAACAAACTTAATCCTGCATAAGATATGAAAATATCTAATGATGTCATGGGAAGCATGAATGTGACAAGTGGATATGTGAAATGTGACTTGTAACACCACACTGAAGGCAAGAAATGTTAGTTTCATGAGGGAGAATGATAAGACATCCAAGGTAATGATGTATATTCTACATCTCTTTATGCAAGAACATCCTAAAAACTTATATATATGGTCCTATAGTTAGTTTTATAAGGGTTGATAGGCGTCAATAAGCCTTGAATGAGGCATTGAGTGTGTGTCTTAGGTTATTTATAGGACTTGGAGTATTTTCCATCTAATACTTGTTATTTAAATTTTCAAATGTATTTGAGTGAATATTTGCTTAAATTATGATAATTAATGTGTCTAATAAGTTCTATAAGGTATGATATGTGGATAGGAGTTTCCTAAGTTTAGTTAAGGTCATATCTATCTTTCTTACTCATCTAAAGATCTTAAATGACTTGATATGTCTTCAAAGATCAATTTTTCTAATTTGAGACATGTCTATTAGAGGAATAATGACCTAAATTAACACATCCTAAACTTGGATTAGTCTTCAACAACATGATCAAATCAAATATATCATTTGAGGGACATATAAGATGAAGGAAAAAGTACAAAAGACCAACTTTGCATCATTGGAGAACTGATAAACAGTCTACCATGAGAGAATGGGGGTTTGTAATATCTAAATGAGTTATTTTACTATGAATAAAATAAATTTCTTTCTCAAATAAATTACATTACATGTATTATATTGATAGTAATAGAATGTAAGTATTTTTGAATGAGATTTCATGTTATACTGATTAGAAAACCTTTATTCTGTAAATAGTCTATTATAATCCATCTATAATAGGATATAGAGGTCTCATTACACGTGAAACTTTGTATATGGATTAGAAATGATTATAGGAAGAGTTTTAGTAAGTTTTTAAGGACATCAAATAGGCATTAGTTTGTTGAGAGAGTCTAAATAGGCTATGAACTATCTATAAGAAGCTCTCAACTTTTGTATTCTGAAAGAAACCCAAGTTACATGGTAACCTTCATAAAAGGGACTATAACTTATATTTGAATACTTGCAACTTCAAAAAAAACTTGTTAATAGTCTGAAAAACAATATTATAAGATGATTCCTATGTTTTTGGATCTAATAAAGCTTTACAATCACATTTATTGAAATCCAAGTTTCATGTAAACTTGCAACCTTGTATCTCTAAGATAGTGAGGGAGGATTTATGAGTGAATTTTATGAAATTCAGTCATTGAATGTAATTTGGGTTTTAAAACATCCTTGATACACCTATATACATTGGTTTGGATGCTTGTATAGCTTTGTTGAGGTGTATTTCAGATTTTTCCTTGATTAAGGTCATTAGGCCTAATTGTCTTAAGGCAGTGACTTGGTATAGTTGATGACAGTCCTATGATCATAGTTCATGACAGTCCTATGACCTATGGAGTCTAAGTTGATTTGTTTTAAAATTTTGATCATTTTAAAACCTTGAATACTTTGCTTACATACATTCATTAATTTTTATTCCAACTGAATATTGGTGTGATCAAAAATCCCTTAGAAACAGTCATTGTGATAAGACAAGTAACTTGTATAGGTGTTTGTTGAGAAGTTTGTAAATTGAGTTTTAATATTTAAGACACCTAGAGTGATAGTTTTATTTTATGAATTACATCTATACAATCCTTTTAAGAGTGTATACAACATTATAAAATAGGTCTCATCAAAATCTAAAGAAACATACAAAAAAAACCTAAATATTGTAGAGATAAGAGTGAGTGGACAGTCTTCTTAATGTAGGAGCATCACTACCTCATTATGTATATGGATCTATTTTACATGTATAGATTATTTCATAGGTTTTTTTTGGTTTTTTTAGGTCTATATGAAATATTTTCAGTTGTTAGAGTGGTGTCAAATTTGAATTAGGGTCATTCAGGTATTTTCCTGCCTAAAGGGTCAATTCAAATATTTGAAAATTTTGTATTATTTCTCAAGTTTTTGATGTTGTTAAAGGTCAATATGCTATGAAAATATGTCATTAGGTTATTTAATATTAATTAGTGTTTTTTTTTACTTGTTATTAGGTTTAGGTATTTAATAAACTCTCCTCATACCTATAAGAGGAAGTTACAAGTTGGTTAGAGTACTTACATGGCAATAAAAGGATTATAAATGTATTTTGCAAGTTGTCAGTAAAAAAAATGAGAATAGATGGTTGGATATAAAGGTGTAAATTAATTAAACACCAAATAATATGAATAGAGAATATTTTGGTTCAATACAAATTTGTTGGCAACCTTGTATCTCTTATGTATTCATAGAATTGAAAGTGTAAATTGATCATAGACAAAGTATATGCTATAAGACATGTTTTGAACGTTATGATCATTTTGGTAAGTTGAATATTTATATATTATTGAATTTATTTATGCACTCTTAAGTATTTTTCACATGTTTGGATGAGGAAAACTAATACAGGTCAGTAGTTGATGTCAAATCCTATACAATTAAATGTAGAAGATTGAGTAATGACATAATAAAGTTGTTAACAAGATTTTAAATGTTTGGAGGGAGTTAAAAGTGTTTACACAAAGTTTTTTAATCCTTCATATAATCTTAAGACTTTTCAAGAACCCTAGATCACTATCTTATCTCCTCACTAGTGTAACAGTCTTTATTGTCTTCATATAGACAATCATTGTATAATGGCAAAAGAGTAAACAAAGTTGTCAAAAGAAGTATTGGATGATTGAAGAACCTTAAGTGTTTGGAATAAGAATGAGGGTGTAATGTTAATAGAGTATAAAGAAACTTTTATAATATTAATATGTTTTCCCTAGATACACACAGCTTGGTAAAATTTACATAGTGAGTCACAGTCAAGGGAAAGTGTGTGATAAATGATTAATAGAGGAATGAAAATAGGATACTATTGTTTGTAAAAGGTTTCATGCATTCAAACAGACCTAAAATAACACTTATAGTGATTTGAATTTTTTTTAAAGCTTGAAATCTAATTTTAACCCTTCTCGAGTCTTACAGTCTGTTATAAACCATGAGCTAGGATTTCCAAGGAAAAATGAAGATTTTGAGATACTGAATCAATGAAATAAATTAAAAATTTGTAATTAGGTGTATATTCATTTGATTTAAATTATTTTCAGGGTTTCAAGTTGGTCAAATATGGTTAAGTATGGAATAAAAGGTTTGTAACTAAACAAGGTAAAGAGGAGGCCTAATAGGCCTAAATAGGGGCTTAGTAGTGATTATAAACATGATATAAATAGTGAAATAGATCATGAAAATTCATATAAAGTTAAAATATAATATATTATATCTAAATAAAGTGTTATTTTTCAAATATGAGGAGGTACATGTCTATTCTAGCATGAAATTCCTTTAAAAAGGCAATAAAAGGATTATAAATGTCTTTTGCGAGTGGTAAGTCCAAAAATGAGAATAGATGGGTGGATCCAAAGGTGTAAATTAATAAAACCCCAAATAATATGAATATAAAATATTTTAGTTGAACACAAATCTATCGGCAGTCCTATATCTCTTGTGTATGCATAGTGTTGAAAGTGTAAACTGATCATAGATAGAGTATCTGATATAAGACATGTTTTGAATGTTTTGATCATTTTGGTAAGAGGAATATTTTTGTATTATTGAATTTATTTATGTATTCTGAATTATTCTTCTCATGTTTGCATGAGGAAAAATAATACAGGTCTATAGTTGATGTTAAATCCCACATAGTCAAATTGAGAAGATTGAGTAATGCCAGAATAAAGTTGTTAATAAGATTTTAAATATTTAGAGGGAGTTAAAAGTGTTTACATAGATTTTTTAAAGCCTTCATAGAAGCTTAAGAATTTTCAATAACCCTAGATCACTATCTTGTCTCCTCACTAGTGTAATAATGTTGTTGTCGTCATATAGACAGTCACTATGTCATGGTAAAAGAGTAAACATATTTGTCAAAAGAAGTATTAGATGATTGAAGGACCTTAAGTGTTTAGAAGAAGAATGAGGGATTATAATATGATGTATAATATATTCATAAAGTATAAATGAAATTCTAGAATAATATTCTATTCTCCCTAGATACACATAGTTCTGTAGAATTTGCACAATGAGTCACATTTAGAGGAAACCATGTGATAAATGATTAACAAAGGCATGGGAATATGAAAATATTATTTTTAGAAGGTCTCACATGTTCAAATAGAACTAAAATAAACATTATATTTATTTGAAATTCGTTATTACTCTTGAAATCTAATTTTAACCCTTCTCAGGTCTTATAGTCTCCTATAAACCCTAAGCAAGGATTTCCAAGGAAAATGAAGATTTTAAGAGACTTAATCGATGAAATCACTTCAAATGTTGTAATTAGGTGTATATTAATGTGATTTAAATTATTTTCATGGTTTCAAGTTGGTAAAATATGGTTAAGTATGGAATAAAAGGTCTACAACTAAATAGGGTAAAAAGGGGGGGCTAATAGACCTAAATAGGGGCTTAGTAGTGATTGAAAACATGATCTAAATAGTGAAATAGAGCATGAAAATTCATATAAAGTTAAAATATCATATATACTATCTAAATCAAGTGTTATTTTTCAAATATGAGGAGTTTCATGTCTGTACCAACATAAAATGACTAAAAAAAGGCTACTAGGAAAACCCTGTAATAAAGTAAGAAGTATGGGGAAGAGATAAGAGTTGATTGGGAGGTTTGTGGACTAAAAGGAGATGAAAATTAGGACCTATGGATCATGTTGTGGATAGATTAAATTTTATATAGTTAGAGTAAACTTTAAATGAGATTTAAACCAAGTTTCCAAGTCATTGAACCCACAAAAGTTGACATAAAGACTAGTATGTGAAAGCTAGTAAAGGTAAGAGATTAAGAGTGATGGAATGAGAGGAGGGAAACATGGAAAGGTTTTAGAGATTCATAATATAGAGAAAAAGAGTCATTTTAAAACCAAAGGGGTGAAGACAAACAAAGATATCAGAGCTAGGAAAGATTGTGGTAGAGGTAAGTAGAGTTGGTGAGTATGTTTTCTTATTTTCATCAAAGATGAAGAATTGAATGATGACCTTTGCATCACTTATTTACAAGTGAATGATTTATGTTATTGAAAAAATAGTTTTAAATTTGAAATAAAATCAAAAAAATTGAGATGGAGGATGAGTTTCTAACACTATGCCAATCCATGTTAATACATCAAACAATAAAAAGTTTAACAAAATTATATAAGGTATTTTATATTTTCTTACACAAAATATATCAATGATGAAATTAAGGTGTATGAATATACATCTATAGTATATAATATTCACTCAAAATTTTAACTTTGTAAATGTATATGGTGTCATACTTTCATCAATCGATGTAGTAGTGGTTGGACTGCCACCTATCTTGGTGAATCAAAATTGTTATGTCGAAGGCAACATCTCATCCTGGAATATAAAAAAATACATACACACAGACATATATAATTCAATTTAAATGTGTAAATTAATTTTTACCTTTTTAATTTCAAAATATAACTTAAAAATTTAAAATGAAATTTATATAAAAGATACATGAATGTGTGTAGAGACCAACCTATCCACACCAAACATGTGTGACAATAACTCATTAGTCAAGACCATATCCTCCAAGCTCCTTGAAGTGCCACCATCATCATCTGAAGGTCCGGTGCATATAGCACCACAAGATGTACATGGGTGTGGTCTGGTATGCCCATTAGGTGGGGTATCTCAAGCATTTACCTCTAAAAGCCTATTTATATGATGAACGAGTGTATCAGTAAGCACACTAAGCACATGCAAAATGTTGATCTCCACAACCTCTTTCACTACAAATGGAATCTCTAGATAAAGTGGCTTTTGGGTAGGGATCCTTGTAGGTTGATTAGGCACAAGATGTGCACCTAGTCAATCTTGTCTAGAGCATTTCCCTCGGCCCTAAAACTCACCACAGTGAAAATAGTTTGGAATCTCATTGAGGATAAACTCATTGTAGAGTTTTCTCAAAAAATAAAATGGTACCTCATGGTTGTTACATGGTGGATAATCAAACACCATCCACCATCACTCCTAAAAACTAGTTTTATTCAAATTGTGTTGACATCGATGGATTCAGAGATATTTAGTCATTATTGAAAATAGTGCATTGGTGGTTGGGTCGATGAATAAAACACAAATTTGTTTTTTTATTATTTATTTCTTCTTCACCTTGTATGTTAATAATTTGTTAGCATAGTAAGCCCTACAACTATCCTTATATGAGCTCCATTTATCAATTTGACTCGTTATCTAGTCAACTTGACCTAATTCTAATTCTAGGGTATTGGCTATATAGGTGTGGTGGGTGTTGGTGGAAGTGAGCTCCCTCATTCTCATAGTTATCTACTCAATATCAATTTTGTTCTCTACTATGTGTGTAACTATATCCTCCTGACTTCTTGGGGGATCTAGTGGAACTATAGGAGGGTTAGGTGGAGGGTTATGAGGGAGGGTTGGGAAGAGGGTTATGCAGAGGGTCACTTACCTCTTCTTCATGGTGACATCATTGATTTCATGAATGCAGGAGAAAAACCAACAATTTTCAATGCCAATGGGAGAAAACACAATATTTTCCATGTTGATGGGAACAAAACATGAATGGGAAGTAGAATGCGAATGGGAGAGGATAAAAATGTGAATGGGAGAGGAGAAGATGAATCAATGACTTGATTTTTTTTGTTTTTATATTTTAGGGAATGTGTACACATTCCTTATAATTATAGGAATGCATACACATTCCTATAACATGTACATATTTCTATTGGTAAAGGAACGTGTATGCATTCTTTTTACCAGAAATGCATACGTGTTATGGTTTGGGTATCCTGAGTCATAATGCATATGCATTAAGTGATAACACATACATGTGTTGGAAAATATTGATGGAATTGTTCCCCAACTCTGTGCACATACCTTATAGGTAACCCACAACCTTATAGAGTTTTCATTCTATTAATTGAGTGAGGAGACCTAAAACATCTCCTCAAAGGGTGCAACTCAAAGTGATTACAATAACCAAACCTAGTTATAAATCAAAGAGAATCAAAGAACTCAACTAGAATCCAAAAGAAAATAAAAAGTGAAAATAAAAACAAAAACTAAAAACCTAGACCTATAGAATTAAAAAAGTGGGGAAAAATTGTTTGGCTAAAAACAAGAAAATGAACACTAACGACACTAGGGAAGGAGGAGACAAAAAGTCTGTTAATTATGATTTTTATAAATGTAAACTAATGGTTTCCAAAAATGGTTTAGACCTAATCCGACATCTCTATTCAAATTATTTTCATATTTACAAATCTCAACAGGTTCTCTTAAACAATACTTCAAGAAGTGATCTTCCACAACAAAAACTTTGGTGTCCTCAATCATAACATGATGCTTCATATTAATTGAGTGTCATACTAGTGCTGACTTAATCACTATTTTGTTTTTAAAATCACTTGTTTGTTCCATGATCTTACTATTAATGGAATGCCCCATCTCGTCAATGTATGCCATCCCACAAGGTCAATTAATATTGTATAAACCACTTCTAAGAGTAGGATGTTAGGAGTCCTTGAAAGACTTGATCATTTTTCTGTACTTTTTATTATGTATGAAAACGGACTAGATATTCTTCCTTATTAAAATTTTTGGTAACCTATTGAAAATGCCCTCAATGTAAAGGAGGTAGACTACTAGATTTTCAAAACCCACTTTTGTCCAAGGAAGAGAAATTAATCCCTTTTAAACTATTCTGGACACTTTGGAAATCAGGTTAACAGAAAGTTGACCTAAATTTATTACAGAGTCGACACAATCCCCTAAAAATGAAAAAGGTTACCCTAAAACAAATCTAAACTAAAGATTTGTTTTCTTCATCAATATGTCTAGCCACTACTCCAATAACTTAGTGAAAATTTTGATGAAAAAAGATTATATCGAAGTTAAATAAAATATTCTGATCAAAAAATTTCTTGTTTTTAATGAATTCAACAAATTCTAAATTCTTTAATAAAAGAATTTTTTCCTACTAATGATTTAATTTCTATAAAGAAAAAAAAGTTAAGAGATAAGTCAGTGAGTAAGCAGTATCTATAATAAGTCTCAACAAAATCTTGGTGAATAAGTGGTATCTATAATAAGTTTCAACAAAATCTCTGGGTTATGAATCTTAGAGGGATATTAAATCCTAGGGATATTTTTTCTCTTTTTCTTTTCTCAGGTAAGAGACTTTTATTTAAGATGATGTCCAAGGAAGAGAAATTAATCCCTTTTAAATTAAGAGACTTTTATTGATCCCTTTTAACATCTAGTACAGAGTTGAGATGTTATTGATATTAATTCTAGCAATAGCGTCAATTCAATTAAAATCAAATTTATTTTTTTTTTTGCATTTTTTTCTATCTCGTTTCTGCACGGCATATTGATCGAATGGAGGAGAAGAAAAATCTTTGATACCACACAATCAAGTCAAGTCAATTGAATGAATTATTTAATATGATATCGAAGTTACATTGAATATTCATTATACTTAGCTGTCAAGCTTATCGCTGATTTCCATTGTCAAAAGAAACAAAAGCTGTTGATTATAACTCAGAACAAAGAGAGAGAAAGCAAGCAGAATGTGAGGCCATTATCATTATTTTATTTTTAACATCACTTTCTTGTTCCATAATCCTAATGTTAATGGAATGTCCCATTTCGTCAATGTATGCCATCCCACAAGATCAATTAATATTTTATACACCATTTCTAAGAGTAGGATCTAAGTAGTCCTTGGAAGACTTGATCATTTTTTAATTTTTTTTGTGATGTATGAAAATGGAATAGATAATCTTCCTTCTTAAAAATTTTGAGATCTTGTTGGGGATGCCCTCAATGTAAAGGAGATAGACTATCAGATTTTCAAAACCTACTTCTCTAACAAAGGGATTCACTTTGGGATTTTTGGCTAATTTAAAATATTTATTAATTTATTTTTTTGTTGTAACCATTCTTCTCAAAAACTTTGGTTAAGTGAATAATCTCCTCTTCTAAATAGTCTTTATCAAATATCCTTAAGGCTCTAGCCCCTAGGGTTTTTAACACCCCAACTTTCTGGGAAGGATGATGATGCGAGTTGGCATGAATATAGATATATTTGTGTGTCAATTTCATAAAGACTCTTCGGGAAGATGACCCATCTAGTTTCCTTAAAAGGAAGACATCAATGAAGGGAAGGTTGCCACCTTGTTTGAGTTTTTTAGTGAACTTGATGTTAGACATAACATTATTAATACATGTTGATAGAATTCTTCTCATTTTTCTAAACCATGTGGTGGGTTTACATGTGTGTCATCAACCCACCTTTTACACCACATTAGTGTAATAGGAAAAGAGTGGAGAGCTATGTCTTCAAAAGACTCCATGAACACAGTGGTAACAACTAGAGAAAGAGGTGATCCATTGCAACTCCTATCATTTTTTCATAAATCAAACCCCTAAAAATGAAAAAGGTTGCCTTGAAACAAAGCTCAACTAAAGATTTATTTTCTTCATCAATATGTTTACCCACTACTCTCATAGCTTCCTCAATTAAAATTTTCATGAAAAGAGATTATATTGAAGCTAACTAATGTAGACATCCAATTCCTAACACCATTTGTGTTGAAATTGCCAATCTTACTTGAATTACACTCAAATGCACATTTTAGGTCAAAATCCATAAAATGCCCTAAATGGTTTGAGCTTGTCACTTACAAGTGCCAATTTAGGTCAAATTATCCCTAAATAGGGCAATACATTTCATAGGCCAATTCAATTTGATCAAATGATTTTGAGTCAAAATGACAAATTCATCATTTAGTGCTCTGAATCACTCTTTTATCTTAACTTATTGGTACACATCATGTACCTTTATTATTTGGTGTTGGAACATCCTAAATGGGAATACAGCTCCAACACATCTAACTTTGCCTTCCATTTCTTCTCCAGTTAAATTACAACCCAATAATTTGACTTTTTGGCCATTTTTATTAATTGTGCATCAATTTTCAAAGAATTGCACTAAACTTGATTAAACTTATTTAAGCTAATTAATACAATTTAAGAGCTTAAGTAATAATTCCATAAATATTTTTAAATATCTCATTATTAGAAATTGATTTTGGATATCTACATCACCTAGTGACATCATCTATAGGTTGGCATCAATCAAGCCATAAGTGCATAAAATATCAGGATTATGGGTCACCCATGCCTAGTTAATGCCTCCCATGTCTCTTTAATGCTTATTTATCTTAAGGATATTTATGATTTTATTTCTAAATATTAGGATTATCTATAGACACACATCTCAATTTTGAGATGGATGGTCATGGTTGATCCTGACCAATCTCAAAAATTTATAAATAGAGAGGCCATAGACATGAATTTTAAGATTTATTTATGCAAAGTTATTATGCAGAATTGTCTCCACAATCCTTTCTAATAGACCATTAAAATTAGTTACAAGCTTCATTAATATGCTAATTTAGTGATTTGGAATCATGAGCCTAGGTTCTATAGAGCATTCTTGAGACATTGGAGGAGTTTGCCACCTTTGTTGACAAAGACAAGGATGCTTGATCAAGGGAGAACATGATTTTGAGCTACACGGGAATGGTGAATCCATTTGGGAAGGTAATATAATGTTTGATTTCTTTTCTTTGTTTCTTGCTATCCTTTTTAATTTCCATAGGAATAGATAGGCTTAGTTAGTTAGTTCTTTATGCATTTTTCATGATTTATGGACTAATGTTTGACTAACTTGCTTTGTAATATTATCTACATCTCGGCATGCCCGGTGGGACAAGATGCATGCCACACATGAAGAAGATCATTATGCAACTGTGAAATCTTCATTTGGATCATTAAAAAAAATTTAATTTGATTTTTTAACTTTTTTTTTTCATTTTTATTTGTCACGAGTTTACGTAGTAACTGTCATCTGTTGGCATAGTCATCATCGGTCACTCTTGGTATAACCATTGTTAATTAGATAACCATCATCGGTTAGTAAGTGTAACCTTCATTGGTTATAAAAATGACATCTGTCATTGTGTTTTTCTTAAAAACACAAAACCTAAGAGCTAATATGCCATTTTAAAATGCTTAGTTTGGGGTCATACAGACTCTGTTTTGGATGATTTTTTTAAAACCACGTGTTTTCTTCCAAATTTTAGAATTTTACATTTGTTTAGCTTCAAGTTTCATAGATTTTTCACAAAATTTTGAAAAATTATTTAAAATGTTTATAATCTATCATATTTACTTTTGGGGTGATGCCTTAAGGGTAGACAGGTAACCAACAAATTTGAAATTTGCTAAAAAAATGTTTAGATCACATTTTACATGCATTAAAATGGATTAGGAACATTATTTTGGTGTTTAAAGTAACATTTAAATGCTTAAGTGAGTTTTTTTAAGTATGTTTTTCAAATTTTGCAATTAAGACCAAGGGGTCAAATGAACACCACCTCATTTTCCATTAGGGGCTAAAAATAAACTCACCTTTCCAAGTTTTTTTTATTTACTTAATTGTTTAAGTTACATCTTGTTTGGCAAAAAGAGAGATGTAGTGTGCATTCTCTTCCATTTTTCCCGTTTAGGGAACCCTTAGAATCAAAATTGCCATTCCTATTGCAAAAAGTCTAGTCAAAGGTTTAGAAATAATATCATTTAAAGCATTCCCCAAAAACTCGTTAATTTTGGGTGATATTGAAAACAACCCTAAATTCTTTCTATTTTATGTTTTATTTATTTTTATTCAAACTTAGCTTGCAAGGGGGACGCCATTACCTCTCATGAGTTATTTAAAGAAGCTTTAGCCTGGGGTTTCACCTCCCAACATTGACTTCATTTGGCTCCTAATTGGAGTTATACATAGTACATATCTGCATTTGGACATTGCACTACATTGAGAGAATAGTAGGATGTAGTGGTTGTAAAAAGGACTAGACCTTTTTAAAACTAGCCAATGCTATGGTCACCCAATTTTTGTGCTTGTCTTTTGTATCATTTAACGTGAAAGTCATTGTGCAATTAATTCTCCTAGAATGATCTAAACTTTACTAGTTTAGTAGACCCCACTTTGTTATACCTTGTCAGTTTAGACTTAAGATGTTTATTTTTTGTCATTAGCTTACTTGATATTGATTTATGTCTAAAATTTCTTGTTAACTCATTGAACTTAACCAAAACACATTATCCTCAATTTTCTTGAGCAAGGGAGGTGTTACGCTGTACAATTGGAAAATTCATCTTTTCCTTGTTCAAATTGTTATCAAAATCTTTGTGTCATGTCATACACTTTCATACAGTCTTGTTGCCCAATTGAGTCTAGATCTTTTACCCATTTTTCTAAATCTTTCATTTATAATCCACATTAAAAATTGAACCTTTCTGATTTTTAAGGGTTGGTGCATGAAAGTGGGTTCATCATTTATGCACTAAGCTTGTTCTAACTTGGGTTCAATTTTTAATTTATGCACTAAGCTTGTTCTAACTTGGGTTCCTTGAAAGAATCTTAATCAGCTTAGGTAGATATTTGAATAGTGAACACAAATGGCTAGTTAAGAAGGATCATCAAACAAGGCACCTCTCTTTGATGGATCTAACTATGCATTTTGGAGAATAAGAATTGAAACATATCTATCTCCATTAGGGTTCTATGTATGGATGTTTGTGTTAAATGGATATATAACCCCTGCTACAAATCCTACTAATCAGTCTGCCAAGAAAGAATATGAGAGCATTGTCAAGGCAAAGAATGGTATTCTTTATGGATTGTCAAACTTGGAGTTTCTCAAAGCTATGCACTGTCAGAATGCACAAGACATCGGGAAAACCTTGAAGGGAATCTATGCAGGAGATGAAAAGATAAATCAAACCAAGCTACAAACATATAGAGTCTAGTTTGAAAGTCTCAAAATGGATGAAGAGTAGAAAATTGGAGACTACCTCCTTAGGGTAGATGAAATAGTAAATGCAATCAGTTGCCTTGGAGAAGAAATGAAAGAATCGATCATTGTCAAAAAGGTCCTAAGATCTTTGTCATCAAGGTATGATTCTAAAATCTTTGCAATAGAGGAAACAAGAAATCTAGATAAGCTCACTGTAGATGAGTTTTTGTCTTCATCTTCATTAATTAAAATAGTTGAGAAACCATATGAAAACATTTAATTGGTAGGGTACATTTTCAATATATATATTTTTTCATTGAGTGGGTTCATTTTTAAGTTAATATTTTTAATTTTAATTTACCTATATTACATATTTTTATTGATTTTTTATAGAAATTTACTTGTCTTCATTTTCATTTAATAAAATAGTTGACAACTTGAAAACATTTAATTGGTAAGGTCCACTTTCAATACATTAATTTTTTCATTGAGTTCATTCATTTTTAAATTAAGATTTTTATTTTGAATCTATTTCAACCACATCTTTTTATTGAAATTTTATAAAAGTCTATTTGTTGTCTTCATCTTCATTTAATCAAATAATTGAGAAACTATGTAAAAACATTTATGTGATAGGGTCCACTTTCAATACTTCAATTTTTTTCATTGAGTTGATTCACTTTTAAGTTAAGATTTTTAATTTTAATCTACCTCTACCACATATTTGATATCTTATAAAAGTCTAGTTTTTGTCTTCATCTTCATTTAATAAAATATTTGACAAACCATGAGAAAACATTTAAGTGGTAGGGTCCACTTTCAATACATTAATTTTTTTCATTGAATCCTTTCGTTTTTAAATAAAGATTTTTAATTTGAATCTATTTCTACCACATATTTTTATTAACATCTTATAAAAGTTTGGTGGTTGTCTTCATCTTCATTTAATAAAATAGTTGAGAAGTCATGTCAAAATGTTTAAGTGGCAGGGTCCACTATCAATACATCAATTTTTTTGGTTGAGTCGGTTCACATCTAAGTTAAGATTTTTAATTTGAATCACCTCTACCACATATTTTTATTGATGTCTTAAAAAATTATAACTGTTGTCTTCATCTTCATTTAATAAATTAGTTAAGAATCCATAAGAAAATGTTTAAGTGGTAGGGTCCACTTTCAATACATCAATTTTTTTGGTTGAGTCAGTTCACTTTTAAGAAAAGATTTCTTATTTGAATCTACCTCTACCACATATTTATTTTAAATAATGATAATATGCTCATGTCTTATAAAAGTCTGACTATCATCTACAGAGTTGGATTATTTAATAAAAAAGTTGAGAAGCTAGTGGTAGGGTATACTTTAAATACATTATTATTTTTTGCAGTTAGGTTGGTTCACTTTTAACATCATGATATAGTCATTTTTTCTCACTATAGAATTAATGGCACCTTATTTTAATAATTGTACTTCATTTATGTACACATCTAAAATTTTAAGGGAAATCTAGATAAATTTGAAGATGCTAAGTGCAACAATGTCTAATATTTAAACATGTATATATGAAAAGTCAATAGTTAATGACCATTTTTAATCCTAATATTTAACTAGGATTTAGAATTTATGATATTTATATATTTATGGATTTTAAATTGAAATGATTCAATAAAATTATTATTATGAAAAATAATAATTTACATGAGATTACATAGCAAAGCAATCTATTGGAATTTATGAATTTTAAACTAGGAATGAAACTTAAAATGAACTCAAATAGATTATTTAGGAATATTCATTCCAATCATAAAATATATAGTGGTTAAATTTTCTCTAGTTCAAAAGTGAATGTCTTAGTAGACTTGGTGTAGTTGATTTCCTTATATATAATATGGAGTTTTCAAGTTCTTCACCCAAGTTCAACCCTTAATATGTAAGGCCTACAACCTATAATAATGATTCAAATGGAACCAATAGGCCCATCTGATGGTTAATGGTGTAGGAGTAGATTAAACTTGATATATATGTGTTTGTGTGTGTGTGTGTACATACATACACACACACACACATATCCACACACACACACACACACACACACACACACACACAAACACACATATGTATGTATGTATGTATGTATATGTATGTGTATATATGTATGTGTATGTATATATATGTTTATGTATATGCATAAATGTATATGTATATGTATATGTATATATATATATATATATATGTATATGTATATATATATATATATGTGTATATATATAGATACATATATATACATATATATATATATATATATATACATATACATATACATATACATATATATATATATATACATATACATACATACATATATATATATATATATATATATATGTTTCATATGTATATGTATATGTATGTGTGTGTGTGTGTGTGTTTATATATAGATATATAAACACACACACACACACACACACACACACACACACACATATACATATACATATATAGATATAGATATACATACATATACATATATATATAGATATACATATATATAGATATAGATATACATACATACATAGCCTACACCCTATAATAATGATTCAAATGGAACCAACAGGCCCATCTGATGGTTAATGGTGTAGGAGTAGATTAAACTTGATATATATGTGTTTGTGTGTGTGTGTACATACATACACACACACACACACATCCACACACACACACACACACACACACACACAGAGAGAGAGAGATATATGTATATGTATATATATGTATATGTATATGTATGTATATGTATATGTATATGTATATATGTGTGTGTGTGTGTGTATATATATATGTATGTATGTATGTATGTATGTATGTATGTATGTATGTGTGTGTGTATACATATAAATACACACACACACACACACACACACACACACACAGATATAAATATATAGATATACATATACATATATATATATAGATATAGATATAGATATAGATATAGATATACATACATACATACATGTGTGTGTGTGTGTGTGTGTGTGTGTGTGTGTGTGTGTGTGTGTGTGTGTGTGTATCTGTATATCTATATATCTATATCTATTGTATATGTATGTATATATGTATATGTATATGTATGTATGTCTGTATATCTTAAATTATCATTCCATTAAATAAAGAATATAAAGTATATATTTTTAAATAAAGATAATAATATGTAGATATATTATACTTAAAAATCAATCTGATTTTTTTTCAATACTACATATAAATTTATATACTCATTAAATTGTGATTCATTATATACTTTCTGCTTATTTCTTCTATATCTTCTTTCCATTTCCATATTTTTTAAATCAACATAACCATTTCTCATTGAGAAAGAATTCAAGTTAGAATCAATTAAGAAACCATTTACTGGAACTGTATTGTCTGATGTAACTCTAACTTTCAACACATCTACAAAACTATTAAGCATTGAAATGCAATTGTACACTTCTCTTTGTATGACATGCTATCTTGCTCTTTATAGACATAAAGGCATAAAAGAAATAGTCTTCAATATATTTGTTAGACAATCAAAGAATTTGTAAGCTAAATAACCTTCCCAATTGAGGTGGAATTTGGCCATAAACATTATTATTCCAAAGAGAAAGTGTTCTAAGGAAATATATGTTTCAAATAAAAGGAGATATGAGGCTGAATAAATCCATAAAAATGAGATTCAATTAAATCCCACACTATCAACAATGAGAGTAAGTAACCTTAATCCAATTATAGGGGTTGTGATTAGAAGACCAATCATGGAGAGAATGAATGGTGAAGGACTTCATAAAATAGAGAAGAGCAAGTTAATATAAATAATAATAAAGAGAATAACATGAGATTTGAACATCCAAAGGAGGAATAAGAGTAACATAGGAACCATCTATAATCTTCAATCTTGGCTTGTGTTGCATCTATCTATTAGTTACATATGTATTGTCTATAAGATTATAACACTTAATGTTTCTGCACCAACATATCATGCAAGTCTCCTTGTGTGCTTACTCTAGGCACAAAGCAAAAAATTGAGGTACCTCAGGTTTAGTTGAAAATGGATCCATCTTCTCTATCAGGTACACACCTTGCACACATAGTGTTACTTAGAATTTTCTCTAAGTTATCCTAACCATACTTTGAAACAAGTATGCACCCATATGAATAAAATCATAATAAAATTATTCTATCTAAGCATCATCAAACATAAAGACATTATTGCAACATAATACAACATTCTATGGCCAAAAAAGAATAATAACACTTCAAAAATAGTCTCATTCATTACTTACTAGTCCATTATAACAAGGTTTACAAGGTGCTCATAAACACTTTAGTTTACTACTTATCTAACTAGCTATCTTTCTCTAGTATTGCATCAATATTTATCTACTTGCTACTTATTTTCCTTCTCCTTCATAGGGGCATTCCTTATATAGTAATTTAAACAAACTTACATGTCATATGGTAGCTCATATGCCACCAATTACCAGTTAATTTTTTTTCTACCCATCTAGCCTTTAATTTAAACCTCAGCTCAAGGTTAGCTACCTCATCATTTTCCATCACTTCTTAATTGCCTATCAGAGTCAAACCATTAGCCATAACTCTTATCATTTTATTTTAGAAATATAATTAACTTGGTCAAGTATGAAAATGACATGTGGTCACTTTCATCATTCTTTTGACTCCCTTTTTGGCATACACTTATGAGTGCATGTCCTATTGGTGTTTGTCTTGGTATCAATCTATTAAGTGCCCACACACATATGCTATTTTTTTTCTTCATGTCAGGATCTATGATCTTGAAATATTATCATCATGTTATAATTATTTATAATTTTTGTGTATGCTATCCAAATTCTAGGGTCAACATCACCCTACACTAACTTGGTTATTTGTCCTTGGATAACTGCTCATTTCTTCCCTTTAGTGCCTTCCTCTCTCTATTTTGATTTGAGTGCCTCTGGGTATTGGGCATCTCTTCCTTATATTTAAGATCATCATGTGTACTAACTTCCCTTTTCTCCTTCCTACATGCTTCTCCTTCTTTGCATGGTTTCATTATTTTCACTTCTGTAAAATTGACGACATCATCTTACATGACTTTAATTTTGGCATGACTTGTGCCTTCCATTTCTTACATTCTTCAGCATTGTGCTTCTTTTATAGCATGTATTCTTTCCTTATGATCCTTTTTCCATGAATCTAGATACTTTCATTCTTTGGTGTTAAAATCTATTTGCATGCTTCATTGCCCCAAAATTCTTTTTATCTTTCTATCATTTTTCCTAGGTGTTGTACTCTACTTGTGTGTTTATTTGCCTCAAAATTTCATTATGCATTTCTTTCATCAATGTTGTTCTTGTGAATTCAATCTTGGGATCCATTTTAACTAACTTGTGCTCTAATATTAAACACTTTTCTTCTCATTTACAACTATGATTTTCATATTGGCATGTTTATTATGATCCTCTTCTAATGAAATCTAATAAATGGTGTGTTTTTTATCTTCCTCATCCCTACGAATGATGCCATTTTATGTAGTTATAAACTTTTTTGGTAGTATATATGTTGTGTGTACCTATTTCATTATGTATTCCTATATGTTGAACTTTCATTTCTCTTGCACACATCTTTGCCCCATAATTCTCTTGTGTGTTCTTGGGTGCTACACCTCCTTTTATTTTATGTGCTTCCTTGGCCCATAGGTCCTTCATATCAATTTGATCCCAACCCTATGCATTTTCTTATCATTACGAACATCCCATATTATGCTTGTCCATATTACTTCCCACCACTTTACACCTTTCCACACCACACTAAATCATGTGTCTGGTCCTTCACTACAATAAGTTTCTTTATGGGGTTTTTTGCTTTGTCTTCCAACATAAATCTCAATCTTTTTTTGTTCAAATAGTCACCAAGGTAAAAATATACTTTATTTAGTTGTCAAGCCTATCTATATGTCATTCACTAAGATAGATTATCACAAAAGTGGCACATGTACTCACTCACCCATAAACTTAGAGGTCTAGCATAAGGCTTCCATAATCAAATCCCTGCTCGACTCACCAAAATGGACTTATGAGGCTACACACATTATTAAAAATATAATATATATCTATTACATTGAGGATGTAAGTAAACCTATAAACCTACCAAACATAAAATTCACAAAAAAAAATGACACAGTCCTTATTACATAAAAAATGAATGAGAATGTGCTTCAAGTAGAAAGTAAAATGAGTGTTTTTCTAATACTCTCTTCTTGATTGTTTTCTACTTCAACTACTTCAACTTTTACTTCCTAAGTTTGTTCTAACTCATTGGTGTGAATTTATGTTTCAACAAAGCATAAATCCTTTGCATGAGAGTATTATTCATGTCATCCCCATAATACATATGTCCTCATGGCATTCCCAAAGTCAGACTCTCCCCTCTACATAGGTTCCTTTTTTGCCATCCTTTTCTACAGAATCTTAATATTGTTATGCCTTTTGAGCTAACACGCATTTGGTTCTTCCATGCTAAAATATTTCTTCCATGTACCTTTTAGAATCCATGTCCTTTTCACCTTGTGTCTTCACATGCCTCTCATACACTTGAGAACTTAGTTAAATACATTAGCACTTTATCTACTCTGTCTATTATCTTCTTGACTTCTAATGAAAAATTCTTCAAATCTAAGCATCCAAGTTCATGAATAAACTAGTACTCAACATCATTTTATTATTTAAAAAAAATGACTATGTCCTAGCAACAAAACCAAAATGTTATTGGGATCTTAGAGCTTGGAGTGGAAAATATTTGAAACTAATTTTTCCCACCTAGGAGGGCCCTTGGGTGCGATCGAAGGGATCGCAGATCTAATGGAGGCTATTACTGATGGCAGTACCTCTGGGGATCTAATCAAAAATTTGATAAAGGATATTCCATCCAACGAATGCAAGAAAGCACTAACAGGTGAAAGGACATGTCCCTTGAAAAGCATGTCGAGCCTACCTGCTACCTCTGAGGGCACGACACTGAATATGCCAGATGATCTGGTCGAGGAAATTGTAGCATCCATGGACCTTATGTTAGTAGGTAAGTTTTTCTCATTCTGTCCTAATATCGAAATGGTCAAGAAATGGGTTTTGTCTAGGTGGAAAGTTAAGGGTAGTGTTTCGATCATTGCCATGGTGAGGCTTATTTCTTTTTATATTTACAAATAGGGAGGACATGATAGCTACCCTTACTGGAGGACCATGGCTGTATGGCCCACATTCTCTTGCACTATGCTTGTGAAAACTAGGATTTGATCCTAACTCAAACCTTAATAAGTTTTCTCCTGCTTGGGTTAGACTACTAGGGCTCCCCTTGGAATTTTGGGATGAAAAAATCTTCACAGCTATTGGCAATTCTATTGGCCAATATGTCACCATAAATCACACAACTAGAATAAAGTCTAGATGTGTGTATGCTAGATTTTGTGTCAATGTTGAAATTAATAGACTCTCCCTACCTCCATAGAGCTGAAATCTAAATATGGGACTTGGACTCAGCCAATCACCTATGAGAATGCTACCACCTTATGTCAAATATGTAAGAGAAAGGGACATTTAATGACACAATGAAAAGTGAAGCAAATGGGAAGGACAGATGATTCCTAGTTTGAAGGGGAGGATCAATCTCCCAACCATAGAAAGAATAACATGTAGGGAATGGAGAGCAATGAAAAAAATCTTGAAAATATAGAGAAGGTAGAGGAGAAGGGTAAGGAGGATATCACTGGTAGTGAGGGAAAAATTGTCTAGGAGGATCAGTCTCTCAACCACAGAAAGAATAATATGTAGGGAATGGAGAGCAATGCAAAAAACTCTGACAATATAGAAAAGGTAGAGGAGGAAAAGGGTAAGGAGGATATCACTATTAGTAGGGGCAAAGCTGTCCCAAAGGAAAATATAATAGAGGATAGTCAGACTTCTATACTAAACACAACCAACACTCTGGACAAATAGAATAATATGTCTGAAGAAGGTGAAAGAGGTAATCATCTGATAGATGAATACAATGCAAAAGATAAAGTTCTAAGAGATGAATAGGAAGAAGTAACTCTAAGAATGTATCTTACTAAAGGAGAAGCAAACTTATAGTTAAACACAGACATTTTCCATGCTCTGGAAGTTAGAGACCAAGCATGAAAGTATTTACCAATAGGTGAAATAGGACAAAATGGTAGTAATGAACAAGAGGACTGGGTTACCCCAAAGAAAAAGAACCAAAAGGGTAAAAAATATGCAGATGTTGGCACTGAGCCCAAACAAGGGAGACCAACCCTAAGGGAAACAAGACAAAGTGAGATTGCTAGGGAGATTGCCAATGGCAAACAGAAAACACTAGAGACCCAACCTCTCAAACCTTCTAAATGAGAATATTATCTTGGAATATAAGGGGATTTAACAGTCCCTCAAAATAGTATGAGGTTAAAAACTACATGTTAGATAATAAATTAGATATTTTTTTACTCCAAGAAGTCAAGATGAATGAGGAGAGTTTTAGGAAAATTGCTGACTATATATGGCCTAAGGCGGCTTTTTGCATTAGTTTAGCTAAAGGGGATTCAGGGGGGATTGTAACTATGTGGAATAGTGCTAAAATCTAGGTGTCTCTTATGGTTTATAACAAGCACTTCCTAAGTATTAATTTCTCTATGAAATCTTTGAGCTGGTCGTTGATCAATGTCTACGAACTGAATAACAGAGCTCTGAGGCAGAACTTATGGATAAACTTGAGTAGTTTTAGGAATAATCCCTAGAACACTAGATGGATGTTGGCTGGATATTTTAACACTCCTCTATACCCTTCTAAAAAATAGGGTGGGATTATGGATTATTTAGACAGTATGTTTGACTTTGCTAAATTTATCAATGATTGGGGTTTATTGGATATAGAACTAAAAAACCGAAATTTTACCTGGTCAAATAGAAGAAGAGGAGATCAAATGATTCAGATTAAGCTAGATATATTTCTTATTTCGAATAACTAGAATAATTATCATAATATGCATGTGTTGGCTTTCCCTAGAACCATGTCTGATCATTGCCTGATCTTCCTCAATTGGAGAGAACAGGGGCAATCCAGACCTTCCCCATTCCATTTTGAAGCTATGTGGATCAAACACAAAGACTTTAGACAAATGGTGGCCCAATGGTGGAAAATTCCTATTCAGGGGACTGCTATGTTTAGAATAGTAAAAGAACTTTAGCATATTAAAAAAGAAGTCTATGGATGGAATAGATATAGCTTTGGGCAGGTCTTTCAATAGAAGAAAATTATAGTGGGAAAACTCAAAGATATTCAGCAACTGATAGATCAAGGAGATGACTCTGAAGACACTTTAGAGGAAGAGAATGTCCTATCTTCTAAATGGAAGAATCTTATGGAAAGAGAAGAGGTTTTCTAGAAACAGAAATCTCATGCCCAATGGCTTAAAGAGGGTGATAGGAACACTACCTTCTTTCATCTCTCAGCCATGAAACATAGGAAAGCCAACTCAATAACCAAGCTTGTGCTAGATAATGGCGACATTATAACCGAAGATAATGAGATAGGGGAACAAGCCAGGGCTTTTTTTTAGAATCTGCTCACTGAATAACATAATGAAAATGATTGACTTATGAACCAATTCATTGATAAAATCCCTTGTTTGATAACAGAGGAAGATAATCTAGAAATGTTAAAGCCTGTATCTGAGGAAGAAGTCCATGCTATTTTATTCTCCATGGGTGCATTCAAAGCCCTAATTTTAGATGGATTTCCTCCTATATTATTTTAGGAATATTGGGAAATTGTAGGAGCAGATCTCACAATTGCTATTCATGATTTTTTTAGATCAGGAAAACTTTTGAAACAGGCTAATAACACCTTCATAGTACCTGTGCCTAAAAAAGCACAACCTACACACCTTATGAATTTCAAGCCCATTAGTCTATGCAACACTATTTATAAGTTATGCTCCAAAGTGTTGGTTATGAGGATCTAAACTTTACTAGACAAAATTATTTATCCTACTCAAAAAGGTTTCATCTCAGGTAGGCAGATTCTTGATGCTGTAATCACCACACATGAGACTATTCACTCCATGGATAAGAGCAAAATCCCTGGTATGGCTCTTAAGCTAGATATTTCTAAAGCTTATGATAGAGTCTCATGGACCTTTCTATTCCAAGTGATTAGAAAATTTGGGTTTAATGATAAAATGTCTCGCTTGATATGGAACGCTTTCTCTTTTGCAAAATTCTCGGTGCTGGTAAATGGTGTACCTAGAGGGTTTTTCTCATCTTCGAGAGGAATTCATCTAGGAGACCCTCTCTCCCCATACTTATTCATCATTATGGTAGAGGCACTGGGAAGATACATACAAGTAGATATAGTCTCAAAAAAGCTTGTGGGCATCAAACCTGCCTCTTCCCTCCATCCTATGGTAGTGCAACAATTTGTGGATGATACCATCTTCTTTGGCATATCTTTAGTGATTGAAGCTAGAATATAGAAGAATGTCTTAAATGATTATGCCATAGAGTCGGGGCAAAGGATAAATTTCCAAAAAAGAAATGTGTATTTCTTTAACACTCCTAATGACCTTAGACATATAATCATTGATATATTAGAATGTGCTAAAGTTGCTTTACCAGCCACCTATCTAGGTCTCCCACTCATGGTCAAAGAGGTTTCTCCTAGATTTTGGAATGGAATTGTGGAAAGAAATCAAAGGAAACTTCTGGGTTGGAAATGGAATCTACTCAATAGTGCTGGTAAACTACAACTTCTTCAGGCCTCGCTACAAGGTATTCCTACATACTTCCTGTCTCTTTTTAAAATTCTTGCTTATTTTGCTGATAAATTATAATAGATCCAAAGGAAATTTTAATGGATGGGGCTAGAATACAAAAAGAGAATGTCATTAGTCAGATGGGAAAAAGTGTGTCTTCTAAAATCTCATGGAGGACTCAATATTAGGTCTATCAGGAACATGAACAAAGCCCTTCTCTCAAAAATTAGTTGGAAACTGATCCATAAAAATAATGCCTGGGGGAAATAATGTATGCCAAATACATGCATGGCATTGATGACTCCAAATTTCTTCAACAGATGAGATTACCCTAGGGATCTGTGATATGGAATAAAATACTAAAAAGTAAAAGCCTTCTTAAATAGGGAATTAGATGGAAACATGGAAATGGATGGTATATTAAATTCTAAGATGATATATGGTTAAAGGACAAGGCTCTCATCACATAGGGTAACTATGGAGAGATTGCTGACTTGGCTACTCAATTTTTTGGAGACAGAGTCAGTGATTATATAGAAAATAACAATGGGATAAGGAGCTAGAAAAATCTATTGGACTGCTATGATCACTAGCTTGAGCTTTTCCCTAGAGTGCGGGAGATCCAATAGTGTGTTCAGGAGACTAGAATCCCTCTCTTCCCCTAGGAGTATGAATCATACTAGTGGCCTAATAAGAATGGATCATTCTCCATTAAATTTTCTTACCATATGCTCATTCCTAAAGCTTAGAATAAAGATGTTTGGAAAAAGGTCTAGAATCACAAACTTATTCCAAAAATTAACATGTTCTGGTGGGCTACTGCTCATAACAAAATCCTAACTCAGGATAACCTTCAAAAGAGAGGGTTTACCTTGGTTTACAGATGTTTCTTGTTTGGTTTAAAAGAGGAATCATTTTCACACCTTTTTATCCACTGTGATTTTTCTCATGAATCATGGAGCATAATACTTAATAACTTTGGTATTGAATGGGTCTGTAATTTTGACCTCAAAGAAGTAATTCTCAGCTGGAACCCAACCTTCACACATCCTTGGCTTTTCGAATTATGGAAGCAAACTCTTCTGTGTTTGAGTTGGATTTTATGGAAAGAGCGCAACCACAAAATTTTTAGGGACACTGCTAGAAATGCATCTCAGGTGTTCCACTCCTTTGTTAAGACCATCATGGAAAGTGTCACAATAGCTCATATTCATTCTATAGAGAAACCCCTATCTCAAATTGAGAACAAAATTGCAGCCAAATGGAAGGTTTTAAACCAGATCCCTGGGTATGATAACTCTAAAATACTATAGAGACTAAATACTAAATGGATCCCTCCAAAGCCCAACTGGATGAAACTCAACTTTGATGGGGCATCCAAGTCAGATGGTAAAGCTAGTGGAGGAGGAATTATAAGGAATGATAAAGGATAGATGTATGCTATCTATGCTGGTGGAATAGGATGTCAAAGCAACAACTATGCTAAAGTAATGGCTTTACTATGGGGGCTAAAGTAGGCTATATCCCTAGGAATAAGGAACTTGAGTATACAAGGTGACTCTAAAATGGTCATAGATGCTATGAATAAAGCATCAAATGTGGGCATTAAGCTAAAAGACATCATTACATACATCTAATTTCTTTTGTAGAAGTTCTCTAGAGTAGAGTTTTCCCATATTTATAGAGAGGGAAACAGGGTCACCCATGCTTGTGCCAACCTTGGTCAACAATTTTTAGGTTGGAGGGTGTGGCGATAAGGTGCTCATATTCCTATAAAAATTAGGGATATTATTCAAAAAGAGATGACTTGTCAAGAATGAGGTGCATTTATGACAAGGATAGTTCTCAGAGGTGGTCCATTTGGAGAAGGCCATCATGAATTATGAAACTTGATAACCTTGATACTCATTTAACAATCATTCATGATTCATTGCATCATGAGGTTGAGGCATGCAGGTGTCATCATGAAAATCAAGGGGAAATAATCTCCAAGCATGGGAGTAGACAATGTCATCTTTGCAGGGTATTTCACATAATGAGCCATCACATCTTCATTTTACATAAACAAGAAAAAGGGTTAGCATCCATTTTAAAGCTGAAGGCTGAAATTAGGAACTCCATGGTCTGGGTCTACAAATACAAAATGGGAGGAGATCGTATTCACACTGAACTTGTCTATGCTAAAAGAGGTGGGCAATACTGGGCTGGCTGACAATGTGGAGAATACTGAAAAATTTAATGATCTTCTCAAAATAATGGTTATGTAAGGAGAGTCTTCTTTGACTCTAGTCTTTCTATTCCTTGTGTTTTGTTTTGGTGTCTATTGTTCTCGGCTTGTGCCATCATCCCTCTGAAGACACATGTTGTCTGATTCCCTTCTTGTCTTGTTTGCTTTGTAAGGGTTCAGCCCCTGGTTTGTTGCCTTACCTTATCAAAAACAAAACCAAAATGTTATGGCTTTCTATTGTCTACTTGCATATTATTTGTAAGATTCCAAAACTTAATTTTTTTACTAACATATCATGAAATTACCCTTTCATTCTTACCTAAAGCATAGAGAGGGAAATTGGGGTAGGTTAGCATTATTTTTAAATGGGTCCATCCATTCTATCAACTACACACCTCGCACGTAGAAGTTTACTTGGAGTTTATCTAGGCTATCCTAACCATACATGGAAAAAACTATGCACTCATATGAGGAAAAGCACAAAAAAATATTATATCTAAGCACCATAAAAATGAAGGCATTAGTCCAACATAATAAAAAATTCCATAACCATAATTAAATAGAAACACTTCGATAACAATCTCATTTATTACTTAATAGTCCACTATAATAAGGTTTATAAGGTGCTCATAAGAACTTATTATTACTAATATAATTAACTCTTTCTCTCTATATATAGTATTATATAAGTGTTTTTCTACTTACTACTTATTTTCTTTCTTCTCCTCAAGTGCCTTCCTTACATAGGATTTTGAACAACCTTGTGTGTCATTTGCTAGCTCACATGCTACTAATTAATAGTTAATACTTATATCACCATTTGAAATTATTTAGAACCTCTAATCAAGGTCAACTACCTTGTCATTTTCCATCACATCTCTATTTCATGTAAAATTCAAGTCGTTAGCCATAACTAAAGTTATTTGCTTCCATAAATATCATTGATTTGGTTCAATTTGATAATGACACATGGTTAATTTCATCATTATCTTGACTACTTTTTTGGCATGTTCTTATGAGATAGATCCTATCATTGCATGTCTTGATATTTGTCTCTTGGGTGCATGCACATATGTTAGTTGAGTTGGTGATCATCATGCTCCATGATCTTGAGGTGTTAGGACTGCACTAGTCTTGGTTATACTTCTTGTATGTGCTAGACAAATTCTAGGGTCAAAAATTTTATTTCAAGTGAAAAAAGGAAATGATTGTACTAAGATCTATGGGATATAAAATTTTAATCCTCCACTAGTAAAAAAAACCACTATTTTTTGTGGTGTTTATTAGTTTTATATTTTTAGCTCTTTTATATCGAGGCATGGATGAAAGTAAAATTTAAAGGATAAGAATAAATAAAGACAACACGTGGTGGTTAGAGTGTTTTTTCATATTATTCACTAACATATTTTTGTGATTAGCATTTAAAATGAGAGTACCTACTATAATATTAGTCAAATTTTAATATAAAATGTATAACACTATCATGAGTGGATAGGATGGGATTCCTACAGTAAAGAAGAATTTGAATAGGAACTTATAGGTACATTAGACATGTCTATTTTTAGAATATAAAATATAATATTATTGGTAACATTATCTTACATTAAAAATCTATATACAACATCAAATATTTATCAAATTACTAGAAAAAAATGTTTGAAAATTATGTAGTGGTTAAGGATTCTATAGAATTACTTAGTACAAATAAAATTTGTGAAAATGATCTTGATATTGAGAAGTTAAAGGAGCTATAAATTTTACAATTATGATAGTGCAAGTTATTTAAATTACCTAAAATTTGGTTGGTAATATATATCTAAGGAATGATGATAATTTTGAGGTCCTAAAAGAATTATCTTCTACCTTGGCTTCACCTACCTTAGTCATAAAAGTTATAAGAAATATTACTCATTATAAAGATGCAAAATGACATGAATGTGCATATGAAATATAAATTAAATTAAGTATAACATAAAAAATTGTTTGCTAAGTTTATTTTATTTTGGGTTTCATATGGTGTCTCTCCACATTATTCTAGATAGGAGATAAATAATGTAACCAAACATCATGTTCCATAAAGAGCTAAAAAATGGACTAGCAAGTGGACATATTGGAATCCCAAATATGAGAATCTAATTTTTTTAATGGATTAAACTATGTTTACATTGATTATGTTGTGTTTTTAGAATTGGGAAATAAACAACTTAGTCTACATGGACCTTGGGATGCTTCCACTTTGTATTAATTTTTTAGTTGGTCTTCAATGTCTTGAACCTAATTTAAAATTATGATTTTTGTTCAACTAAGTTAATTTATAAACATTTCAAAGATAAATATGAGTTATTTGGGATAATAAAACTTTCACTTAAGTATATTTTTTATGGTAAGAGACATTACCTATAATGACAGTCGAGGGTGGTGGTGGAGTGTCATGTTTGTGAATATATTCATAAAAATGACTAGATTTAAATTTGATGTCCATTTTACCATTATGTATGGTTTGTTTTATTTTTTATTGAATAATGAAATCAAAAATATTGATATCTTGTGCATATGGTGAAATTTGGAGCCCACCTTTATTATAATAATATTTTTGAGACTAACAATGTAATCTGAACCAGTTTTTACTATAAATTGAAAAATTTGAGGATAAGATGATGGATTTGTTAATTAGTTTATAAATTTTCAATAGGAAAATCTATGTGAGAAATCCAAGATAGGCACCTTGACATTAATACATACAAATCACATTTTTTAGATGGATATATTTAACACATCTGAGCTAGTTTATGATCGGGGTGAGAGTATACTATTATGTCTCATTAATTGCTTGTATTTATGGTTAGTTTTTCAAAAATTAAAATATTTTATCTAGTTTACATAATATAAATCATCAAAATCTTCTTACAAAATGTGAGATATATTAATACAGTGTTTCTTTCTCTTCAAGAATAATGTTGATGTTTAAAGTTGCGCTTTGTTTCAGACACCAACAATGGGAAGTTTTAAGATGTGGGACATGCGACTTGAAACAACATCCAAATTTTTAAGAAGTTGGTCTCTTCTTTATAACAAGTGTTGGGGGCAAAAGGGATAGGAATTTAAATAGAAACACAAATGCAAAGAAAGAAAATCTAACTATGGCGACGCATCTGAATGTAATTTTGATCCTTAATCCTAAGCATAGTGAAACTATATGTAAGATTCAATTGCATTAAAGAGTAGATGAGGCATGATCAATGTAAATGATAGAAATAATAGAAACAGAGGCTCACAGCTTAGAATACTTTTGTAATGATACAGGAAACATCAACAAAGGCACAAAACTCTATCTTCTTATTAATTCTCTAGCCACATAGAAGGCACAAAAACATGCATAGTTACATAAACTTTACAACTTAAAAAAATAGAATAAAGGAAAATGATATTCCTAATCATAGCTCTAAAAAGTCAAACTCTTGACAATAATTTTCTCAAAAAATTCTCTCTCTCAGTATCTGATCATGATTTGGTGATCCCTGCACTCCTCTTTATAGCCTTGGATTCCCTCCAAATTATCTGCGTGTTCCCAAACTTATGGCATAAATTGAACTCTATCTGAGCTAGAAGTGTCTATCAGAAGATAGTTCTTAGATTCTAAAATGTTCTATTTCCCTACATTTTGCTTGATGAAATAGATACACAAGATGCTCTGTTCAAAGACATGTGGTACTTTCCACTTTATTTTGACTTTTAATATATCTTTGCTCAGGAACATTCTGACTTTGACACATGTCACAATCCACTTCTTTGACACTTAGTAACTTAACAAAAATAAGACTCACTGCATCTCTTACCCAAGCAACTTTGAAAAGAGGCATAAGGACAAGTGGCAATCTCTATTTGATTCAATAAAGGACATGTGGTAATCTCTGCTGCTCTTTAGCTATACTGTGGAAATGTTCGAGACACATGTTAGGCTCCTATGGATGGTTACAATTGGCAGCTTCCACAGACTTTTAGAAATAAAATTGGAACCCACCACAGTCTTTATTCAATAATGAAAAATGAAGATCTTTCAGATGGTGACACGTGGCAGCTTTCACTACTTCTGGCAATGGAGTAGAAAGGGGCTTAGTAGATGACACTTGGCAGCCTCCACTTGAATGGTTTGGTTGTGCCTTATTGCCTTTTGAAAGGGAACTTAACCCCTTTGGTTTTTTGGGATGCTCCTTTGAACTGCTTGATTGTATTAAGCCATTGAACTTACTGATTAAACCAAGAATGGTTCAATGGTTCAATGGTTCAATGGTTTGACACTGTGTGCCATTTACACATGAATTGAGGCATTGAAATGAGGATATTGAACCAAGGCATTGAACCAAACATATTTTAGATGCCAACACATGGTGACTTCCTCTCTCTTCAGCTGGGATATGTGGCAGCTTCTGTCACTTTTAGAAAACCAAAATAGAGACCTTCCTTGAATGCCACTTGGCACTTTTTGCTTGATCCTGATACTTGGCTTAAAATAAAATACCTTTTGCTAAAAAGAAATGAAACGTGGGTGCCGATATGAAACTATGGATGATGACACTTGGTGCATTCTATTGAGTCACTATAAGATACGTGGCACATTTCGACCAACTCATAAAAAATATAAAAGGTGCCTCAGATGATGACACTTGGTAGTTTCCACTGAGAAGGATGCATCGAATGAAGACACTTGGTAGTTTCTGCTTGATTTCAACACTTAGACAAAATTGAAGTGAAAGGAAACTAGGGCCCATGCTCTGTTTCAAAACTCTACCATCTCAGACCAAAATATGTGAGGACAAAACTTGGTAGTGCACAGTTAAAAAAATATGATGAAATGTAGAGTAATTTTTACTCTACAGTTACTAGCGACCCCAAAGACTTTTGAGCCTGCTCAAAAAGAAACCACAACTCCTACTAGATCAAAAATTCAAAATTATAGCTTCAATAATGTTGTCTGGTAGGCGGACCACTCTTCATCAGATAACCCTTGCTTACTCTGTAATTCATTGAAGGCTAGATCAAGGTTAATAATATCTTTGTGTGAAAAATGTTGCAAAATTTGAACCGTAGCCTTCAATTTGAATTCAAACTAGGAAACAGGAACCAAGATAGCTTCTACTTCAAGGGCTGATGAATCATCCCTTAGATCCTAGAAAAATATTTGATTCTTTTGTTTGGCCAACAGTAAAGGTTCAATTTCTTCTACCATCAACATGGTTTTGTCATCAGGAAATAGAGAAGGAAAACCTAGTTGTACTAGATCTTCAACATACTACTTCATTTCATTAATTCCTTCCTTCATGACATCTAGAAGCTCTCTGCAACTGGTGGCTACAGAATTGCAACTAAGAACCTCATTTATTTGCTTGGCAGTGACCATTTTGTCATTGATTCCTACTGCTGACAGTGTTGCATCCATTACATCATACAAATTTTGTAGTAATGTTTGTGAGTCCATTACTCTCTCAGAGACTGTAGCCAGAGTATTCACAACTAAACTCTCCACCTTTTTACACAATTTCTATGCATTTAGCAGGAAGGTGAGAGATGGCCTGAGCTGAATAATCTCTGAAGAGATTCTCTTCCACATGGATTCATATATCTCCTTTACCAGACTTAACACTCTGACACTCTTTGGCCTATTGGCCAGCTCTAGTGTCAATTATGCTGCTCTTTATTGCTCTGAGTGAAATTAGGCTATTATGACTGCAATGTTATTCTATTTAGCTAATAACGTTTGTTGCAATTAGGTAACTTGCAACAGGTGTCCCTCGCATCTTTCTTGCAATGCTTCTTTTTCATGCCTAAGGGTTGTCACCACATCCTTTACCTTTGTTAGCCCCACCTTTAAAGAATCATTTTTGGCCTGAACTACCTGATGAGTCTGAAGAGAAATAGTATCTTGCAACTATTTATTTAGATTCTCTATTTCATTGTTTTTACTATTGATCTCTAAGGTCAAATTGTTATAGTTTGCCTTTTCCTTAGCTAGCTCAGCTTCCATCTTCTGTAGCCTTCTTGATATCTTCTAGTAGTCTTTAGTAACTGCAAAAGTGGATTCAGTCAACCTCTCAATTTTTTCTTATGGCCTAAAGATGGACATGTCAATGGCCACTACATTCATCATGTAATCTTCTTGTTGCATCTGCTCCATTGGCTTTATTACATTTGGTGACAAATGAGTCACCATTAATTGTTGTTGGATGGGGTCAAATTGTGACCACAAATGGGGTATAGCCAAAGCTTTATTCTCCTTAATCTTATTTTTCTCTCTTTGAGCTTCCCTTGCCTTCTTAGCAGCATCTGCTTGGATCTAGAAGGTGGAAGGAGAGGCAATGTGCCCACCCATAAAAGGATGTCCTTGTGGTAGACCATATTAAATAGTCAATTATTGGCTATGGGTAATCTGAGGGGAAAGCTTCTTGGGAATAGAGGGAGAGAAATGAGGTAATGTTAAGGCCAGAGGTGGCACAGATGGGGCGAAGTGAGAAATGGGAATGGTAGAAGTGGTAGAGGACATCATCTAGCTAAATGAAATCATCATGCCAATGAGAGAAGAAATAGACTGAGAAGGAGAGAGAGGAATGATACTTACCTGAGGAGCGATTACAGTACCCTATAATTAGAACTACATGGTGTTCATCTCCTCTTTTAAATCAAATTAAAACTGCACCCTCTTTCATTTCTTGGGTGTCTCTTCTTCTTGTTGCATCCTTTTTCCTTCCACATTTGCTTCTTGTGGAGAACTGGGAATATCTATAATCGAGGCTAATGGGGAATCTTGTGATGATGAAGGCATCACACTTTTCTACATTTTTATGGCACTAAGAGATTGGGGCCAGATTGATACCATTACTACAGCTATAGTTTGCTCTGAGGCTTGTGACTCTTGACTTGACCTAGCCCTAGCTTCATGCTCTAAACCCAGTGTCAGAAAATTACTTGTCTCTGGGCTAGATACAGGGGAGAGATGACACTCATCCCATAATTCTTCCCATATTTTATCTGTGTCTATGTTTCTAAAAGAATGGGTTGTTTGACAAATTTCTTGCCTATATTTCCAATAGGCCTCTATCTTCTCTGTATCCCAATCTTTATTCTTTAATGTTCTCCTTAAGCTAGATGTCATTCTAACTTTAGGATCATAATCCCTTTTCTTTGACATAGAATGTCTCCCATGGCCTATTTTATGGAAGTGGCAAGTCTGTTAACTCAACATAAAATCCAAGAGTGTCTTCCCTAGGATTTTTCCTAGTTTCTTAAAAAGGGTGGCCCTCATGTGCAATTCTGATTATGACTCTGTTAGTTCTTATCCAGGAGGCTATGAAATTATTTGGGTCATAAACCCATTTGTCCTCTATTAAAAGGAAACCTAGAAAGGCTAGCTTTCTGAGCAACACAACTTCAGCATCTCTGGTTTCCAAAACCATGCTGGTTGTCATCCACAATAGATTATACATTTTTCTTTTCCTCTTCCCCAAGCCAAATTCATTATCAATTATGGATACCTACCTGGTGACCTCTAGGAATGCTAACCTAAGAGTCAAGATCTTAGGTAGCAATATTGGTTCCCCAAAAAAACCATGAACTCTTATAATGATATGGTGGGATCCAAAATAGAATTCACAAGGAATTGGGCAACTAGCCAAAAGATTTGAAACACTAGGGAATAATATATTCATAATTGGTTTGAGACTGAGGTGGCAAAAAGTAGGAGTGACAAATAATTCCCAGAACTCATATGAGTCACTAGTTTTTGACAAAATATGTGTCCATGTAGACACAAGAATGGTCCTTTAGAGATCAAAATCTGGGTCACACATATTAAGATACATATGCTGGGCAAAGAGTTTAGAGTTCTAAAAAAGCATGAGGTGGAAAAAATAGGAAGAATACCTGAACACTCATTTTGATCTGAAATGGGCCAATTGTTCTACCATCGAGAAATCAATTTGTTCAAAAAAGTCGAGCCTATACTCCTGGGTTTTGTCAAAGGTCTTCAGCCTAAAAAGGATAGCCATTTGTTCTGCATACACTACCATATCATCTTTCATGCCAAAGATGAGAGCCATCATAGACAATGCATCTTGGCTAGCATGTGTGAATTGAGCTCTTGGTGTAGGGAGTGTGGGTATCGTAGTGTCATCATCACCCATTTGTAACTCGAATCTCAAGAACCTTGTCTGAGTGTTGATATTTTCCCATGTTCTTTGCATTTTAACAATAGTGGGAAATGTAGCTATATAGTCATGATGCAGGGATAACATATACCTAATAGCTTGTGATGTGATTTGCACTATGAATGGGCCTAATTGAATGGTGCATGAAGGTGCATGGAGTGAGTCTACACATAATTCAACCTGGTCGGGGCATGAATGCACAGCTAGGACAATGAACTGAGCCAGTTGTGAGTTCCATATCCTCATGGTGAATGTTTCAAATTACCCTACTCTGGCCCTTTATAGACACCTTTGATGTGCCCCTTCTCTAAGATTTTTTCTACTAGCTCTCTAAAGAATTTGATCCATGATGCCATTTGCATAATCTTTTATTTTCACTGAATCACTTACTGGACTAGCTTCAGGAAACCTGGTTATTGGATAGGTCTTCAATGGTTGTGAAAGAGCTAAAGCATATGATTTACTTGCAAGAACCTTATCAAGGTATTCATACATCCCAGCTCCTTGTTGTGAAGATTGTGCCCCCTCCATCTTTGTATCTTCTATATGGTAACTTGTATGAACTTTTGCAAAACAGAGACACTTTCACTGAAGCAAGTTTACTAAGCACAAAAAATGCAAGTAGTAAGATATTTTCACATAGATGCAAGAATGTTTAAGAATTTGTCAACTTTAACTCTTGCTAAGAGGTATTTATTGACCTATCAAGTCTCAAATGGCATTAAACTTGGATAACTGTTAGCAAATCCTACTCAATCTTCCTGGGATAGCAAGATAGACACGTTATGCAAGTGGCAACGCAAGGTACCTTGGAGATTTCTAAAGATTTGGGAAACATTCAATGTGTCAAGAATTTGAAGAATTTGAAAAACTTTTTGAGCCACCGACAATGTGTTCAAAGAACACTTATTTAAAAGAAAAGCAAGAAAACAACAATGAGAAAACAAAGCAATATGGGAATGGGAAACTAATTAACTATAATACATTAGAGACCTAGGTTAACTAAAATGCTTCAAATAGATTCCATTTATAAGAATCTCTTCAGGTTCTCCTTCCATCGATTCCATCTTAAATGAATTCCTCTGCTTACACGCGTGAATTTTATACGGGCCAGTCCATAATGCTTCAAATTTAGTATGCTGACCCGGCTTGGCAGCTCTTGCATCCCATTTCAAAACAATTGAGCCTACCTCAAAATGATGATTCAAAGTCCTTTTATCAAAATAGTCCTTAACCATTCCTTGATGCTTAATTAATGAATCATGGGTTGTATCCCTCTTCTCCTAAACTTCCAAAAGCTCTGTAAGTCTAACCTACATGGGGCCATTTTCCTCAATTTCAATTTTTTTGATCAGCTAGAGGGCAAGGATCTCTAAGCTTAGGGGTATTACAACAAACTTTTTATATACCAATTCATATGGGGACATTTTGATCACCTGTTTAGGCATGATTCTATCAGCCCATAGTGCTAAATTAAGCACTTTATGCCACTCTTTGTGATGATCAACCCCTACTCTTTTTATGAGTCTAATCAGGTTCTTGTTAGTCAATTCTGCCAAACTATTACCTTGAGGGTAATAGTTAGAGGAAGTTTTTAGATATATTCCATGTGTTAATTTAAATTCAGATACTTTAGACCTCAAGAATGCTTTAGCATTATCTAAAATTATGGCATGAGGACCCCCAAAGCAAGTAGTGATACTCCTTGAAAAATCTAGGATCATATTTTCTGTTGCTTCCTTAAGTGGGACTACCTCGGTCCATCTGGTGAAGTAATCTGTGGCAGTTAATATCCATTTGCGACCCATACTAGACACTAGATTTATCATTCCAATGAAGTCAAGACCCCATTGAGCAAAAGGTTCATCTGCAATCATAGGACTAAGGGGCATTGCTGCATTCCTTCTCATCCCCATGTAATATTGATAGGATTGACATTTTTTAACCAGTTGATAACAATCTACAAATAAAGTAGGCCAGAAATATCCTACCTCACTTATCTTTATGGCTATGGTCTTTGTATAAAAATGCCCCCCTGATATTCCATGATGCATCTCGTGTAGTATTTTCTTAGCCTCAACCTTTTCTACACATCTTAACAATTTACCATTAGAATTTCTTCTAAAAAGGACCTGTTCAATTAAAATAAAATGAACTCCTTGTATCCTATAGTATCATCTCTTATTATGAGGGAGTTCTCTCAGATAAATTCCATACTTCATAAAATGAATCCTGCATGTGACCCAAGATTCCTGATCAACCTCTTGTATATTTAACACCATCTCTGTCTCTCCTTCTGAATTTGTCTCTTCAGGTACCATCTTTTCAAGCCCTTGGGTCATATATTGGCACAAACCCATGCCTCTAACTAACTTAGTGGGTTTGACCTATACATCATATTTTAGGATCTTAATAATTTAGTTGGCTCTTTTTTCAATAATTTCTCCCTCCATGATGTATTCTCTGACACTTGGGTGAGATACAAGTATTATAATTTTACTCCATGATACCATATGCCTAAATTTCTTGAGGGCTTTTACCATAGCATATGCTTGTTTCTCTACAAAGTTTTGCCTAGTTTCATAATCCCTGAGAGTTCTTGAGAAAAAGGCTATTGGGTGTTCTCCCTCCAGTCTATCATCCTTTTGGGTTAAGACAACAATAATACTTAACTCTCCTCCATAGACATACATTATAAAAGGCTTGGCAAAATATAGGTTTTTCAGTACTGGGGCTATTGAGATAGCCTTCTTGACCTCTTCAAAGGCTTGCCTTCCTTCTGTATTCCATTTGAAAATTAGGTCTTTATTTAACAAGAGTTTCACTAGTCTCACCAAGCCTCCAAAATCAGATATGAATCTACTGACAAAATTAATCTTTCCCAAGAAGGACTGAACTGCCTTTTTATTTACTGGAAGAGGTAGGTTCATTATAGTTGCAATTCTTTTAGGATCTATGGAAACTCCTTCTTTAGATACTATATGTTCCAATAATTTTCCTTGAGGCACAACAAAGATGCTTTTCCTAGGGTTCAATGATATTCCAAAATCCTGACATTTCTTAAAGACAGATTCTAAATGATCAAAATGATCAACAGCATTTTTTGAAAAAATAGTGAGGTCATCCAAATAAACTAGGATGATTTTATTTATAAGTTCCCCAAAGGCTACATCCATAGCTCTTTGGAAGGTGGCTCCTGCATTTGATAGGCCAAATGGCATCTTAGCATATGCATATGTTCCCCATTTGGTAGTAAAAGCAGTTTTGTATTGGTGTTCATTAGCCAACCAAATCTAATTGTATCCAGATAAACCATCTAGCAAATAAAATCTCTCTAATCTAGCCACAGTTTGTAGAATTTGTTCCATGGAGGGCAAGGAATAGTTATCTTTCAGAGATGCTCTATTTAGATCTCTAAAATCTACACGTAGTCTTACATCTCCAATCTTTTTCCTAACTAGTACTAGATTTGATACCCAGGTTGAGTGCTTGATTGGAAAAATTATTTTGGAATCTAAAAGTTTATGTAACTCATCTACCATTAGAGGCTTGATCCTTGGATTTACTATCCTCTGTTTCTCTCTGATGGGCTTATATCCTTCAGTCAGTTCTATTGTGTGCTGAATAATGTCTGTATTGTATCCATGAAGCTCTTCATAGCTCTAGGCTATGACTTTGTCATATTTTTTGCACAATTCAATTAGTCTTTCTTTTTCCACTTGAGTTGCATAATTCTCAACTTTTAGTTTTTTCCCTTGACTCACCTCTATTTTAGAATAATCTACTTTATCTACCTGGAACCTTTTCTTCTCTAGGCTTACATCCACTGGATCAAATAAGTTTTCTAAGGTGATCAAGCCCTTGGAGAGCTTATTAGTCTTCAATTGTATAATTTGATCTCCATATGCTTCCTCAATTTTGGTTTGAAATTGATCAACAAACTCATTTGATTGTTGTAAGAATGAGAGTCCCTGAGAATCATTTTCAAATACTTGCCAATTCTCATCATTGTCTAGAATAATCAGCCTCACTATAACTTTTACTGACTCATTATTAATTAATAGGCCAGTTACTGGATCAAACTATGAGCCAATCTGGGCCATCCTATCAGATTCAATATTTTGACCTCTAGGGACTACCTCAATATTGAAAGCTTCAAAATCTTCTATTAAGTCCCAAATCCTATGTCTGTAAGATCTCATCTTTACATTTTTGGCTGTTGCCTTTTCTCTAATTTTCTTTACTACTAATTCTGAATCTCCTTTTACTATTAGGTTCTTTATTCCCTTTTTCTTGGCTAATAAGAGCCCATGTACTAAAGATTCATACTCAGCATCATTATTCGTATAAGCAAATTGGAAATGGATAGCCCTTAAAATTTTCTCACCATTTGGAGCAGTAAGACAAATTCTTGCTCCAACACCATGTTTACTTATAGCCCGATCAAAATTTAAGGTCCAGATTTCTAAATTTTGAGTAGTTGGTGCCTCTTCCCTTAAAACATTTGTGATTTCATGGTCCTCATCAAAAATGACATATGTGCCTAGACCAGTAGAGTCATAGTTCCCATATGGGTCGCTATGCATCATATTCAACAACTGGTTATTTTCTTCTTCTTGTTCATGCTCAGTCCAGTTGCCTAACTCTTCAACAAAAATCTTTTCTTCCTTATTTAACATAGCATGATTTGCCTCTAATTTTTATGTTGGTTCATTGGTGATATGATCTTTTGATAGTGGTTCAGATAGAATTTTCATCTTCAAACCATATCTGGTTCTTAGGATGAGGTGAGACCAATCAAGAGACATATATGCTCCTATTTTTGCTATAAAGTCTCTGGATAAACATAAACCAAAAATAGGAGGTATATCTATGACTACTACATCTTGGTTTAAAATTATATTGGGACAAGTATATAACTACAATTTGAGTTGTTTAATTCTCCATATTGTTTGTATTGTTTTGCCATCTAGCTGCATAACTCCTTTTGTAAGGGGTTCATATTTTATTTTCAAAGCATCAGCTATTTGCTTAGGCATCACTATAGTACTAGCTCCTGAATCTATTAATGCATTATGCAAGATTTTCTTTTCAACTATCAGAGTCAAATAGAAAGGCTTTGGTTTGGATTTACTTACTTGTGTTACATCATTCACAAAGGCTGTTGTCTTCAGAGGAACTGTGTCCTTGAGTTTTTCTTTATGAGCAACTCCTTCTTTGGTGCCATCATGCTTAGGCATTGCTTGGCCTTGTAGAGCCTCCTGTAACAATGTATTTTGTTTAGGAATAGCTAGTATGTCCCATATTGATACTTGTGCTAGAGTCTTCTTTAACTGATCTACCACATTCATTGGTCCCAATGCTTGAGCTCTTTGAAAATAAGGATAACTTGTTTTTTCTTGAACGTGTGTAGGAATAACTTGGATCTGCACTGGCTGAGGCACTTTTTGTCTAATGGCTATGTTTCTTTGACCTTGAAATGGAGGATTCTCCATAACTTGACTATTTGTAGCTTTAGGTTGTTCCATCATTATTCTCTTTGACCTAGTATAGTAGTCTGATTGCACTACTGGTTTCTTGGAAGCAGAAGCTTCATTCAAAAATACTGATTCTTTATCTTCAAACCACAAAAATAGAGCATGTTTAGAGGCTATTTCTTCCTCTTGTTCTAGAGACATCCCTTGCATCTTAGCCATTAGGACTAAATTTTGCATACTAAGAGATTGGTAGGCCTAATTGTCACCAGTGCTTGCAGATTGTCCCTCCATTCTTCTTTCCTTTGCTACCTTTTGTTGTAGGTTACCCATGGGGAAATATCTAGGTGCATGAGCATTATTACAAGGAAAACACCAGGCATTGGTGTTGTCTACATAATTATTTTGCCCTTGAACCATTTCTCTATTTGAATTGGGGGGAACAACCTTTGAGGGGGTAGGGACTGCAACTAATTGGTTTGTTGGCTGAGGGTTATTTTGCCTTTGAGGACCTTGGTATTGGTTAGGCTATGATGAAAATATATTTCCTTGATGGCCTTGATATGGAGGCCTAGGGTAAGGATTCTATTGTCTCTTTATGTTAATCAACTCATTAGAAAATGTCCTTAAGATATTGTTGATATCATCCATCTCAGATGACTGAGCAAGGACAAGTTCTTTCACAGGTGGTTGAGGATATTGATACATAGATATAGGTGGAGCTATGGATTTAGGCACTTTTTGAGGTAATGGCAAGGAAATTTTTGAAAATATGGGCATGGGGGGCCTTGGGGGCAACTTTTCAGCATCTATCAAATTATTTTCAGCTCTGACTGCATAGTCATAATCTTCTGGCAGAGTCTGACCTCCAAGTAACTGAATCATAATAGATATATCTGAATTTAAAGCCTTGAGATAAAACACTATAGCCATACCTAGTAATGGTCTAGCTGTAACAAGAATCCTTTCCCAAGTCTTTTGAAATCTAGAGTTGAAGTCAGTCATTGCTTCTTGTGGTGCCCTTTGGATGGTAATCAATTGCTGCAACAAAGAAGACTTATCACCTTTTTCTTCAAATCTTTCAAAGAAAAGATCTCTGAGCTCATCCCATGTAGATATTGAATTGGGAGTCAAGGATCGGTACCATTCTAAAGCCTTCCCTTTAAAAGAAGCCACTAATAACCTTATAGCCATATTCTACTGTGTGATGACATGTATAGCACAAACATCTGATACATCTTGAAGATGTTCTTCAGGTGTTTTAGAATCTTGCCCACTAAATTTGGGTAGAGCTTTCAAGGCATTTATTAGGATAGGATCCCAAGTAGCTGGTGGTACTAGGAGGATCAGAGGACTACCAGTGTTCCAACTTGCATAATTCCTTGGGGGAATAAGGGCTCCCATATTTACTCTCAGTATTGGTATAAAATGATTGACTCTCCTTCTTGGACTAGTTACCAAAGGTGGTACAAGAATACCCAAATTTATAGTAAATTGAGATCTGGTTACTGGTCCACAGCTCTGACTCCTTGTAGCTCTTTGGTTCATATGGTCTTGAAAAAAACTTCAAGATTGGTCCCACCAGGTGTGCCAAAAACTGTTGATGTTTAAATTTTCACTTTGTTTTAGACACCAACAATGGGAAGTTTCAAGATGTTGGACATGTGACTTGAAACAACCTCTAGATTTTTAAGAAGCTAGTCTCTTCTTTATATCAAGTGTTGGGGGGAAAAGGGATAGGAATTTAAACATAAACACAAATGCAAAGAAATAAAATCTAACTATGGCGATGCACCTAAATGTAATTTTGATCCATAATCCTAAGCACAGTGAAACTATATGTAATATTCAGTTACATTAAAGAGAAGATGAGGCATGATCAATGTAAAAGATAGAAACAATAGAAATAGAGGCTCATAGCTTAGACTACTTTCGTAATGATACAGGAAACATCAACAAAGGCACAGAACATTGTCTTCTTATTAATTCTCTGGCCACATAAAAGGCACAGAAACATGCACAGTTACATAAACTTTACAACTTAAGAAAATGGAATAAAGGTAAATGATATTCCTAATCATAGCTCTAGAAAGTCTAAAACTCTTGACAATAATTTTCTCAAAAAATTCTCTCTTAGTATCTGATCATGATTTGGTGATCCCTGCACTCCTCTTTATAGCCACAGATTCCCTCTAGATTATTTGCGCATTACCAAACTTATGGCCCAAATTAAACTCTAACTAAGCTGGAAGTGTCTATTAGAAGATAGTTATTAGATTTTAAAATGTTTTATTTCCCTACAGTTCGCTTGCTAAAATAGATACATAGGACGCTCTGTTCAAAGACATGCAACACTTTCCACTTTATTTCAAATTTTACTATATCTTTGCTCAGAAACATTTTGACTTTGACACCTATCGCAATCTACTTCTTTGACACTTAGTAACTTAATAGAAATAAGACTCACTCCATCTCTTACCTGGGCAACTTTGAAAAGGGGCATAAGGATAGGTGGCAATCTTTGTTGCTCTTTAGCGATACTATGGAAACATTTGGGACACATGTTAGGCTCCTACAGATGGTGAAACTTGGCAACTTCCGTAGACTTTTAGAAATAAAACCCAGGACCCACCACAGTCTTTATTTAGTAATGAAAAATGAAGATCTTTTGGATGGCAACACGTGGCAGCTTCCGTTGCTTTTAGGAATGGATTAGAAAAGGGCTCGATAGATGACACTTGGCAGCCTCCACTTGAATGGTTTGGTTTTGCCTTACTACCTCCCGAAAGGGCACTTTACCCCTTTGGTTTTTTGGGATGCTCCTTTGAACTGCCTAATTATACTAAGCCATTAAACTAATCGATTGAACCAAGAATGGTTCAATGGTTCAATGGTTCAATGGTTTAACACTGCACACCATTTACACATGAATCGAGGCATTGAATTGAGCATATTAAACCAAGGCTTTGAACCAAAAATTGAACCAAGGTATTGAACTGAACATATTTTGGATGCCGACACGTGGTGACTTTTGCTCTCTTCAGCTAGGATACATGGCAGCTTCCATCACTTTTAGAAAAACAAAACTGAGACCTTTCGCGACTACCACTTGGTGCTTTCCACTTGATCCTGATACTTGGCTTAAAAAAAAATACCTTTCATTGAAAAGAAATGAAACACAGGTGCCGATATGAAACCATGGATGGTGACACTTGGTGCATTTCACTAAGTTGCTATGAGATACATGGCACATTCTGACCAACTCATAGAAAATATAAAAGGTGCCTCAGATAATGACACTTGGTAGTTTCTACTGAGAAGGATGCCTTAGACAAAGACACTTGATAGTTTCCACTTGATTTCAACACTTAGACAAAATTGAAGTGAAAGGAAAATAGGGCCCAGACAAAATTGAAGTGAAAGGAAAATAGGGCCCATGCTCTATTTCAAAACTCTACCATCTCAAACCAAAATATGCAAGGACAAAACTTGGCAGCGCGTAGCTAAAAAAATATGATGAAATGTAGAGTAATTTTTACTCTAAAAATAATATGGGAGGTTTTATGACTATGGCACTACAAATATAAAATAATGTCAGATAAGGATGATTCCTCTCTACTTTAATGCATAAATGAAATATTACTATGAGATAACAGGAAGTTTAAACAAATTAAAATGTATTAAAATAGAATGAATTATTCCTCTATATGAATATAACATAAAGTAAAATGAAATATGCATGTCGAAGTATATATGGCACAATACATCAATTAAAATAAGAGATAAGATATAACTAAAATATGAGAATGGAGTTAGAGAAGAAAGAATAAATATGGAGGGTAAATAAATGAAATAAAACACCTTTTATCAATTACGAGAAAATATGGAGTATTTTTATTTGTTGTAGAAAGGAATTGATAACAATCTTTCATAAAATAGAAGCTAAGACTAAAATACTACATAGAATAAAGCATGGATCCAAGAAGATCCAAGGAAGAAGTTTATTTTAAAAAGTGTTTATCACACATTTAGAGAAGAATAAGAGGAATAATAAATGAATTCCTAGCTACCATGTACTGGAAGTAAAAGAAAATTGAATACAAAATCTTCCATTTAGTCCATGTTGTGTCCAACTTCTACAAATTTAACAACCCAAGAAATATTTTAAAATTTATTGAGAAGTGGGGTAAACTAAATCCATACCAATGAGATTCAAAGAAACCACATAGTTTTGATGATGGGAGAAATTAATGTTCGTCCAATTGTAGGTGTTGTGATTGGGGGACCAATTGTGCAAAGAATGAATGGCAAGGGAATTATTGAGAGATAAAAGAACATGATTATCAGATTAATGAGAAGGAGAATAATGTAATATTTGTATAAGTGGAAGGAGGAAGAAAAATAAAAAAGAACCACCTTAGTTATTGTCCTTCTTTCATGTGAAATGAGAAATGGAATGGACTAAAATCTATAGGTTTCAAATTTGTATCCTCTACTAACAAAGCCTACCACTATTTTGTGTGGTCAAAATTAGACTTATATTTTTATATTATCTATAGTGAGGGTGAAATGAAGGAAAATGATAAGAAGTAATAAATACAAAAAATGGTGATCGGATGGTTTGTCTATATTAGTCACTCAAATATATGTGTTTCGTATTTAAAAAATAATAATTTAATAGATTATTATTCAAATTAGAGTAGAAAATGTATAAGATTGTTATAAGTGTAGCGAATAGAATGAGGAATCCTATAGTAAATGAAGAGTTTGAATAGTTGTTTATATATACATTA
>JARHVA010005086.1:0-122500 GCA_037957365.1 Torreya grandis | reverse complement strand
AATAAAAATTACCATAAGTTTCAATATGAGCTAATTGATGGTCCCCCTTCACAATAACCTATCTATATCTAGCCAACCCCTATACAATCCCACCCTCACATGCCTTGTTAATTGACACATAATCACCATCTAAACTCTTTAATACTAGTACAATTAGTATCATTTGATTAGAATTTGTTATTTATGCTAAACATCCTTCAAAATCATTATCATCTACCTATTCACAAAGTGAAATGTGTTAGTCTCACTATGTCACTTCTCTACTAGAGATGTGATAAAGGCTCGATATCATGGGCATTCATGTTACATGATAATGTCCCACTAAATCCAATATGTAGTAATCTATGTCTATCAATGCATTCACCCATTATATAATTATTGATCATCATCCTCATGATGTGATAATGAGTAAAACCTCTTGTAATCAATATAAATTAGTCTATCAACTTGTTTACTTCACTAGCTTGTATAATCAATCAAATAAGACTTCTCCATCACTTGTTTTTCCTCCATTGTCTAATCTATTTCTCATCTCTCATTTTTATCAAAATCACTTCTTCTCTCATGAAATCTCTTCTTACAAATTATAATTCATTATTTCACTATTCATGGCATTATTTCCAAACTAAAAGTAAAATATCTTTTATCAATAATGAATTCACTAATCACCCAAAAGATTTACTTCTACACAAATGAAGATTCATGTTTCACCTATTTTTGAATCTATTTCACAAATCATAAATATGCATTTGGATATTTCCAATCTACAGTTCCATCCATATATCTTAATTTCAATGAAATTTCCTTAATCTAATTAAAAACCTATAGAAATTGTATTTTACGACATTGAAGTCATGTTTCGCATTAGAAAAATCATTGCAAGGTAAATTAATCCTTGTAATGAATTCACACTTCTTCTACTTATACCTAGCATTAATGACATTAAATTTAATAAATCATCAAATTAAAAATGCTCGCTTGTCCCTATGGTCTTCATCTCTTTGAAAGTCATGTACTCACTCTCTTTAGTGGTGGTGTTGTGGAATGTGGTCCATGTTTGTGTAAAAACCTCATGTCAATCCAAAGCCAAATTTGTAAAGAGGTAGGGTGAAAATGAATAGTTTTTCCCCCTCCTCCATCCTATTTAACCCCCCATTTCCCCCATTTTAACCACTTTAACAAAAAAATTCTTATATTTCTCCATTTTATTCTAATTTTTGTCTCACAAGTCCTAATTCCTATCCAAGTTATTCCCCCATCCCTATTAACACTTGATTACTAACCAGCAACTCATTTCATATCTATTCATATAAATCTCCTCATTAACACCTACACCTCCATTATCCTAATCAGACTCCCTATTGATACTCTTGTGCATTCTCTTATCATTACTTATCACATTTGACTTCTTGTTAAGGAATAATGATAGCGGCCTAAGGTACCTATGGACTATGTAAGAAATTATCGATCATATGTTGTGTCTAAAGAAGAATCATTTTCACTAACCCATTCTCTTCCTTCATCCCATGGCCATCTATATTATTCTCACCTTCCCCATTATCCCATCACTTTGTCCCAATTACGTCATTAACATTTTGTTCCAAGTCCAAATTATAGAGTTACAACCCTCAATTACATCTGAACCTACTACTTTCAATCCTATGCATACATTATCACTCAGTGAAAATCAAGCATCTATTTAGTCAAATAATAAATCCAATCATTTTGGGACACATCTATCCTCATTATTTACTCTTCCAATCCAAACTTACGACTCTCCCTAACATGAATTCTTGCCTCAGGTATGTCCAAAGCCTATGACATCATATTAGTAATCAAATCTAAAACTAGTGGCTCTACTTGGAATGCACCCTTGCCTTAGATACATAAAAATCCCAAAAAACCATATTAGATATCAAATATAATCTGGTATCTCCCCTTGGCATGCATCTTTGCCTAGGACATGTCTAAAGATAATGGCTTTACTTGTCTAAGCCATCCAAGATTATGGATTACCACTTCACTTGGGGTACATATATGGTCATAACTTATCTCCATCACATATGTATCTATTAGGGGAATCATAAATTTAAGTCCTAATCAAATTATAGCTCATAAATTATGAATCTCATGTCCACTCATTCACATGCATTACTCTTAATCACATTTGTCTTCTCTATTATGCCCACCCTAACCCCTTTATTTCCTCTTCATAAATCCCACCCCTCATTTATTTTGAGTGGCCATCCATTTCATTCCTCACCACATGAACCCTCAAGGGGCATCACCCATCCTAATTATTACTAAACCAAATATCTCATCCATTATTTCTTTAAGTCAGAATACCCTTTCTAAAGAGGGGGAAAATGTATACATATAAATTAACCTATTCCATCATCCACTACTAACTCCCATTATTAATTACTAACCAATAACACTTCACTAGTAATATTAACATCCCCTTTATATTTCTCACATCATTTACTAACCTCACACCATCTCACATCCCAATTAATTCTCTTATTAACATCCCACTTATCACTAAACTTCACTTATCTAATACTTTAGAATTTTAAATTCCTCCCTCACCTACCACCAACTACCTACACTATGATTCCTATAAATCCTCTCCTTAATCACCATATAATCTTCATTAATTAACCCTAATAGACTCTATAAAGTTTTAAGCTTCTTAAACACCCTCACCCATCCTTCTCTATAAAAATTGATGAAATTTTAATTTATATTTTCAACTACCCATCCTCACACCATTTTCTAGTCATTGATCTTCTTCCATCATGGCTAAATCATATCCATTAATACTCCTCACCTCCTTATAATTAAGCAACCACTCCCCCATGAAAATTAAACTTATGATATTATACAATATTGTTGTCAACTTGGTTACTATCTCTTGTCAAGCATCCTCAATCCACAATTTTTTCAACTATCTTAAGCTCTTGTGAAAAGGAAATCTAACATTTGAGCTATTTTCAAGTGCATCATTTATCATTTAGGCTCATAAACTACTTGTTAAGGAAGGTGAATTTGATTTCAAAGTGGGGTATAATTATGTATTTATTTTATATTTACATTTTAATTACTTCATTTTCCAAATCAGAGGTGTTAATATAGATTAAGATAAATTAGAGATTTTAGATATTTCTGTATTGTTCCTAGATTTTAATCAGCTACTCCTAATTTATCACATTCCCAATCTAAAATTATTGAATCCATCTACACCATTAAGTTTGGTAAGCATCCATGCTAAAAGATTAAGGGTACATGATGGATGAGATATACTTTGTCATAACACTAAGATCACATATAGGTAAATACTTTTTTATTTTTATTTTTCTATTTTTTGTCTGCATATATTTTATAACTTGCAAGAAATCCTATACCTTATAAATGCCATGAAACCTTACATAAACATTAATTATTCATGCAATATTCTATATGCAACAAATATTAGATTAAATTGGGTTACCTTATCTATACTAAGTATGCTTGTCACACTTCTCTAGGTTTAGAATAGGATAAGTGAGCATTAAATGACACCACCTTTAATTAATTCCACCTCTATATGGGAAAACATGTCATGTTATTATTATGTGGCCAAAAGGGAAAGGGGAGTTTTATCTTGCACAATATATTTATACCCTTCATCTCTCCTAGTATATTGATGTATGATGTACAATGCATGATGTATTATAACATGGTGTATGTAAGCATTCTAATATGAAGTAATCTACTTTTATCTTTTACTCCTACATTTTTTGAGTGTTTTATGTATATTGGATTGAATACATTCTAAGGGTTTTCCTAGCTTTCATGCTCTTAGATTATCTCCCACATGGTGATCAGAGCTATTTTACAACACAGTATCAATGTTTTTTCCTAACATGGTAAGAGAGATTTTTCCTAGCATGGTATCAGAGTCTTTCTCCTTCAGATGATAGTTGTATATTTATTTCAGCTTTAATCATGCTAAACATTACCACATAGCTTCTCCATTATCTATGATATTTTTTACCCCCCCACCATGTTTTTGGGTTTCTAAAAATACCATCTAGATATTTTTCATTTGGGCGAAAATAATGTTTTTTGGGAATTATAAAAAGGTTTCTATATTCCCTACTAAATATAAGATTTTTGGGATAAATCCAATATTTTTATAGTAAACTTTATAAGTTTTTTTTAAGGGTATCTTTTGGCCTCACAAATAATTTTTGGTAAATTTTTTAGGTTTGAGACTCCAAGGAGAAGCAATGATTAGCAAACTCTTTAGCTAAGTTTTTGTGTATTTTGTGCATATTAAAAAAAAATCATATATTTTAATATTTCACATTTTTAGAGATTTATAGAAAGTATAACTTTGTGAAAATATGATAAGTAGGGATCTCATGGTGTTAGTTTTAATCTTGCGGGTGGATTAAAGGGATCTCCTAGGACACTGCTAGGTTTGTGACACTATTCAAATTGCCACTAGCAAACAATGCCATATGACCAGTGCATAGACTACTAGCCTTAACCACTAGTAGTTATACATAATTCCTAGTCACTAATATGACTTTACTACTTAGTTCTTAGCCTTGATGGTTCAACTTGGCCTTCCTAGGTACTAGTTTTGAGTTATTTTTACTTTGAAGTCCATATCTTTTGATCCATGAAGGCTAGGTATGTGCCATATTTTGTTGGAATCCTGGTTTTAACACTACATGTTGGTGAATATTTTTCAATTAGATTCTAAAGCTGATGTTTCTCATAAGTACATTTTCTTGAAGTAAAGTCTCTAGGGTTTGCTATTTAGGCACATTTGCAAGCTCATATATTGAGATTTGTAAGGAATTTTTAGGTGTCATTTTTTTAAATGCATTTTTTTTATGTAGAATCTATTTACAAGGTCTAATTTGATTCATATTGAAAGAAATTTTAGTTTGTACTCTCTTTTCTTATATTTTTTTCCTAAATCTAGACTTTTAGTTCATACTACGAAATTATAAGTAGTTGTGAGAGGTTCTAAATCAATATTTTACTATTATGAGGGGTAATACATTTTTTTAGCACATTGGGTTACATGCTAAATAATGTATTAAGGAAATATTGTAAAACTACATAATTATAACTAGTTAGAGGGTTTCTCATCTTTTGAATGTATTTTAGTTTAAGGTTATTTCCAAGGCATTTGATTTTCCTTATTTTAATGAATTCATTACAAAACCTCAAAAACCTCCACACCCTCATGTAAACCAATAATAACCTATAATAAAAAATGACATATTATTTAAAATATGCACACTTAAAAATAACGTGGTTAAAGTTGTTGAAGAGAATATGAAAATTTAAAAACAAACCTCCATATTCCTCTCTCTCATTTTTGGAAAAGATGCCCTCATTTACCCACTATAAGACATAGTTACACACTTGGAATGTAAGATTGACACAGAGAACAACCCTTGCATTGAGACTAGTTTGTCACATGACACATTATTTATTATTAATTCTAGTATGCATCCTCTTGATGCACTTTTATAATGTGATCTAATATATCATGAGATAATTTTTTTATATGATGCACTTGTTTTTTTACCTATTGTGACCCCCACTTTACACCCACCTACATATGTGCTTGGCTCATTTGAGAAGCACACTAATTTTTTTGGCTCCCATATAATTCTTTCCATGGGTCATCTCAGTATAAGTATTGGTAAACACTCACAAGGCTTTGTCTCCCCAATCCAATGTGTTCACTTGAATGGTCACCATGGCATTGTATATTGAGTATTTGTTTCTTGATTAGGACCTCTTTGTGCAAGCTCAAATCCTATTTTTTTCACTCCATTATTTTTTAGCACATAAAATGACACATGAGTTCCTCTACACATTTTCTTAGGTAAGAGAGCCTTGATATTACTTTTGTCAAACATGAGAGTCAATACAAAATTTTTAGATTCAAATGTTTCCTTCCATAACTTGTTTATGCACAAGGCATCAAATCACATGTAGGCATATTCTTATACCATTTGTGTCCATTTTTAAGGGGTTTATGATCATTTTTGGTATATTCATCAACATTATTTGTCAGAATTTTACCAATGTGGTTTCTTCATTTTTCAACTACGTCAACCATAAACTATTCATACTACCAAGCAATGTTCCCTTGTTTAGATAAAATCTCATATTGATGATGGCATTGTTCAATAGATATATAGTCTCCTTGTATCAATATATTTTGGTCATATAATGTGTCTTTGTCTTTTTTGGGTTTTTGTGATGTATCTTTTACTTTCACTAATCTACAAAATGTAATGGGTTTTTTTTATTTCAACCTTATCTACCTTCATGTGAGTGTTTTTTTAATATCACACTCTTTTACTATTAATTTTATAAGTAATTCATCTCTCCCATCACCATTAGTTCCATCATTGATATATTTTATCTATTTATGAGATTATTCATATATTTTTTGACACTTAACGTTATAGTGTTACCGGTTTTCATCCCTAACATCTATCAGTTCTTCACTGCTTAATTATTGGATTCAGATCACTCATAAATATTTTATTCTACTCTACCCATTCAACATTACAAGGTGTGTGAGGTTATATTACTTTATTTGGGTGTTATGTCTATCTCCTTTGTTTATTCTTGTTGTGGCACATCTCAACATCTATATCTAATATTTCTTCTATTGATGACATTCATTTCATGAACTTTTTTATATTTTTGACAACCCATTTGACATATTTACATTCTCATTGCATGGAGTTATTCTGATGAAAATTATTTCTCATTTTCTTATTCATTGATGAAATAGTGAATTCAAGCCACTCACTTAGTTTCAATTTCTTTACAAAGTGTTCCTTCATTTTTTGCTTTATGTGGTAGATCAACCCACCTAGTGCTATTTGTGTAATGGATTTAGCTCATTTAGTATACCTATCTTCATTGATGGATAAATGAATCCTATTTTAACATTATAGTGTAATACTTGTGTGTTTTACATATCCTTGAGAGATATTACAACATATCTTAATATCTCTAGTCACTTTTGATATTTTACTAGTTTTTTAAAGACCCTTGTAATGTGTCTAATTTTTTCTAGTGCACTTTATAGTACATGGGAATTTCATGAGGCTTAGTTTTCAAGACTCATTTTTAAAATATTATTATCCTTATTCTTCTGTATGGGCCTCCCTAAGTTACACTAAAATGGGGTGCTAGTGAAATATTATATATACACCTAATATTAGGTTCACTAAGGTTAGTTTATCTATGCTAAGTATGTTTGTCACACTTATCTAGGCTTAAAATAATATAAGTGAGCATTAAATTCCACTAGTATTTAAATTCACCACTATTAATAAATGTCACCTCTATATAGACTAATAATATGTTCCTACTATATGTCTAATACGTAAGTGGAATCTTACTCTTTCATAAGCTATATATACCCCTCATGTCTCTTTGTATATTGAGTCAAGATGTGCAACGTACCATGTATTATGACATGGTGTGTGTAAGCATTATGATATGGAGTAATCTACCTGTATCCTTTCCTCATACCTTTGTAGAGTGTTTTACTTTTATTGGAGTGAGTACATTTTAAAGAGTTTATTGACTTTCATGTTCTTATATTATTTTCCACATGGTTATTATAACTATTTTACAACATTAGTTAAGTGATTTTAGTAGTAAATAACATTGTAAATGTTCTTAATAACTTCATTACATATTTATTAGGCATTTTTTATATTTTTAAATAGACCTATAAATGCCATTAAAACCCTCATTATACACTAATTAGGTGAATTTATGTTTAAATTATGATACACTATGTGTTATCTTTCCAACCCATGTCATTATGCAAATGTAATGAAATCCATATTTTTGTCACTTAGAGTTGATCACTCTATCTTGTAGAAAAATTAGTGTAGTTTATCTACATGTTTTTCATCCATATTATATCCTCTCTTGTGATGAAATTCTCAAACATGTCTGTCATTTTATCATCTCCCTTTATATTTTTTGTTTTACAATTGGGGTAACCCATTGATTCTCATGTTCATCTTTTTTTCCTATTTTTTACCTCCTTTTGGGTACACCAAGGTTGGTTTTAATATTTCTCTCCTTTCTAAGGTGTAAGTCAAGAATTATTTGAGATTTTAATCTCTAGGTTCTCTTCTTTGGTGGCTAGGTACAAGTTCTCTTGTGTTAGTCATCTTAAGAGCCCATAGTTTGTCTTATGAAACTATAGGGAGGAGGAAATTAAAAAAATCAAAAGAATCAGAAGCTAAGATATCAATAAAAAATGAAAAATAAATTTTACAATGAAAATATCTTTCAAAAGTTAAAATCACATGAAAATATGTGATCATAGCAATGGTACACCCTTATCCTAGTTAAAGTTTGAACTCCACAATTGGATTCATTATAGAGTCGAGTTCCATTGGAGTGTGGTAGGATAATATAATAGGGAAGGAGGATTTACATATATATCATTAGTGCCACATGTCTTCTCATGGAAGTACCTAATCCTCATAGTGAACACAACATGTGAAGGTAGGACCCTTTTAATTTTTGTGCATAAAGACTTTATGGGATGATTCTTTTGCTTCACTAGTTAACCCAAGCTCAAGTTTTTTGGATCAAGTTATCTAAGGCCATTGATTTTTAAAAAATTAGTGTAGCTAAATTGATAAAGTGACTTGTTTTAGGTAAAGGATGTTTTTCCACCTTGGTAACATCATCTTATCTCCCCTCCCCCTTTCCCCTCCATTATTTATTTTTGATAAGCAAAATTGTTTCCGAATATCTCTCATCTTCAATATTTCCTTTTCTCCTTATCTTCTAGGCATGTTAGCTTTGTGAAAGGTATTATCATTCAAAGTTTGCCATTTAAACTAATCATGTTTCAATAAAATCTTATTATTTGAGTTTTTATAAGATGATTTCTTGGTCATTACTTTATTTTCATAAGATATCTCTTAGTTATGTTTGGGACTTTGATATTTTATTCTCCTTTTTCCTAGCCATCCAGACCTAATGTATCTCTCCCTTTATGGAAATATGGTTTTGTTTCTACCTCTTATGGTTTTTTCATTCTATATCATCTTTCATCCCTAGGTCATCTAGATGCGATATAAATTTTACCTCATGGATATTAATGAAGAGAAAAAATATTTGATAAAATAAAACAAGAGAAGCAATAACAATAGAATTTGTAAAATAAAAATGGCATACACAATATTACACATGATTTCACTTCTAAAACCCTTTCAGTAAAAAACCCAACAAAGTAATTCCTTCTCAATTGTATTAAATTTATTGTTGTCAATACATTAACATAATTCCAAGTTCTAATTTTACTCTAATCCATGTGTGTCTAGATATAAACACAAATAGGGAACTGTCAAAGTGTTATTATAATACCATGGATACCAAAACCATGGGCTATATAAAACATGGGTTAAACCCTCCCAATTAAAGATTCCATTACCACCCAAAAAATGGGCAACTAGGTAGGAATGGTTCCATGCTTTGAATAGGAAACTAGGTAGGAATACATTCTTATTATATAGTCTATTAGCTATTAGAGTGTCAAACATAGAAAATATATAACAAATTTCCAACAATTCAAACCCGTTTATCTCTTTTTGTCTTTATTTGGTTCTTTCAAGCCTAATCTAGTATTTACCATTGTGGCTATCTATATTTCCTTCCTTTTTACCATCTTCTTTAAGATTTTTACATACTTCCCTTTTTATACTAATATCTATGTGTGTGCATTTATTTTATTTATTTTTATCCTTGTATAATTAAGGTTACCAAATGTAATTTCTACATTTTCCATGATCAATACTAAGATATTTTCATGCATCTATTTCAATAGAAATGTAAGCCAAGGTATATGTATGATAATTTCAGTTGTTTCATTGATATATCATAGTTTATTTATAGTACACACACTATTATGACAACTGATGAGCTTTGGGTGGGACATGTGCATATACATATAAGTACTGAACAAGAAGCTAAAAAACAACAAAGGAGAATACAAAGAAATAGATGTGGCCAATGAAGCTAAAGACTGGAGGAATTATGTCTATAGATTCCTCTCCAATAATGCTTCTAATGCCACCAAGAATGATCATAGATCCACCCCAAATGAAGATGAATGGTGGATGAAGATACCTACATAGGAGTGGGTGGAATGTCCATAATAGAAGAATGCAAGATAACATCTGAATATGTGCCATGATAGTCATGTCTAATAGTTATAATCTCAAGTTTCTTAGGCTTGAGTGAAGGTTATGCAGAGCTTATGTGTTGCTTAATATCCTCATGAAGAGTGGTTCATACAAAAACTAGAGCTCTATCATCAAAAGATCCATATGAAGATGAAACACATAGAGAATAACCAATATTATGTAGAGCAATCCATGTAATAGGATGAATAGTAGTAGCTAGTCCCTGTAGATGCTTATCAATGCCCATAAGTCGAGTAGTGTGACCCATAGAATGAAACATGCATGAGCCAAAGCTAGTGGTATGCTTCTCAAATGAACCGGGCATTTATATAGGTAGAATAAGAGTAGGATGTGTATAATGTGAAATAATAATAGGTAAAAAGTACATCTACAATATTAAGATCAATAAGAACAATGGGTTACTTAGGATCTATGGGTTGCTCAAGATATGGTAGGCCATAGTATAAAATTTCATCAAGTGGATACATTCCAGAATCAAGATGACATGGTGGACTAGAACCCTTTTTATGAATGAGGTAATGAAGGAAGAAATTTTTCTTCACTAATTTCTTTCTCACTTCCTATAGTGATAGAAATGAAACTTGTACAAAAGGCATAAGATGTGAAACAATAAAAATATTTAAATATACAACAATATTAGGTCATGGAGGTGTAGATACCTTATTGAGGTGACCACAAATTAAAAAAATTGTAATATGAGTAGTAGGAGGAAGAGATGCCAAAGGTTCCTCATGTAGATCATTGTTAAGAATTTCATCCTCACAAATAGGGGAAGATGATGTAAAAACATAAACAATGTCACTGACCAGAAATTCCTCATTAAAATATGGAGGAGAGGGAAGAGATACAAACAAAGGTGAGATGACCTCCCCAAAAAATGTTATAGTAGAATACCATGCTTCCTTAGGTTGTGTGGCATGTATAAGGTAAGATTATAAACTATCTAAAACATAGAGTTGAATGAAATAAAGTACCTCAACATACAAGGATGTAATCCATACAATATCACACTCATTTGTGAAGTTTAGAATGTTCCCAAACACAACTCTCCATAAGACTTTCAGCTGCAAGTGCATCTACATTTTCAACTTCCAAGTGTTGTAGTTTGAGGAGATGAGGGGTTAGAAGTGGAACTTCATTATTCAATACACAATTGAGGCAATAATAAACCTCATGCCAAAAGTTAAATAAGGAACAACCCTCCAAAATTTATTATAAGTGTGTAGTTGGTGACAAAGTTTTGGCCCAAATGGCATAGAATCAAAAGAAAAATGCCCTCCCAAAAATAAAAAATGAATGTTGTGCTCTATCGAAAATATGTATGAGATAGAGTTTAATTAAGAGGTCTCATAAAAGGTAGACAACACAATCAGAATGGGATGTTGATCATAGCTAAAAATACATATATGAGTGAAATTAAGTGCAACTTATGAAATAAGTAAAGGAGAGAAGAAAAGTTGGTTTGCTTGTGAGAGGGTTTGGTCCCCTGTCAAACCAAGCCTTACCCTTCAATCTTTGAAAAACATATGAGAGATGAGTGAACTAAGAAAATACCTTTTACAATCTCATTATATCTCCCACAAAATATGGTTTACAAAAAAAAAAATGCCTCTACTAAGTAATGATCATTTAATGAAAACACAATGGCCCCTTTCCATGGATTAAATCACCCACCAAACAATATAAAGGCCCCATCTGCTAGAAAATTAATCACCCACTTAAAAAAAAAACCTAATTTTGTTTTAAAAAAACCCTTATTTAAAAACTTTTTTAGAAATAAATTTTAATAAAAAAACATAGGCTATTGGATGTTGTTGATGCATATAGTGTTGGAAATATTGTCATTGATGCCAAAGGTCTAGTATTGGTGATAAAGTCCCCATTTTACTTAATAGTGTTTTAAATATTCATATCTTGGATAATGTGTGTTAATATTTATTTAATATTAATGAATTTATTTTTGGTTGCATATAATTCAAAAGAGGGCCCATGGAGAAGTCAAACAGTCATGGGGTAAAGACAAAAGAGGAATGGGATGCATTTTCTCATGAAGAGTCATCTTGAGGAAATCTGAGAGTCACCATGCAAAGACAAAAGAGTGTATGGCACATTTTTCCATGAAGGGACACTTTGAGGAATAGGAAACTCACCAAGATAAAGACAAAAGAGGAAAGGATGCATTTTCTTATGAAGGGTCACCTTGTGACCTTTCAAATGTAAGGATATGAAGGGTCATGCAAGTTTGGTGCCATTTTTCATGAGGATTGAAGGGTCACAAAGGGTGAATGCCAAAGTTAATTTGGAAATCTATAAATAAATGCTTGAGAAGCCATTTGTGATATGCAAAGTATATGGTTTGTAATATTTTTATATACGCAAGAGAGTGCATGGTTTGTAGCTATTTTAGAGGAGAGAAAAACATGAGGTATTTTAGAGTTCTATCATTTATTGAGTAATCAACATTGTGAGATAGTTGTGTTTTATACATAAGAGGGGTTGATGCTCGTATGGGTTGGTACTCACAAATCTTTACAATGGGTTGGTGCTCTTATGGGTTGGTGCTCACAAATAGTTGTGTTGGTGCTTGGAAAAGGGGTTGGTGCTCTTACAAGTTGGTATTTGTGAACTTTATAATTGGAGTTGATGCTCATTCATATACTTGAGACTATTCTCTGTGGTTTTTCCCACTTTGGGTTTCCATGTAAACATACTCTCTCTCTCTCTCTCTCTCTCTCTCTCTCTCTCTCTCTCTCTCTCTCTCTCTCTCTCTCTCTCTCTCTCTCTCTCTCTCTCTCTCTCTCTCTCTCTCTCTCTCTCTCTCACACACACACACACACACACACACACGCACACACACGCACACACACGCACACACATGCACACACACACACACACACACACACACACACACACACACACACACACACACACACACACACACACACACACACACACACACACACACACACACACACGGGGTGCATATTATTATTTTAGTTTTATTGCATATCTTGATTGTGTGATTAAGTTGTTAAAGAAAAGAAATCAGATTAAGTAAAAGATATATAATATACTGATTCACCCCCCCCTCTTAGTATATTTCATGTTTAACATAGAGGCTAATGAAATTTTGCATATATATATATATATATATATATATATATATATATATATATATATAGAGAGAGAGAGAGAGAGAGAGTGAGAGAGAGAGAGAGGTTGTCACTCTCCACTAATATTTCTTACCTGTGGGTTAAGCGATGTTGGTCGATGTTAGGGGTTGAATCCATTTCCAAGTTGGGTGCCATGCCCAACCAATAATTATAATCGAAAAAGAAACTGAGGCTACATAACCCATGATCCAATTCAGCATCTAAACAAGAAACCAATAGGCATTAGAAATAAGGTCAAATATAGCCAATTAGCTCTATCATATGCCTTTGAAAAATCTAACATCAACCCCATAACATGGAGTTTCTGGGTTTTAATGGAATGAAACCCCTCCTAAGCCACTCCAATTTCTTTGTGAAGATATCAACCATGAATGAACCAAAATTTTCATTTGAAGTGGTCTCTAACAAAACCTTCTTCACTTTAAAGGAAATTATTTTAGCTATAATATTATAGATGCAGTTACACAATGAAATAGGCATGAAATCATAAAAAAAAAGCTATAAAGTCCTATTTGGGAACAAGTGCAATCAAATTAGTGTTGAAAGTACCCAACACCTTCCCATTTTTCCAATAATCCTCCACCACTCTAAGCAAGTCCTCAAAGATAAAGTCAAAAAACCTAAGAAATAATTCAAATGTCCACCCATTGAGCCCCAAGATTCTATCCTTTTGAAAGGATGTTAGAGCTAACCTCAGATCTTCCCTAGTGTATTCCTCCATTAATCTCCCATTGATAGCTTCATTTAAAAATCTATGAAAGTGAGTAGATATTTTAATAATCTTTTCAATATTGACTCTATCAAGCTCCTTGTACAAGTTATTGAAGTGACAAACCCCCACATTTGTAATATCCTTGAAAGACTTAACTTGGGAGCCATCCTCATGAATTTCCCATATGTTATTCTCAATTTTTTTTATGATTGGTGAATTTTTGAAAATATTTATCATTTTCATCACCATTTTCCAACCACAAGGTATACTTTTTAGTCTTAATTGAGCTTCAATATCAGCCATCAATTTTCTCTTCTTTTATTCCAAACCTTTGAGTAAAGATTTAGTAGTATCATAAAAAATCATTATAAAAGTAATGATAAAAAAAGGATCAATATATTGATCCATAATATTAATCTCCTCATGTTCCTTATCCTTGTGCTTAGTGTAATCCCACCATATAACAATTTTCTTAACCTTTTTCAAATTTATAGCAAATTGAGAGTCATGTTTGTATGCATAAGTCATGTACGGTGAAGGTAAGTCAAAAATAACATTTTCAAGTATAAATTTATATATTTAAGTGTCTACACTAACATACTAACCTATTTTTCAATGGTCATCTTGTGGTAAAAAAATATTAGAGTTTAAATGAAAAGAGAAGGAAAATAAGGATCACTACCCAGGACTAAAATCAAGTTCACACATAAGAGGAATCTATAGGTGTAGGAACAATGGTTTGAGGTGTCATATAATTAAACATTCAACAGGGACACTATCATCAAGGCTTGGATAGTACTAGTAGTTTTAGGGATATCAATTTCACTATCAATGTCAATGTAAGGTTTGAACTCTTATTTCATAATCTAAGTAGTTACAAATCAAACATAATATTTTCAAAGACATTGATGATTACAATAAACAAAAATATCATAATAATTTAAGTAGATCTCTTCCATAGTGTTTTTTTTAAATTCCAATTATCTAAGGTCAGTATCAATCTACCATTTTACATTTAGATATGTACGATTATTACCATATTTACATAATCTAAATATTCATAGTTTTATTTCATTTAGATTGCATTAATCAAAAAATAATTAAAAAACACCCTTACCGGTGAAATATGAAAACCTTTCCCCCCTGATCCTTTTATCATCTTCTTATCTTGGATGTGTAGGTTATTTTTAACTCTCCATTGAGATATATTCAATACCATAGTCTACCATTAAATTTTTGATCTCTAGGGGTAGCTGAGAAATAAAATAACTCTAAGTTTGCATAAAATTTTGTATTCAACTTATTTCAAGAAATATTATGTGGAGACTAAAAATCCAATAGGTAATTATTCAGCATTTTTTTCCACCACACATCATTCGATCTAGTCTAGACTTTGTTTGTTTGTTGCAGTTGTTAAATCTGCACCTTTTTCCAAGGATGCTTTGTATCAAAATGTATACTTGTACCCATCACATACATGGATATCCATGCATGAAACCATTTATGTAATTTATAGAAAAAATAGTAAATAGGAACATATAAATACTTCTCCACCCATTTTTTAGAATATAACTTTGTTGAGATTGGAAAATTCTTCACAAAATTTCACTCTTGATCTATTATCCACCTTTCAGTGTTCTCCAAATATATCAAGTGAATCATCTCTGAACACCATCTTTTGTAATTGGTTCAAAACAAGTCCTAAAAATTTAACTAAAATGTTTGGATATTTTCCTATTCACCCAACAAGACATATGTGCCATTACACTTACCCTTACAAATATAAATCACCATGCCAGTACATCACACAAGCAAACTTGTGCACTCACCTAAGGCATATAGAGATAAATAATGGAAAATAGGGTTAGTTTCAAAGGGTGAATTAACAAAATAATACTTTAATTCATGTTAGGAAGCTAACATAATGGAACATTACTTAACTAATCCCATTTTCATGTATAAGGATCTTGTAGAGAATTACTACATAGATATTGCACTGAACTGAACTAAACTATGCTAATGAGTATAAGGATCACTAAATACATAAATAAATAATGTTTTTAATAATCTCACATTGGACCCTTTAAATTCATCATATATCAATACATATTAATTTTCTTATGGCATAGTAGCATAGCCTCAATCACTATAAAAATGTAACAATAATTAACAATAATTTGCAACAATTATCAACCTAAGACATAGGTATAATGTGAGATTTTATAGGCATAATAACACCTCATCATTACATTCTAAAATTATGTCCCCATAAAATAGCATAACAAATTTATAAATATGGTTGGGTGTAACCATTTACCTTACAATCACCTATCTAACAATACCCTAGATTTGTTCTAGCTATCCTAGATTTGGTCTTCATGTAGTTATGCTCAACTATTGGGTAAGTGGACGGAGTTGAGGGACAATTCCATAGATATTTTAGGTAACGTAATTTCATTAATTAATAACATGTTAACATTATTTAATTAACATGATCATGTTATTGAATTATGTCGTGTTGATTATCGAGCCATAACATAATCACATTATTATATAACATGATTGTGATATATTGAATAATAATGTGATCATGTTATTATCACAATTGTGTTATTATCATTTTAAATAATTCAATCACATTACCCATGTGTTAAAAAAATAAAAAGTGAAATCCGAATTCAAAATCCTCATTTTGCATTCAATTTTCCTTTCTCTCCTCTAGCTTCCATGATCATATTTTGTGTGGAATACACAAGAGAGTGATAGGAAGCTACCAAATTCATCACATGAACCTGGGAATCAATGATGCCACCATGCAGGAGAGGTAAGTGATAGAAATATTCCCTATTTAACACTAATTTTTAATTATTTTCATTTTTTAACCTTAGTTTTTAATTATCTTTTTTTTAACTTCCCATCCCACTAACCCTCCTAACCTCCAAAAAACCCCATTGTTGATCCTCCTCTTAACCCTCCATAAAACCCTTTTGTTCCTCCTATCCCTCCACCTAACCCTCTTATAGTTCCCCAAAACTCCCTGGTAGTTAGGAGATTCTGATTGTCAACATTATGGGAAATAAACTTGAAATTAAAGAGTTAATTGGTAGAATGAGGGATCCCACTTTGACTAACCCTCATCACACCTAACTACCCAATTCCCTAGAGACCTTGTTAGGTCAAATTGATTATGTAACAATTTAAATTTAAATATGGACCTCATATAGGGATACTTGTAGGTTATATTATGCTAACAAATTATCACCACTTCAGGTCAAAAATAAAGAAATTTAAAAAGCCTCTATTTGTACCCTATTCATTGACCCAACCATCAATACCCCATTTCCCATAGATGATAAATGCTTTCCTATCCATCGTTGTGTTCATAACTTAATTATAGCTATTTTTTAGGATTGATGGTAGATGGTCTTTTACTATCCACCATGTAACAACCATGAGGTCCCATTATATTTTTTAAGGAAACTCTACTATGAGTTTGTCCTCAATGAGATTCCTAATTATTTTAATTTTAGTGAGTTTCAAGGCCAAGGAAAAGGCTTTGTGTAGGATAAATAATGTGCACATCATGTGACTAATCAACCTGCATAAATTCATATCCAAAAGCCTCTTGAGCTTGAGATCCCATTTATAATTTAATAGCTTGTGGAGATTGACACTCTCCATTCTCTTAGTTCTCTCACTGATACACTTGTTCAACACATGAGTAGGGTTTCATAGAGTGATGCTACATATACACCACCTACCCAACCCTAACCCCACCCTTGTAGTTCATATAGGGATATGTACATAGGACCTTGTAATGATGATGGATTTGGTGGTTTAAATAGATTAGATAATGTTATTATGAGTGATGATTTTTTACACACATATTTGGTGTGCAGACAATAAACACCACATAGATGTAGGTATATATTTATATAAATGCCATGTTAAATTTATGTTATATTTACAAATTTAATTTAGATAAGAATTAGTTTACATAAAAATTGAATATAATATATATGTCATTTTTTATGTCACAGGAGGTGATGGTGCCTTTATCATCACAATCAATATTTATAGCATTTGATTTATCACAGCCATTGATACATATTCATATCCATTTGATTTCCCATCCACTATTGCATTTGTCTTTGTTAGGACAACACCATTTATCTATACAAAGGTAAACTTTCAAGTTAATCTTATGCTATATGTATATTTAGTCTATGTATATTTTCTAGTAAGTTTAAGTTAAATTTATCTTTTTCTATTTTCATACTATGTTTTCATTTTCTCTCTCTTTATCCTTGGTAGGTTCTTTACAATAGTTTCAAGCTATGAGAATGGGCTCAGCAATATTATATAACTAATTTTGTAAAATCCCACAAAAATCCTATGAATAATATCATTCAATATTAGATAAGGTTAGTTCACATGCCACGAGGATAATTATAAAATGAAGAACACTTATCTAGGGGTCCTTCTAGGTAAAACTATCTTAAAAATGAAGTTGTTAAGCTCAGTATAGTCATGATCTCATTTTGACTTATGTCTCCATTACCACTATACATAAATCCATATGTTACCATTGAAAATGAGTGATAATAGCAAGGGAATTTAAGGTAAAAGAGAAGAAATGCACATCATTAACAATAGACATAACACATCAAACATATATGTTGTGTTCTTTGCATCTAATTTACTTCTCTTATTGAATTTTTGAAAAAACAACACAACCAAAAACATAAAACTCATGAATGGTATTAAGTTGGACCAAGCTTCCTTGGGATTAATATCATACTATGCTCTTATAGGGTCACTAACTAAGGATGTAGATATTGTATTCATGTCTTTTACCCATTACCCATATGTTACATTTTCTCTTTCTGTTACCCAAGGTCAATACATTATTTTACAAGAAATTTATTACATGCTTCTAGGAATAGGATATTATTTATGAATAAAACTGAATCACATTTTGACATAAAATATTTGAAGATTACTTATGAATATACACCAATTTTCATAGTGAAAGTTAGCTTGGAAGTGATAATATCCTATTAAATGGGAGTCTTGTTTATATACCTCTTTCCCAAATACTTTCCTAATAATGAATACTATAATTCCTAAAACCATATTTCATCTAAAACCATAAGGTCACAAACTTGACATGATTGCACATGTAGCATTTACTTCCTCATCTTTGATATGGTTAAACACAAACAATCCCTTTTCTCTCTTTCCCATCAATATTTGTGCACCCAACATTTTTATAAAATCCATATATATATATATATATATATATATATATATATATATATATATATATATATATATATATATATATATATATATATATTATGGTAGGCGTATGCAATAAATATCCTACACTAATCCACTTGTAATGTTTCCTATAGATAATAAACATCCATGACTTTACTTGATGGATATTTCTTTGTCATCTTGAACTTTTCCAAAAGTGCTTTGGTATATTTTTATATGTAATACATATAGTATGATGAATTTTCCAAAACACTATGCTTAATAATAATGTAGGAGGCCTAAATTACTCATGTCAAAATCAGAACATAAATTAGTTTCTAATTTCTAAAGAGTAGTGGCCACACTACCTATGATGGCAATATAATCAACATAGATAATGAGTATCACTATAAATGAAACCAATAGTCTCCATCCTCAGCAAAGAGACCTCAGGCATTCCTTTAGTGATTTCTATTGTTAAGATCATGGAGACCATAATAGGTATAATATGTTTATATAAGTGTAACTATCTTAAAACCACAAAATGATGAAACCATTTCTATAAAATAGTTTATTCTCACCCTTTCTTAAATCCATTAATTTACTATCACCTTTAATTTTTATTGAATTAATCGCCATTTCATTCAGGTTCTACCTTTTCTAGTGATTGTGTAGACACCAAAATCGTGTCTATCCCTTGGTCATCCTCCCCCCTTGGTTCCCTTGGTCCACCTCCTAACACAAGTCCTAACCCACTCAATTATTAAATTAAAATAAATATCAAATAATTTAATCTAAATCTCCCTTGCCACTTCACCCATGCCACTTCCTCCACCTCAGATTCCTCTCCTTGGATGCCCTCACCCCATGCCAAGCCTTAATTTCCTAAATCCCATCTTAACCCTTCCTCTCGCACTCATTTAAGCCCCTCTCGACCATTTTCTAGTGACAATTTGACCCTGATAGTTGTAAGAACGGGCAGAAGGCTAAAATTAGCCTCTGTTCCCATTCTTCAGCCACCGACATCGGTCAATATGTAGCTAATGTCAGTGGTTCTACCGGCATCAGTTACCTTTAAAACTAATTTTTTACTTCTGCTCTCACCCGTGAATGGGAATTCTCTTGCTCTTGCTTTCCAGCCTTCTTACTTCTTGATTTCTTGTAGGTATTAGCATTTTGACAACACTTTTTAGGTTTAGAGGATCAGTTCCAGTCATTCCATAAAGAATTGAGGATTGCATGACATCTCCATCACCAACCGCAATGAACATAGCTCCTGCACCTCTGCCAATTCCATCCATAGCTAAGTATTTGCATTAGTTTCATTTTACTATCTCTTTTAAATACTTTAGCATTCTATTCACTCTCCATTCCCAACCATTCTGGGCACAACCCAATCTATCCTTTCTAGAGAAGCTAAAAGGCCTTCTCTCACCCTTATCTCCCCCTTTGGCCCCTGACACTCATCTGATCCCTCATTTGGACCATATTCTTTGTTCTATTGACCTAGCACTAGCCATTAGAGTCTCACAGACCTTCCCAAAACCATTCTGATTGACCAGACTGACTTGAAACTTGTCCTAGGCCATTGCCCCGACTGACATCGACCATTTCCCCTACCGATGTTGGTAGACTAATCGACGTCAGCGACCTTGACCTACCGATGCCGATAGAACCACTGACGCTGGTGACTATGGAAAATAGATTGCTGCATACAGGTATGCATTTGCTTTCATTTCTTTTATTCAATCTTTATCATTTCTATTTTTGGCAATATTTTGCTTTTTAACAATCAGTGGACTGTCATCCCCTAAGAAGTCTTTTCACTTCTAGGACCAAGCTTTCATTTGGCAGTCCACTTTCTAGCTATCTAACAACTTCTGCATTTGAGTCTCTTTCTTTTACAGGTGTCATCCTCCATAACCAAAGAGGAGTTCCTTCAGTCATCTGAATTTGGTGCGCAAGACTTCATCCAGGTACATACAAACCCTTGACCATTTTATCTTAGTTTCTCATTTACTTTTGAATGTGAAAAATGAAAACTTGTTTGGAAACATTATGGCACATCTGGTGGGACCCTAGGGTCTTCCTTGGGTTCTTTTCATACTTTTCATATAGGTGCATTAGGTCTTTCCTTGCATCTTCTTCTATCTCTTCCAAAAGACACTATCAGCAAAAGTTAAAAAGAATCATTCTTTTTCTTTCTTTTCTTACATCTTAGACCAGTCAAAGTCATACTCTTCAACCCTTTCTCCATTTTTCTACATTCAAACTCACATTTCCATTTGGGCTTAAAATCTACTGCATTTCATTTCTTCCTAAATGCATACTTAGCTCTCACATCTAGTAATTAAAAACCACATCATGAATAAAGCGTAGACCACTTATGTTACACAACCAAATCACTTACACAAAATTAAACATCTAAACTTACCTGAGACAAGGCCCGACTAGGATTTCATCACCTAGGAGATACCTTACCCATCCTGGCAATCCCACTTGGACTTCACTACCAAGGGGAAAGCCCACTTTGTTCTCTGGTAGAGGATAAATTCTAGGGGAAGTATATACAGGCTAAATGGCCCAACTTATCACTGGGTTTGTGAAGTGAGGGGAGCTTTCTCCTTAGCACCAGGCCATGTACAGAACCTAACACAAACTCTTGAGCACCGAAACTAACCTGAAACCAACTTTAGACTACTTCTTCTAGGACCCATTTCAAAAGCCAACTCCCAAACACATTCTAAGGCATAAGCCAACACGATCCTAAAAATTTATTCTTAAGAATTTTAACGTTTAGGGTCTACTTGTCTTCATCTTCTTTTCTATTCTTATTTGGTTGTTTGAGCTAGTAAAGATGTATTTTCTTGCTTTGAATGGTTTTGACACGTAGTCAATCCAAGACTCTTGTTGACCACGTGAGGCATCAACCGCTTTCACCTTCGCCGTCCATAACCAGTCCTCTAATGGAGTTTCATTCAGAGACTGAATGAACTCCTACCTGACCGACCCTGACTCAGTCTCCCATTATCCCTGAAGGGGACCAAGACTTCGAAAGATTCTTGGACCTTAATGTCAAAGCCCTTCAACACTATCTCACATGAAGCCGAACGTGAGACTCCTTAGGCAACCTGATTTATGGGATGCCAACCTCTTTAGTCAAGACAACAGCCATATCGATAGCATTTGTGGTTCAACCCATAGACACCCAGGCCGTCACCTCGACTAATAACCAGCCCATGACTAATCTTCTAAGTGTGGCTTCTCCTTCCATCTTTGGGCCCACTTCCATTGGGGTTATAGCCTCCCATCAACTACAGACTATTCAACCAACCTCTACCCCTTTCCAAAATCTAGTTGTCTCCATCCCGCCTACTCTCACCCCCATCAACACCAGGGTGGCCACTCATCCATTGGCTAATGTTACCACTATCCAACCACCTTTGGCAACATCAAGCCTAGTCATGCCTTCTACCTTCATAATGCAACCACCCTTGGCCTCCACTTTTGTCCCAATGACTGGTTATCAATATGTTGCACCCATACAAGTGCAATCGACTATGTCATATGCCCCTTTTAGCACCTTTCAAGTGCCTTACAACCTAGGGGGCGCTCCACCCACTAATCCGTTAGCTAATATAATCAAAATGCTGATGGACAAAATGTCTAACCTTGAGACCTCAGTTTGGGTTCACGCAATGTCCTTTCATATGAGCAAATTTACAATGAACCCATTCATCCCTCAGTCCCAATCCGGCTGTATCCCAGTCAGTGGGAGCTTCCTAAATTTTCTCATTTCCAGAGTAAGGAAGACCCACAATAGCACCTACAAGCATTCAGACATGCTTGTTATCTCATAGCCCATGATGATGTGTTATTGCTACGCATGTTACCCATGTTGCTTTCTAGTGCTGCTCTTGACTGGTACAACTCTCTCACCAGTCATTCTCTTTTCACATTCACCCAGCTAGCCCAACTCTTCCTCAACCACTTTTTGATTAATATCACCAAAAAGGTCTCAATCACAGATCTGTATTCTATTCGACAGTTTGATGATGAATCCATAGCTAATTTTGTTGCTTGTTGGAGAGGCCTAATCAATCAGCTCTCCTTTTCTTTGCCCCAACCTAAGCTCATCGAACTCTTCTCTTAGGCCTGTGCCAAACATATTTCCTCTACCTTGCAGGTTCAGACATTCCACACCTTTGACGAAGCTTTCACGATGGCCCAGAAGCTTGAATTACGTGCTGTCAAGGAAAACAAAGTCAAGTTGTGGAGTAAAAACCCCAATACCAAGACCAATGACTCTTCCTCTAAACCTTCTTCATCTAATCCCAAATCTAAGGCATCAACAAATGTTGTAGTCATCATACCATCATCCTCTTCAACAACCAACTAGCCCGAACCATCCACATCCCAAAGTATCACATGACAATTCCAGCAAAGATATTTGCAACGATAATATACTCCACTAGGAGAGTCGTACGCATCTGTGCTAGACAAACTTGTCAAATAGGGGGTTCTCAATCTCCCCCAAATCTGACTACCTCCACAATTTTATCCTTCACATGCCATCCCTGTGTGGTATAGGGAGAACGACTTCTTCAATTATCACCATGTTAAAGGCCATGACACAAGAAACTATAAGACTCTCAAGAATATCATTCAAGACATGCTAGATAAGAGTGACCTCATCTTAGACAATCCAAATATGCCACCCAATCAAAGCATAGACATCTTCAAATAACCCTTTCCTAACCACCTGCCCAGCCAAAACAATGTGCAAACTATGACTGATGACACTCAAGAGCATAACATACGCATAGTCAATATGATCTCACCTCTCATCCTTGACCAACCTCTCTCACAGACTCAAGAGGTTAGTCAACCCATCAGTCCATCACATATAGATGAACCTTCTTCTCCTGTTAGTTTTCCATCGACTTCCCTTATATTGGAGGATGCCTCAACCATACCGGCACCACTAGCCCCGCCGTCCTCCTTCTTGCTACCGATGGAGGACCTTACCCTTCCTACTCCTCAACCACAAGTCGAGGGTGCAATCATCCCTACCCTCTACCCTCTTGAGGAGCCACATTCTCTGATTCCTTCTCCACCAAGGGAAGAACCTGTCTCTCTGCCTTCTTCGACCAAAGACAAACCTGTTATGACTTCATCATGCCTTGGGTCTAAGATTACTACACCTACCTCATTCTCATCCCCACAACCATCCACATCTTCTAGAGGACCAAAGCCTCATCTGACATCTTTCCAACCATTCTGTAGACACCGCAAACGTGTCTGCACCTTGGTCCTCCCCCTTGGCCTTAAACCCCTATCTTAACCCTTGGCCTTGGCCCCCTTTCCACCCTACCCTTGTCACCTTGGATCCTCCCTTGAATCCCTCCACCTTCCCCCTAGCATTTATTAGGCCAAATCTCTTCATTATCTTCCCCCCACGCCCATTTTGGCATCCTCGTGACCGTTCTTCCCACACCCCCTCGCTCGGCGGCGTGCAAGAATGGGCAGAGGCTATTTTTAGCCTCTATCCCCATTCTGCGACTGCCGACGTCGGTGACCCTTCGGCCGACGTCGGCGAAACTACCGGCGTCAGCATCCTTCATTACCCCTTTCAGCATCCGTTACACCCCCGGGACCCTTGAGCTCGCAAACAGATCTCTCTTGGTGTTTTGGCATTTGTCTCTCCTCCGTCTGGACCTCGTGCAACAGCAGCAACAGGTGCAAAGGCTCTGGATCAGGGATTTCTTCTTGACAAGTCTTCCATGGCTCCAACAACAGCTCCTCCATTCTTCAGTCAGCAAGCCAAAGGTAAGCACAATCTGGTGTTTCATTTTATTTCATTTCTTTAGTTTTCAGTTATCTATCCTATCTATTGTTTTCTACTCCCTCTGTTCTTCCCCCTGAGAGGCTGCAAAGCCTTCTCAGGTCCTGTCCTCTGTGTATCTTCCTCTTCCCTGTCCCTCTTTTACTCCAATCCCAGACAACTTCCTCATCCCCCTGTCAATAAAGACCTTGCACAAGGCACCCAACCAGAGCTAGACCACTCCCCAGTCCATTCAGACCCGTCCCCAAACTCTGTCTCGACCCTCTTAGCATCCTGGCCCTGTCCACAGTCTAGAACACATCCCAGACCCGACCACAGGCCATTACCCCGACCGACGCTGGTCACTTCCCCGACCGACGTCGGCAGGATAACCGACGTCGGCAGACCTCTCAACCGACACCGGCAGAATTTCGGACCTCGGCGACTGTCATCAGCCTGACTGCTCCTTTCAGGTAATCATTGGTGTTTTCTTTCATTTTTAATCTGTTTATCATTTCTGTATTCTGGCATTCTGTATTTTCTTAGTCTTTATCTATCTGTTATCTGTGGGTTGACCTCCCTTGAGGAAGTTTTTACACTTCCGGGAACAAGCTTTCGCTTGGCAACCCACTGCTTATCTATCTAACATCCTCTTGTCCAAGTTCCCTTTTTTCTTGCAGGTGTCATTTCTCCACAGCCAAAGAGGAGTGCTCACAAGCGTCTGGATTACGGTGCGCAGTCTACATCCAGGTACTTCCCATGCCTTGTCCATTACTTTTTTAGTTTCTTCTTTCTCTTAGATCTAAAAGCGAATTTTGAGTGGAAACATTCTGGCACGCCCGGTGGGACCCTAGGTTCCTCCTGGGTTCCTTTTCCTTTTCATTCATTTAGGTGCATTTAGGCTCCTTCCCTCTTGTCTCTTTCTTCTATTCCAAATGACACTATAAGCGGGACTAAAACGAATCCTTCTTTTCTTTCTTCCTTGCATTTTTAGACTAGTCTAAACATCATACTCTTGACCCTTTCTCAAAACTTGTCTTCATAACAAATATCACATTTCGACTTGGGCATTAAAACGTATTGCACTTTCATTTCTGCTTGTGCTTGCATTAGTCCACATCTAGTAACTTAGACTCATATTGAATAAATCTAGACACTTGATGTTACACTACCGAACCACATGCACTAAACGAACATATAACTTACCTGAGACAAGGCCCGACTGGGATTTCATCCCCCAACGGATACCTTACCCGTCCCAGTGACCCTACTTGGATTTTATCACCAAGGGGGGAGCCCACTCCGTTCTCTGGCGGAGTATAAACTCTAGGCAAGGTATATCTTGGCTAAGCGAGACCAGCTAACCACTGGAATCGTGAAGTGAGGGGAGCTTGCTCCTTAGCACCAGGCCACGTACCAGACCCTGACACAGATCTTTGAGCACCTAAAACAACACCTGAAACCATCTTTAGACTGCCTTCTTCTAGGACCCTTCTTGCAGCCAATCTCCCCAAACATCCATCTAAGGCATAAGCCACAATTTCTAAGGTTAATTCCTAGGATTTATCGCTTAGGCTTGTGTGTCTCTCTCTATTTTCCTCTTCTCATCTATTTGTTTGAGTGTGTGAGGACGATTTCTTCATTGTTTTCCAAGTACCTTTTGGTTCTCTGGAAAACACAGTCACCGGCATCGGTTCTGCCACCGACGTCGGCTTTCCCTGTCACCGGCATCGGTTCTAATACTGACGTCGGCTTCATCTGTTACCGGCATCGGTTATCTGACCGACGTCGGCCATCTTTATTACCGACATCGATTTTTAAACCGACGTCGGTCTCTATCACTGTCCTTTTTTTTTAAAACCAGCAGCCTGAAACTTGTCCCTTCTCTGTCAAAGACTCCATCCTGGTTTTCTGAAACTGAGCAACACAGTTTCTGAAGCCTGAACCTTCTTTGCCTTGCATGGTTTTGACTCGTAGCCAAGCCAAAGCTCTTGTCAACCACACTAGCCGTCAACCACTTCCGTCTTCCTCGTCCCTAACCAGTCCTATCATGGAGTTTCACTCGGACACTGAAAGAACTCCTACAGGACCGACCCCGACCCCGACCCTGACTCAAATTCCCATCATCCCTGAAGGGGACCAAGATTTCGAGAGATTCTTGGACCTCAATACCGCAGCCCTCCAAAACTATCTCGTGAGAAACCCAATGCGAGACCTTTCGGGTGACATGGCGACGACATCCACACCATTCGCCACCCAACCCTTTATGACTCAGCCTTTCACCTCGACTATTAACCCAACCATGGCCAATACACAAAGTTTGGCCTCCTCATCTATTTTTGGACCGACCTCCATCGGGGTTCCATTATCCCCTCAACCACCTGCAATTCAACCAAGTTCTACCTCATATCAGAACTTGATTGTCTCGACCCCTCATACTCTTGCGCCCACAAATGTAGGAGTGCCCACCTCTCTTGCTACCAGTGTCGCCATTCCACCACCTTTGGCGGTGCCCAGTCAACTTATACCTTCAACCTTCATAACGCAACCACCTCTAGCCTCCACTTCCACCCCTACGACTAGTCATCCGTACATTGTACAACCGACTATGTCGCACACCTCCTCTAGCCTCTTCCAAGCGCCTTACAACCTAGGGGGCGCTCAACCCGCCAATCCGTCAGCAGATATCATTAAGATGCTGATGGATAAAATGTCCAGTCTCAAAGTCTCCATTTCCGGTTCAAGCAATACTTTGTCATATGAGCAAATTTGCAATGAGCCCATCCATCCTTTCGTCCCTATTCGACCATATCCTAACCATTGGGAGCTTCCTAAATTCACTCGCTTTCAGAGTAAGGAAGACCCCCAGCAACATCTACGGGCATTTAAACATGCCTGTTACCTTATTGCCCATGACGATGCGTTATTATTACGCACCTTTCTTATGTCACTTTCTGGCCCTGCCCTTGACTGGTATAGCTCTCTTACCAGACACTCTATCTTTTCATTCATCCAACTCGCCCAACTATTTCTTGACCATTTCTCTATTAACATTACTAAACAAGTCTCTATCACAGACCTCTACTCCATCAGACAATTTGACGATGAATCTGTAGTCGATTTTGTCGCTCGTTGGAGAGGCTTGATTAACCAGCTCTCCTTCTCCTTGCCTCAACCCGAGCTCATCGAGCTCTTTTCTCGAGCATGTGCCAACCACATCTCTTCTACCTTGCGGATTCAGACATTCCACACTTTTGACGAAGCTTTCATCATGGCTCAAAAGCTCGAACTCCGTGCCCTTGAAGAAGACAAGGTCAAATTGCGTAACACCAACGCAAATTCTACTGACCATTCTTCTTCTAGACCTTCTTCTTCTGCCAACTCCAAGTCTAAAGGAGTGGCCAACACTATGGTCGTTAGATCACCATCCTCAACAACAACGAATTATTCCCAACCTTTGACATCTCCCAGCATCACCAAAGAATTCCAACAACGGTATATCCAGTGTTCTTACACTCCACTTGGAGAACCATACGCTTCCGTTTTGGAAAAACTTCTCAAGCAGGGGGTCCTCAACCTCCCTCCAATCTGACCACCTCAATTTGACCCCTCTAAAGCCCTCCCTACATGGTATAGAGAGGTTGACTTCTGCCACTTTCACCGCGTCCAAGGCCATGACATTGACAACTGCCGAACTTTCAAAAACATCATCCAAGACATGATCGACAAGGGGGATCTTATTTTAGATAACCCGAACGCCCCACCCAATCAACATATCGACATCTTCAAACATCCTTTTCCAAATCATCCGCCTACTCAAAACAACGTCCAAGCCATAACCCAAGATTCTCATGACCATGACATTCACACGATTAATACTATCTTACCTCTTGTCTCTGACCAATCTCTTTCACAGGCAGAAGAGTCTTCTCCTATTCGTCTATCACAAGATGAAGAACCCTCTTCTCCTATTAGTCCTCCATCTATTTCTCCTACATTGGGGGACGCCTTGACCACACCTACACCATTAGCCCCACCTTCATCCAATGACCATACCTTGCCTACTCCTCAAGCACAAGCGGAAGGCATACTCATCCCTGTCTCCTGCCCTCTTGAGGAGCCACACTCTCCTATTTTTTCTCCACCAAGAGAAGAACCAGTCTCTTTACCCATTTCAATCGAGGAAGACCCAGTCACGGTTTCCTCTTGCCCTTTACCTAAGATTGTTACATCTCACTCACCTTCGTCCACATCCAAACCCAAACCCACATCTAACCTTGCCTCACATAATAGTGGCCCTCGACCCAAACTAACGAAAGCCACTAGACCACATCAGAGAATTTCTCCCCCACCTTCATCATTACCTTCAATCTTAGGCCCGCATCCGTCCACTTTAATAGGAGTGCTTCCTACTCCCATCCTTCACAGAGGCACGTCGCCTCCATTACTCCCTCAACCCATCAAACATGTATCTCTCTCAAACCATTGACCAACGCCTCGTATGCCTCTTAAACCAAAGTCATCAACCCCTACTGCAATAAAACATCTAGACCCATTAGCAGGTTCTTATACCTTGCTTTTACGGCAATTATTGTAGTTTTCTCGCCTCGACCTCCTGCCTCTCAGACCATATCAATCTCTCGGACCTAAACCACCTTGGTTCGATGACACTCGCATTTGTGCGTATCATCGCACACCTGGACACGACACGGAGCGTTGTCATGCCCTCAAGGTTGCCATTCGCCAATGTCTGGCGAATGACACCTCTCTTCTCGACCACATCATCAACAAACCTTCAACTCTGCCCCATTCATCAACTCTTGGATCAAGGCCATCTTGGTTCGACAACTCTAAATTTTGCAACTATCATCACACTCCGGGACATGACACTGAGCATTGTTGTGCTCTCAAAGCTGTCATTCGTCAACAATGGAGAAATCCTTTCCTTCTCACCAAGGACCCTCTTAACCACCTCTTCGACAAAACATCAACCCCGACCCATGCCTCTCCAACCTCATCGCCTAAATCGGGATCTCCACGACAGACTATGGTCCCTTTACCGCCTTTGACCCCATTATTTGACATTAACACAGTCCATTTAATCACCAAGCCTCAGTCAACCTTGACTAATCTATCCAACATTCTCCCTAAGCGACTGGGGGAATCCAGCCTTATCTTAACTTCGATCAAACATTGAACCAAACCTCGACCAAGTCTCGACCAACCATCGACCATAACATCGACCAAACCTTTGACCAAACCTTCAACAAACTTTGACCAAACATTTTACCACACTTCAACCAACTCTCGACCAATCAACAATCAAATATCATTCAACCAATCCTTTTTATCTAAAATATTCAACCAGTCTCGACCAATCACCAACCATATCAGTCAACTTCACATCCATCATCAACATCTGACCAAACTGGAAAGAGCCAAATGGGGCAAGTCTGCTCCTAATTGACTCAGACCTTAATGCACTAGCATGGCCCAGGGACTTATCAGACCTTGAGCCCCCCTTTCTGTCTTGCATCTTCGACCATTCTTCTGCTAGTCGAGTACTCATCTACTTGACACGTAACTTGAGCTCGTCCCTTGAGCAATCCTCGTCCTCTTAATCCTCATCCCTTTCAACCCTATTCCCCTTTAACAAGTCTTCTACAACCCTTTTATGATGCATGGATGCTTTGTCCTAATAAAAGGGGCGTCCTTGAACTTCTACAACCTTGTCCATGACTCTAATCAAAAATAAAAAAAAAATATATCAAGATGTCAAAACATATCCATGGTCACAAAATCAAGTCAAAATCAAAAAGACAGACTGCTCCCTCGAAGGACAGCTGTACTATCATTGCTGTATTACTAGACTGATCCCTCGAAGGACAGCTAGGCCAACTTATCAAACATTCTAAAGCAAAAATATAGACCACTCCCTCGAAGGATGGCTATCAAACAGCACCTTTCTTAGAAGCTTCCCGCATCGATCAGCTTCGCAACATGACCACTACATCAAAAGACATCTCTATGTAGGCTTCCCGCATCGATCAGCCTGCACCAAAAAAAAAAAAAAATGAGTCACGGACTTGGCTTGTAGTTGTCTCAGGGTCTCCTATAAAAGGGGCAAGGTTATTCTTGCTCTTAAACTGGGTTACCCTATCCTCCTCCTATCACCTGCTCAGGGGACTTCGAGCTCACTTTAATGTCAAAGTGATTCGATTACCGTTCTAACTCAACACTGGTCAACGACGTAATGCATGAACGGGGCTTTTGTTCTAATAACCCCTATCTATGGTTCTTTTCTGGTCCTTGTCAATGAAAGAGCAATTTGCCTTTCATCTTTTCTCTACGCTTTGGTCACATTTAACCGCATCAATTGTCGACTCATCTCAAACCCAGCCATTTTCATCATTTTCAGCTGACATCATCCCAGACCATCTCACATAGTTTCTATGGACACCAATACACATGGAAACTACCGACTAGACCCAATTTATGTTAAGCATAAACCAGTACTTGCTGAAGCATAAATAGACTTCTATTCATTTTTAGCATACATCCATCACGACTATGGAAACTTGTTAGGGATGAAAGACTCTCGACCAATTCTACAGAATACACCATCTGTAGCATCATTTTATCCTCATCTTACCCTCATCATTTCAACACATGACCAATCTCATCATCAACCAATCTTCTCAATTTTTCTGAACTACATTGGTCTGAGGCCCTATGACCAGGGCTATGTAGGCAGCACTCAGATAACACATCTTCTGAGGTTAGCTCGACCACCCCGTTTGTTCGTCTCCTTGATGGACAAACCTTCTCTTCTGCGACCTTGACCTTGACCAAGACCAATCATTTTCTTTGACCAAGACCAATCATTTTCTTTGACCAAGACCAATCATTTTCTTTGTCCAAGACCAATCATTTTCTCTGACCAAGACCAATCATTCTCTTTGACCAAGACCAATCATCGACTTTGACCAAGACCAATCATTTTCTTTGTCCAAGACCAATCATTTTCTTTGACCAAGACCAATCATTTTCTTTGTCCAAGACCAATCATTTTCTTTGTCCAAGACTAATCATCGACTTTGACCAAGACCAATCAATCCCTCTGACCCTCCCTCCCTTTTAGGGAGAACTACATCGGCCTGAGGCCCTTCACACAGGGGCTATGTAGGCAGCACTCAGTTGACATGGGGTCTTCTGGGGTTAGCTCGGCCGCATCCTTTCATCCATCCATCCTCTTGACCAATGACCATCCTTCGACCACTTCCAAGACAATGTTGCCTTGGTTGTTTTTTCGTATGTGCTACCTCATGGCTGGTTAGCAGAATTGTCCGCAGACTATTTTGACCCTTCGCAAGTATAGGATCGCGAGCCAGTTGATCCCTACTACTTGTGGCTTTTTCGTGTTTCTACGAGCACTTCCTGAGCCCTGGATACCTAGAACACGATGACCATTCGGAGCTTCAGCTTAAATTGAGTGACCCGATCAGCAGACGACTAAATGCTGGGGCCCGGTTACTTCAATTTTGGCACTCCTTGACCCTCGACATGCGACAATTTGACCTGACCCTCTCGTGAAGTGGACTACACGCAATCACGACTATGGCAGTGTTTTCACTCACTCTCCTCTATCCCTTTCTCTGTCAATTCGACACTCGATCTTCGGTTCCCTTCTCTCGACTATCGCTTTGAGGGGGGAACACCTCATCCTTTTTCTGGGGCAACCAACTCCTATTTTTGTTTTGCAGTTCGTCTAGAACAACAAACAAGACAAAAAGGGGCAAATGTAGACACTGCAAACGTGTCTGCACCTTGGTCCTCCCCCTTGGCCTTAAACCCCTATCCTGACCCTTGGCCTTGGCCCCCTTTCCACCCTACCCTTATCACCTTGGATCCTCCCTTGAATCCCTCCACCTTCCCCCTAACATTTATTAGGCCAAATCTCTTCATTATCTTCCCCCCACGCCCATTTTGGCATCCTCGTGATCGTTCTTCCCACACCCCCTCGCTCGGCGGCGTGCAAGAATGGGCAGAGGCTATTTTTAGCCTCTGTCCCCATTCTACGACCGTCGACGTCGGCGACCCTTCGGCCGACGTCGGCGAAACTGCCGGCATCGGCATCCTTCATTACCCCTTTCAGCATCTGTTACACCCCTGGGACCCTTGAGCTCGCAAACAGATCTCTCTTGGTGTTTTGGCATTTGTCTCTCCTCCGTCTAGACCTCGTGCAATAGCAGCAACAGGTGCAAAGGCTCTGGATCAGGGATTTCTTCTTGACAAGTCTTCCGTGGCTCCAACAACAGCTCCTCCGTTCTTCAGTCAGCAAGCCAAAGGTAAGCACAATCTGGTGTTTCATTTTATTTCATTTCTTTAGTTTTCAGTTATCTATCTTATCTATTGTTTTCTACTCCCTCTATTCTTCCCCCTGAGAGGCTGCAAAGCCTTCTCAGGTCCTGTCCTCTGTGTATCTTCCTCTTCCCTATCCCTCTTTTACTCCAATCCCAGACAACTTCCTCATCCCCCTGTCAACAAAGACCTTACACAAGGCACCCAACCAGAGCTAGACCACTCCCCAGTCCATTCAGACCCGTCCCCAAACTCTGTCTTGACCCTCTTAGCATCCTGGCCCTGTCCACAGTCTAGAACACATCCCAGACCCGACCACAGGCCATTACCCCGACCGACGCCGGTCACTTCCCCGACCGACGTCGGCAGGATAACCGACGTCGGCAGACCTCTCAACCGACACCGGCAGAATTTCCGACCTCGGTGACTGTCATCAGCCCGACTGCTCCTTTCAGGTAATCATTGGTGTTTTCTTTCATTTCTAATCTGTTTATCATTTCTGTATTCTGGCATTCTATATTTTCTTAGTCTTTATCTATCTATTATCTGTGGGTTGACCTCCCTTGAGGAAGTTTTTACACTTTCGGGAACAAGCTTTCACTTGGCAACCCACTGCTTATCTATCTAACATCCTCTTGTCCAAGTTTCCTTTTTTCTTGCAGGTGTCATTCCTCCACAGCCAAAGAAGAGTGCTCACAAGCTTCTGGATTACGGTGCGCAGTCTACATCCAGGTACTTCCCATGCCTTGTCCATTACTTTTTTAGTTTCTTCTTTCTCTTAGATCTAAAAGCGAATTTTGAGTGGAAACACATTCTCTCGATTGGTGGAGAAACTAGGAATTCTCCATTTGAGGAAAGTGGAGCATCAGGCATTATGGGAGTGACTCAAAGCTCTTCAGCTTGCCCGTTCTGTCTCATCTCATGTCATCAACCCTCCCATGACAAAATCTCCAAAAACTTCCAATAAAGACCAGACTTCTACCTCTAAACCTTCAAAATCTCAACCATCCACATCAAAACCAATCAAGTCACTCAGTGTTCACCCTGTCCCTAACCTCACTCACCCACAAGTGAAGGTAGACTCGGACAAGGCCTCGACCAATAGTAGTCCTCAAACCAAACCAAAGAAGACTGCTACACCATGATGATGAACTCATCCTCCACCATCACCATTTCCCTCTATTTTGGGCCCTCATCCTTCAACCATAATAGGAGTGCTCCCCACTCCAACCCCTAACCAAAACAAGTTGCCTCCACTGCTTCCTTTGCCTACCACAAGCCTACCCTCTCTAAAAAATTTAGTACCACTCACGAAGAAAGTGTCGTCTTCACATGTGGCCACACCACCAACCCAAAAGGGGGTACAGAAGCCTCCTTTAACACCTCTTAAGAAAAATTCATCAGTATCTCACGCATTAACAAGTATAGACCCTTTAGTGGGTTCATATGCTTTGATCTTGCACTAACTTTTGTAAACCTCTAGCATAACCCTTCCACCTATCAAGCCATTCCAACCGCTCAGGTCAAAACCTTCCTGGTTTGATGATACTAAGGTTTGCCTATATCATCATACACCAGGACATGATAGCGAGAATTTCTATGCCCTTAAAGTGGTCATTCACCAATATATGGAGAAAGACACTCTTCTTCTTGAGGACACTACCGACAGACCTCTGACACCTTCTCATATCTCTCAAACCTCTTCATCCTCATCAACATCTTATCAACAGACTATGGCCCCTTCATCTCCTTCGCCCCCTCTCTTTGAAATTAATGCCATCCACATAACCACTAGGTCACAAAAGGATAAGACAAAAGAAAAAGTAGCTATTGCTTGGACCTATCCCTTTGTCAAGCCACCTCAACTGCTAAAACCTAAAATATCTATTCTGGGTGCATCCCAACCCTCTTCTTCAGGGGCAATCCATGACTCTATGTTAAAATAGCTTCACCAGATGCTCGTGAAGATGACCTTGTATGACCTCATCCAAAGTTCACCCCAACGTCAGCAAGCTCTAATCAGAGCCTTACAAGCAGTGGAGGTCCAACCTGAGGACCCCCAACCACTAGCTACCTTGGTCAACTCATTATTTCCCATTACCTCTATCACTTTCAGTGATTCTAAAATTCCTACATCTAACTCGAAAGATCAGGATCCTGCTCTCTTCATCACAGCCTATGTTGATCAAACCCACATTAAGTGAGTTATGATTGATGGAGGCACTAGCATTAACATCATCTCTACCCATGCCTTTGATCAATTGGCCCTCCCCAAGAATTACGTATCAAAAATTGATGCAATCCTTCGATCCTTTAATGACACCATTGCCACAACCATTGGCACCATCATCCTCCATATTTGCATTGGCTTGCGCACTGTCCCAGAGCTCTTCTACATCATCAAAAAAGAGTTCCAATATAACATGTTGTTAGGCCAACCCTGGATTCATGCCATGGCTTGTGTCCCCTCTACACTACACCGTTGTGTAAAATTCAAATACGATGGGCAAGTCCATGTCATTCCTACGAACCCATCACCTTTCAAAACATGTAACACAACCTATCGACCAAATGACATTCTCATTCCTCTCAAGACATCAACCCAGATGCCACCTCCATCCGTAGAAGCTTCAACTAGTTCACAAACGGTGGTCACCCTCACACCACCTCTTCAAGTGACAACCAAAGACCCCATGGAAGATATATTCCAATGACTTTCACATGGGGAATATCGCTTACTTGCCTTAGACATGTTCCAAACTCTGCAAGAGTATGGACAGCTTCACCACAGCCCAAGTTATGACCATCGAATCAGAATAGTCATTCCTTATGGTCTTCCTCACCTCTGAACCAATCTCATCTATGGGGGGTTAGATTGAGCTCCCACCGATGGGAACACTCTCTCCTCACCTCAACCATTCACATCTGACTTCATTTCTTGGCAACCCCACCTTTACTCACACCTACCTTTATAGGTGTGTATAGAAGGGTTTTGGCTTCGGGTGCTATGAGCAAGGTTCCCATCAGCCCATTGAACCACTCAATGATGACAATGCCAAGAAATGAAATGATATGCCCCAAACCCACCATTGGCCAATCTCTAAACGCCTAGGAGTAGATTGACTACACCCAATTCCTCTCAGACCATAGCAAGGCCTTTGCTTGGACCTATAATGACATACCTAGCATCGACCCCAACATTGCCATTCATAACATCATCACTAAACCAGAGGCTAAGCCTGTCAAGTAAAAGCTTTGAAAGATGCATCCTCATGTTGCACTCTTTGTCAAAGAGGAGATTTAGTGCCTTCTCTCTATCTCTTTCATCTAACCCATCGATTATCCATAGTGGGTCTCTAACATCATCCTTGTCACCAAGGCAACTAGGGGGATCTAGATCTGCATAGACTATCGTGACCTCAACCTGGCCTATCCCAAAGATGACTTTCCTCTTCCCAACATTGACCAAATTGTTGATCTCATGACTGGCCATGAGATGCTATCACTCATGGATGGGTTTTCAGGATACAATCAAATCTTGATTGCACCAGAATATTAGCACAAGACTACCTTCATTACCGCATGGGGGACTTTCTGCTATCGGGTCATGCCTTTTGGCTTGAAGAACATAGGTGCCACTTATCAGCGTGCCATGACTTATATTTTTCATGATCTCCTCCATAAAATCATGGAGGACTATGTGGATGACCTACTAGGCAAGTCCAAGCTTCGCCGTGACCATTTGACCATCCTCAAGATCATCTTCTCTCACCTTCTTCAATATAATGTCCACCTTAACCCCAAGAAATGCATCTTTGGGGTCCTCTCAGGTAAGCTCCTGGGTTTCATCATTTCTTTCTGTGCCATCGAGATAGATCCCACTAAGATCTACACTATCCTCGAGATGCTACCTCCAACCAATCTCAAGTAGCTTCACAGTCTACAAGGGAAGCTCTAGTCCATCCACTATTTCATCTTACAGGTCTTTGACCGCTGCCAACCTTTTCATCATCTCCTCAAGAAGGACATCTCCTTTAAATGGGATAAGGACTGCCAAGAGGCTTTTGAAGCCCTCAAATGCTATCTGGTCTCTCCACCAGTCCTCATTCCACCTAAAGATGACTAACCCTTCTACCTTTACATCTCAGCAACCAACCATTCGTTAGGTGCCATGATCATGCACTGAGACGAGCACCACCATGAGCAAGCAGTTTACTATATCATCTGAACACTTGTCAATTATGAAACTCGATATACTCATACCGAAAAACTCTATTTAGCATTAGTCTTTACCGCTACCAAGCTCTGCCATTATCTTCTTAATCACAAGACCTTTATCATCACTCACACTAACCCTCTTAAATACATGCATTCCAAGCCATACCAAAATCAATGTATGACTCATTGGCTCATGCTTCTTGCTGAGTTCGACTTGGAATTCATCCAGCAGAAATACATCAAGGGGTAAACAATCACTGACCAACTAGTAGATGCCCCTCTACCTGACAATCAACCTTCTCGATGTGAGTTTCCTAATGAATCTATCACCGCACTTTCCATCAATGACACCGTCTATCAAATGACCATGTTCTTCAACGGCTCCAAATGTCAACTCGGTGGGGGTGCGGGAGTCATTCTCATCCCACTCGAAGGTGAGCCCATGCCTCTGTCTTTTAAGCTTGACTTTGATTATACTAATAATATGGCTGAATACGAAGCCTTAATTTTGGGACTTCAAACCGCCCTTTCTCTAAGCATCAAGTCTATCAACATCTTCGGTGACTCGCAACTGGTCGTCAATCAAATCAATGATTTATACCTATGTAAAAATGAAATTTTCCAAAGATACAAAAACTGTGCTGACACCCTCCTAGCCTCTTTCGACCGTTACCTCTTGCAGACTGTTCCTTGATCCATGAATAAGTTTGCTGACACCATGGCTTCTCTCACCTCACATATCCCATCTTCATCATCTTCATCAAGAATTTTTGTCATGGTGCATTATGTGTCATTGCCTTCATACATTTCTCCTAACATCAACCATGTCAACACCATAGACTCTAGTCCATGCGATGATTTGTATAAGCAACTTATGGACTACTTATCTCATTCTATCATTCCTTCCAATCTCTCTAGCAATGCACGGCGAGATTTCATCAAACGCATGGCTCGCTATACCATGCTAGGGGGTCTTCTCTATAAGAGAGGATTTGATGGCCTCCTTCTTCACTGTCTAACCTCCACTGAAGCCTCTCATGCCATTAAACAAGTCCACAATGGGATTTATGGCAGACACTTCAGTGGGAACTCAGTTGCCAAGCGCATCCTTCACCTGGGCTATTATTGGCCCACTCTTCATCAAGACTGTAGTGACTATGTTTCGCATTGCATTAAGTGTCAGTAGCATGCTAACTTGCTTCATCTCCCTAGCCACACCTTACAAGTCACTTAGGATTTCTAGCCTTTTTCATAGTGGGGCTTAGATCTCATCGGTGAGATTAACCCTCACTTGTCTCTTCACCATCAATCCATTATCACTACCACTGAGTATTTCACTATATAGGTGGAAGCCATTCTTCTCATCTCCACAAAAGCTGACAAAATTGTCGACTTCATCAACACCCATATCATCTATCATTTTAGTGTTCCTCACAAAATCATCACCGACAATGGTAAGTCATTCAAAAATAAAACCATCTAGAAACTCTATGACTCATTTGGCATCAAACTCAGCTTCTCTTCACCTTACTACCCATAAGCAAATGGGCAGGCTGAGGCTTCCAACAAAATCTTGACTAAAATTCTCATGAAGGTGGTCAATAACACTAGAAGGGACTGGCACATTCACATTCTCTTCACGTTGTGGGCCTACTGCACTAGCATCCAAACCTCTATGGGTGCTACCCCTTTCTCTTTAGTGTACAAAATAGAGGCTGTCTTACCTCTCAAAGTATAGATCCCATCTCTCTACATCTCTCTGTATGACATTATCTCTAATGATGACTTTTGTCAAGATCGCTTAGCTCAACTTGAGTTACTTGATGAACGTTGTCTTGCTGCCCTCAACCATCTCCATGTCTATCAAAATCGCATCAAGTGAGCCTATGACAAAAATCTGTGAGAACGAGATTTCAACATCGGTGACCTCATCCTCAAAGAAAATTAGCATGTGACCAATATGGAGTAAAGTAAATGAGGCAAGTTTTCCCATAATTGGCTCAGACCTTTCATCATCACACACAAGTATGGGCAGGGACTTATTGTCTGTCCTCTCTCGATAGACGGCCAAAACCTGAGCCTCTTAATGCCTTGCATCTACGACCATTCTAGTCTTAGTCGAGTACTCGTCCACTTGACATTTAACTTGAGCTCATCCCTTGAACATCCCCATCCTCTTAATCCTCATTCCTTCAACCCTATTCTCTTAAACAAATTCTATGTAACCCTTTTATAAAGTATGGATGCTTTGTCCTAATAAAAGGGAGCCCTTGAACTTCTATAGTCTTGTCCATGACTCAAAATTCTGTCAAAAATAAATCGAGATGTCAAAATATCCAAGGTCACAAAATCAAAAAGATAGACTACTCTCTCGAAAAATAGTTGTACTATCATTGTTATAGCTAATAGACTGCTCCCTCGAAGGATAGCTATTCAAAGCCCTTATATATATAAAGCAAAAATATAGACCACTCCCTTGAAGGATGGCTATGACCAAATCTTGCTACAAATAGCACTCTTTTATAATCTTCCCACATCGATCAGCTTCACAAATGACCACAAAGAAAAATGACATCTCTATGTAGACTTCCTGCATTGATCAGTCTGCCCAAAAAAAAAAGAAAAAGAAAAAAAAGGGGTTATGGACTTGGCTTATAGTCGTCTCAGGGTCTCCTCTAAAAAGGGGCAAAGTCATCCCTACTAAAGGGTTTCCCTATCCTCCCATATCACATCACCTACTCAAGGGAATTTGAGCTCATTTTAATGTCAAAGTGATTTGATTACCTCTCTAACACAACCCATGGTCAATGATGTAATGCATGAATGGGGCTCTTGGTTCTCACAACCCCCTACTCTTGCTATTATTTTGGTCTTGGTCAATGAAAGGATGATTATGCCTTTCACTTCCTCCATACCTTTGGTCACATTCAACCACATCATTTGTCAAACCAAATCAACCCAACCCTTTTGAGACCACTCACCTAGCCTATTCACAATAGTTTCTATGGACACCAATACACATGGAAACTATCGACTACACAATTTATGTTAAGCATAAACCATTACTTGCTAAAGCATAAATAGACTCATTTCATTTTTAGCAAATTTCTATCACCTAATATGGACAATCGCGAGGGATGAAAAACCCCAACCAATGTTACAAAATACACCATTTGGAAAAGGCTGTAACATCTTCTTCTCCTCATCATTTCAAGCATGAACCCTCAGACATATGGGATGTGCTAAATCATTCTCATGACCAATCACATCAACCACTTTATCTCCTCGTCTAAACTACATTGGTCTGAGGCCCTTCCAATTGGGGCTATGTAGGCAGCACTCAGATACCATGACATTTTTTGGGGTTAGCTCGACCACATCTATTTGTTCATCTACCTGATGGATGAACCCTATCCTCTTCTAACCATGACTTGACCTAGACCAAAAACAATCAACCACTTCAACCCTCTTCCTCCCATTCTTGGGAGAACTACATTGGCCTGAGGCCCTTAAGACAGGGGCTATGTAGGTAGCACTCAGTTGACATGGGGTCTTCTGGGGTTAGCTCAGCCATTATCTTCGTCACTTTCTTCTATCCCATTCTCTCGTCACCTATCAATCACATCACAAATAATCACATATTTCCACAATCATTAATCATTTTCATCATTTACATCATAGTCATTAATCATAAAAACATCACCATCATAAAAATTAAGCATCCACATCATATAATCTACAAGTCATAACATAAATATCACCATCACATAATCATTAATCATCATCATCATCTAATATAAAAGTCATAACCATTCTCATCATTAGCATTATCATAAAACATCATTACATTAATCATTCACATCAACATCATTAACCATAACAAAAATATAACATCATCATTAATCATCATCATAATCAACATACATCATTAAAACATAAAAATGCTAAACACATTAAACATCCAAAGCATCCATAACACATCAATGATCAAAAACCCATCATATATATATCATAAATGTTTTTACAAAAGACACAACCTATGTCTATCTCTCTCTCTCAAAATAATAATACATCTCGCATCATCAACTTGCAAGCCAATATATACATAATGTCAAAGCTCATGCCTCAAGGCTGTGGCTGTGGTGGTGGTGGTGGTAGCCAGGAAGAGGCTGTATCATCTCTGCCCTTTGACCTACATCATTTGTGAGACTTTAAAGCTATCACTCGGGACTTAGATCTCTATTGGCTCAGCTTTGCCCTCATCTCCAAGTATCACTATATCTATGGGAACCCTCTGATGGTACCCTCATAATACGTGATCTCATCTAGCATAGTGTTATACCTAGTAATAGGTACAGTCTATGGTGGACCCATCAAGCCTACTACCATGCCCTGTAATGAACCTTGTGGCTATGAGAATGCTGGCTACACTGACGTTGACTGTGCTGGCTGCTGAAATGGCTGCTAAGGTGGGTGCTAAATTAGGCCCTGTCCCACCAATGCCTATGCCTAGGCCACGGCCAACTAACTCTATAGCATGGTGACCTGTCTTGTCAGCACTGCCACTTGGCCTGACATCCCTGCCATCTGCTCTATCAAAACTGTGACCTACCCTTGCAAAATGGTCACCTGGGCCTGAGCTACATCCCTCTCCTGTCAAGCCATGTCCCTCTCTTGATAGGCTGTATCCCACTCTTTGATCATAGCCTACAGATCAGCTATGGACCCACCTATACACCTATATACTGTCCTACCCACCATGCCATATAGGCCTCTATACATCCTAGGTCAGCTATCCTAGGTCCTATTGGTAGCTCCTCAAAATTGGGCCCCTCTGTCTCCTTTGGCAGTGGGAGCAGTGCCTCAATGTCATCCCATTTATACAGTGGAAAGGCGAGAGGTGCATCCTATAGCAGCCCAAACTAGCACCACACTCTCTCTACAAGTACCCTCTTGAGCTCGCCAGCTCGCCTCCCCCTAATCCATCTCAGGCTCTGTACTCTGACCAGCTGCTCTGCTTAATCTCTAAAGGCTAGGTACACCAGGTATGGTCTCCAAATGATATCTATTGGGATCAGGGCCTCTAGTACCCCTATAGTGGTTGATATCCCTGACCACTCCATCCATATGTGCCTGTGCCATCATCTCTCACCATCATCTAAATCTGACCCTAAAGCCAGCTTGAATAGCCACTGGGAGGTCGAGAGGATGTGTGCCCATGACGTGCTCATAAGCCTAGTAGTGTAGAAGGTGGCCCACACATAGACTATACTGCCACCTCTAATTGATCCCTCATAACTCTCTATACAACTAGGCCAAAATGATAGGTGCCCAAGTGAACACTGTCTGCTACTCTACCATCTCTGTCAAAACTCTAGTCATGGCGATCAAAAATCTACCTCCCTTTGCATCTAGCAATGCGCAAACTATGATGCCAATCATCATCAAGATCACCAATCGATGTGCATCCTCATTTGTAGCATAGAGGGGCTCATAGGCAAAACTCACTGAGTGGTATCTCATCTCAGTGATGTGCTCTCTAAATAGCGTAACCATGTGAATGTCATGTGCCTCTCTTGAGCACACATAGATTTGCTCCATGTATCGATAGCCATAAAATTTGGTACATGTCCTTGACTGTCACTATCAGCTCTCCTGTGGGTAGGTGGAATGTGTTGGTGTAATGATCCCACTGCTCGATCAGTGCCACTATGAGGCTCACATCCCTGGCCACTCGGTAGTAGCACCACAGCCTGCCTAGTCCCACTGTTGTCATGTGGGCCCACTCCTCAATGGTAATGCCTCCATGCATCTGTGTTAGTAATGTCAAGAAATGATCTCATAACATCAATGTCTACCTCACCTACATCCACCCAAAACCACACTCATGTTAACAACTGACTACTCTTCCTATTTGACCAATCTACCTGACCATCTATGCCTATCCCAACACCTGGGAAGCCCTTGGCATAGCTTCGACCCTTCAACTTGACCAATTTCACAATCTTTCTGACCAAGTAGCCACCAACATCGGTTATCATGCCAGTGATGGCACTCACTTAACTAACATCAGTCACTTAGCGACTGACATCGGTAGGTGAGTGACCAACGTCAATCATTGGTCGATCGACACTAGTCACTGGTCGATCGATGCTGGTGAACCTACTGATGTCAGTGACTGGTTTAGCCCTAGTGCCGAATAGGGCGAGCCCTAAAAATTAGGGCTTTCCCATTTTTACCCCTTCTAACCTATCCTAAACCCCCCACCCACCCTCTTACCTACCCTTCCCCCTCAATTTCTCACTCAAACATACAAAATTCAAAAAAAACAAAACCAAATTAAAATCAACCAAAAAGGTTCCAATGCACCTCCTACCTCATCCCATCATCGCCAGCATGGTGGCATGATGGGTGCCACTGGTGATGGACCTCCCATGGGTCCTCTACTGCACTCTGCCATCTCTTCTATCTCGATTTGTCCTCAAGCTCCTACTAGCCCACAATAGCGCTTGTAACCTCCAATCTGGGTCCAACTCACTCACTCTCCCCACCAATCTCTCTCTGACACCTCACACTGCCCAATCAATCAACTTTGAGTCACTTTCACTTTCTCAAATCTAGAGTGCCTTTTTTCTCTCAGTCAAATAATCAAAAATGACTTTTGGTGGGCCACCAATCCAGTTTTGTGGGATTTGGTAGGCCACCGACGTCGGCACAAGTGTGCCCTAAGCCACCAACATCGACTAATTTCTGCCAACGTCAGTCCCTTTGGGCCACTAACATTGGTTGTATCACTGACATCAGTGGCTTTCAAACCTCCCAATGCTTCACCAAGACCAAAATCATGCCCCCAATCAGTTAGCTTCCACACTAGAAGTCATCTTCGCCTCCTGGGGCACACTTGAGATCACTTTTGCCTCTGCCTACCTTAACCACCTGACCTTGGAGATCACACCTCTCTCCTCTGACCACGACCACTTTCAAGACAACTTTGCCTTGGTTGTTTTGATTGCCTTTACTACCTCATGACTAGTTAGCAAATTGTCACAAACCCTCACAAGTATTGGATCGTGAGCACGTTGATCCCTACTGCTTGTGACTTTTTTCATGTTTTCTAGGAGTACTTCTTGAGCCTTGGATACCTAGAACATGATGACCCATTGGAGCTACAGCTTGGATAACATAACCCAAATAACTATGACTAAATGTTGGGGCCTAGTTATTTTGATTCTGGCACTCCTCGACATTTGACCATGATAATTTGGCCTACCTATCGCGTGATGTGGTATACATGCAATCTCACCTTTTTTAGCATTCACACTCAATCTTCACCCTCTCTATCCATCTCTTTATCAAATTGACACTCGATCTCAGGTTCCCTTCCCTTGACTCCCACTTTTAGGGGGGAACACCTCATCCCATACCTGGGGCAGCTTACTCCTATTTTTGTCTTGCAGTTCGTCAAGAACAACCAACAAGACAAAAAAGGGCAAATGTAGACACTAAAATCATGTCTATCCCTTGGTCATCCTCCCCCCTTGGTTCCCTTGGTCCACCTCCTAACACAAGTCCTAACCCACTCAATTATTAAATTAAAATAAATATCAAATATTTTAATCTAATAACCCCCTTGCCACTTCACCCATGCCACCTCCTCCACCTCAGATTCCTCTCTTTGGATGCCTTCACCCCATGCCAAGCCTTAATTGCCTAAATCCCATCTTAACCCTTCCTCTCACACTCATTTAAGCCCCTCTCGACCAATTTTTAATGATAATTTGACTCTGGCAGTTGTAAGAATGGGTAGAAGGCTAAAATTAGCCTCTGTTCCCATTCTTCAGCCACTGACGTCGGTCAGTATGTGGCTAATGTCAACGGTTTTGCCGGCATTAGTTACCTTCAAAACTAATTTTCTACTTCTACTCTCACCCATGAACAGAAATTCTCTTGCTCTTGCTTTCTAGCCTTCTTACTTCTTGATTTCTTGTAGGTATCAGCATTTTGACAACACTTTTTAGGCTTAGAGGATCAGTTCCACTCATTCCATAGAGAATTGAGGATTGCATGACATCTCCATCACCAGCCACAATGAACATAGCTCCGGCACCTCTGCCAACTCCATCCACAACTAAGTATTTACATTAGTTTCATTTTACTGTCTCTTTTAAATACTTTAGCATTTTGTCCACTATCCATTCCCAACCATTCTGAGCACAACCCAGTTTGTCCTTTCCAGAGAAGCTAAAAGGCCTTCTCTCACCCTTATCTCCCCTTTTGGCCCCTAACACTGATCTGATCCCTCATTTGGAACATACTCTCTATTCTATTGACCCAACACTAGCCATTAGAGTCCCACAGACCTTCCCAAAACCATTCTGATTGACCAGACCAACTTGAAACTTGTCCCAGGCCATTGCCCTGACTGACATTGACCATTTCCCCTACCAACGTCGGCAGACTAACCGACGTTGGTGACCTTGACCTACCAATGCCGATAGAACCACCGATGTCGGTGACTGTGGAAAATAGATTGCTACATATAGGTATGCATTTACTTTCATTTCTTTTATTCAGTCTTTATCATTTATGTTTCTAGCAATATTCTACTTTTTAAAAATCAATGGACTGTCATCCCCTAAGAAGTCTTTGTACTTCTAGGACAAAGCTTTTGCTTGGCAGTCTAGTTTCTAGCTATCTAACAACTTCTGCGTTTGAGTCTCTTTCTTTTATAGGTGTCATCCTCCACAACCAAAGAGGAGTTCCTTCAGTCATCTGAATCTGGTGTACAAGACTTCATCTGGGTACGTAAAAACCCTTGACCATTTTATCTTAGTTTCTCATTTCCTTTTGAATGTGAAAAGTGAAAACTTGTTTGGAAATAGATTGCTTACTCAAAATTCTTAGAAGGTGTTTCTAAGACAGGTTAATTGTTTTATGTGATTTATTTTCTATGGTAGTCTTATCTAAATATATAAAATCTATGATACTCACATTTCTTGGACAAATCATTGTGCATTAGGATTGATAGAACATGTATGAAAATATTTCTAGCATTTCTAGGTATAGTTTTCATATTTTTTAGGCAAAATATAGGTAATCAAGAATAATAATTAATAAATTCATCTCATAACTTATTTCTCATATCAATTGAGAAAGAGGCATGAAAAAAGGAATGAAAATGTTAAATCAAAGAAATCTCATTGATTAAAATTCACAAGCTTGTTAAACTAATGAAATTAAAAAATTTCACCACATTTCAAATGAACCATAATCAATTAACATGTTTTTAAGTTTGTGTACAAGATGGAAAAGGTTTGTTAGGTTATATTATTTTTCATGGTAGTATTATTTTTTTTATTTTATGGGGGATAAAACTTTTATAGATCCCAGAGCTATGAATTAGGTAATGATTTTTTAGAGTCTAGAGCTATGAACTGGATCACTTTTGACTAAAGTTATAAACTAGTATGGGGCACAGATCAGGAGGCCTAGATCTCAAATCAAATATAATACAACCAACATCAATAATGCAAACAACACCAAATGCCCCTACTAGCCAAACAAAAATAACCTAACAATACTAATGGGATGCAATAGCCAGCACAAAACATCATCAAAACCATAGAATAGACTAATATAAAACAAACAAATAATGAGTGATTTTAAATGTATCCCTAAACCTAGATCAAGATAGGGCACAAGCCTATAAGAGCATACATGGGTTTTAATGGTTCCCTACAATGGGATTCCAAAACAAGGCACAGTCCCACCAAATAGGGCATGCAAGAGGATTTTGGATAAACACTAAAAACCTAAAAAGACAAGAAACATAGATGAAAATATACCAATAAAAGACAAGTTCTCCTAAAGATGATCAATATAAACAATGGAAAAATAGGGTTTTTAAGTTGGGCCCCAAAACCAATAATAAAACAAGAGGGTTTTAAGGGTGCCACAACCTTTTATTGAAATACAATGTCTGGGTTCCTCATAGTTCATGAATACATTAGGATAGAGCCCATCCAAGGCTGGAATAGCATAATAAAAAGGTAGATAAATGTAGTAGAGTGCTAGGTTGCACCCATCCTGTAACAAGCAAGCCTTAATGTGGATTCCTCAAGCCTCCACATGTAATTATTCTAAGAAATGCTCCTCATGAAAATCCAACCCAAATAATGGTTGCCTCCTAAATTGGTCACCACATCCAAACCCTATATCCAAAGAAAATCCTTCTTAAATTACCAAGGGTTCTTTCCTCTTGAAAATAGAATTTTTGTCATTCAAAATGTGCATTCGTGGATGCTCTATGGTATGGGAGATATTTTATTGTGGGGTACTAGACATGAAGGTACTATGCAAGGTGCAAGAGGGTTCATCACTAGACATAGAATTATTATGGCTCAACTATGTGTGTGAGCATGGGCTATCTCATTACAATGATGGTAACATCTCCAAGGCATGGGACCCTTGTGCTCCTTGTGCTCCTTGGGATGAGCCTCTATAGGACTTGAGTCTTTACTTGACTACTCTTGGTAATTCACAATGCATGAATCATCTTAATACCAATTTAAAAAAAGAAACCCCGCTTGAGTGAAATTTCCATTGTTATCTCCTTTATTGGGTACCTCATCTAGGGTCATGGCTAGCATTGTTCCCAAATTTTACATGAAAGCTTGATTGAAGGACTCATTCACATAGGTAAATGGATCATGAGTTTTATCCCATGAATACTAACCAAAATGCTCTTGGGGAAGGTTATTTCTAATTTTCACTGATTCTCTTGAGGTCAAAGGATCATTTGATTATAACCATTATAGGATTTTGATTGAACTAGTTTTCCTTGACCTTGAGGAAGACCTTGGAAAGGTGGTCTATTGCCTTGATAGTCAAGGTAGGACTAATTATGTTGATAGTGAATTTTTAAATGCCTCACTTCTTTTTTTTTTAATATCCTCTTAGTACCTAAGATCTCTTACTCCATATCTCTCATTTTTTCTGACTCACTAAACTTACTTGGTTAACTAGGGGTAGTAGGCTTATGTTTAGATGTAGGAACGGGAGTAACAATAGGTGTATGGGTTTGAAAATTAGTGAATATAGGCATGGTGGGTCTTGACACAATCTTCCTATCCTAAATCAAATAATTCCCTACCCTTATGGACACTTCATAGGCATTAGGCAATGTGATCCCTCCCATATATTGTATTATCATAACAATATCACTATCAAAAGCTTTAAGATAATAAAGGAAAGCATGGTGATTTGTGGGTCTTACCAAGATTGGAATCCTATCCCATGTCTTCTAAAAACTTGTATTTAAATCTTGGATTACTTATTAAGGTGATCTCCTTATGCTGGTTAGCTTCACAGTCAAAGACAAGTTGTCACTAGTGTCTTCAAATCTTCTCCTCAAGGCATCTCCCAACTCATCTCATATAGTGATTGATTTAGGAGATAATGTACCATAATAGTCAAGATCTTTCCATTTGAAAGAGATAGACAAAAACCTAATTTTCATGTTCTCCTTAATGATGTGATTTATATTGCACAAGTTATCAATGTTTTTAATATGTTTAATAGGGTTGATGGCAGTCTCACCAATGTATGAGGGAACACATTTAAGTGCATGTATGAGAATATCATCATAGTGGGAATGTCTTAGAGGAATATATCCATTGAAGGAAATAAAAGTTAGGTTTTTTTCCATAGTAACTTTAGGACTTTTCAAGAATGGGCCAATCAAAAACTTTCTTATAGGTTTGTGAGCAAGGTAGGATTTCTTTGGATAAGGATGGGTGTTAGAAAATATATTTGATTTGTATGAATAATGAGGAAGATCTTGGAACTCAAAAGGAATGCCTTTATTGAGAGATCTTTTGTTTACCTTAGGCATGAAAGAGTGTATTAGTTTGAAACCAAGTTTCAATTTTGGAGTCACTAGATACTATATGAAGTGGATGGTTATAGCCTCCTTGTTGTCAAGACCAGCATTCACCTTGAAGAACCTTCTTAGAATTCAAGACCTACTGAGCATGCTAGAACTATTATAGCCCAAATTTTCACCATAGATAATTAAAAGAGACCTTATAAAATTTGGCATAACATGAAACTATATTTTCACATATACAAACTACTACAAAAGATAAATCTCTAGATTGAAGGGCTATCTCCCTTGCTCTATATTTTAGGATCACACACTATACTAGAATAATCACTATTGGGGGTGAAAATGGAAGAAGGAAACATAAAATAAACTTATACTAATGAATATGATACACCAAAGATAAATCTACAAACATACTTGAATTTTCACTAAGAAAGAAAACTGCTAAAACTGATCTCAATTCTTCCAACATAAGTATTTCTACATGGAGGTAGATTACTATGAATATATAGAGGTGGGTGAAAATGAGGTATGATCCTAGACAATGCTAATCTCTCTCACACTTCAAATACACCTTAACAAATAGTTACACTTCATGAGACCTGTTCGAAGAAATGAATTACTCACACAATGCATACAAGAGCATAATGGAAGCAAAGAGAAGACATTCATCACTTGTCATCTAAATACAATAATTGACATACTTCGACACAAAATTTTAGAGACTAATTCAGATTGAAAAAAAATAATTCCAAGGAAAAACAAGATGTCAAAACTAGAAGGGCTTCACCACACCAATTGTGGATTGTTTACAATGCCTAAATGGCTTGAATATATAGAGAATAAGAGAGGAGAGAGAAGAAGTGAAGTTGAAGGGTCACAACACCAAGTTTCAAGACATTAAAACTAGTTAAAATGCAAGTGAGTGAGTTGTAAAATATATCATGAATTTATCTTGGACAAGTGTCTATCTAAATTACATCATTCTTCTAAAGTTGGTGTAAAGACCTTTCACATCCTTCTTTAAATTGCCTTCCTGATGATGAGTTCACTTAACTTCTTTAAACCACCTTATAAGTATTTGACACATATGTCCTAATATGAGAATATGGAAATAAGATAAATGAAGTTATTATCCACTCCTCAACTAATAATCTCCTCATTTCCAATTATTACTTACCTTATTACAGTCACTCACCAGCTTTCTAGGCCTTAATTCACACACTTGTCACTAGTTACTTGTAGATGTTCAAGGAGATTCATTGCATGGGTGTGAGATAACTCATCAATACTATTGACCATATTTGACCTTTGGTCAAATTGGGTCAAACCCTACATTTCTAAACTTTTATAAGTTTTTACATGTCTTATGGGGGTCTCATATTATCCTATACATCTTTCTTATCCTTCCCCTAGTCCTTGTCTAAGCTCATTTCTCTTGAAATGGCCTAATCAACCAAAGTCAAAGATGATCAAAATTAGTCAAATTACCAAATTATGTTGGATATGTAATAATATGGTCTTTGATATGTTTCAAGGTCTCTTAAAGTCATAAATTGGTCACTTGCTAAGTTTCATATGCAAAAGGGTCATTTGGCCATATTTTTAGCCCATTAAATGACTTGTACAAAATTTAAAGGAGGTAAACTTGTCACCAAGCTGTATTAAAATGTGGGGAAGGTTAGATAATTTTAGGATTGGTCAGATGATAGTCCAATAATTATTTATGCTTAGACAAGGGTAGTTTCTCCTTATTTTTAGGGCCCGGGCACTTGTACAAACTTGTTAAGTTCATCATCAATTGAAAACATGGGTAATGTGTCTTTTCACATCCCTAGATTAATTTAAATTATTGGAGTTGTGAGATAAGTTTTAAAATTTCATCTCTAACTTCTTTTTCTTTCATCTTCTCTTTGCAAGCCAAGAAAGGTTATTTTTAAAAACTTGGTGTGGGTCGTATACCTAGAGCTAAGAGGACTACCTTTGGAGATGGATAATAATATAAGTATACATTAGATTCATATAAATAAATTTCATTTTGGTGGCTTCTCCTTCATGAACCATCATTAAGAATCCAAGCAACTTTTTGTGCATCTTCATCTAGGAGGGGTCCCTATTTCAGTTAATTTTTGAATAGTTTGTTTTGTTTTGAAAAATTAAGATATTTTACATGATTATAAAATATATCCATATTTTATCCATAACCATTATATTAAAAGGATCATTAAATTTCAAAGGATCCTCTTCTAGGCTTGATTGGCTTGCAAACTACTAGCTCCTTATGCACCTGCGGGTATCTTGAAGAAGATTTTCAGATTAGATGGAGGCATGGGATGTTGTTTCAGGTGTTTGAACCTATGAGGATACATATATAAGTATTTTAACAATTTTTGGACTCATTAAATGCTAAAATAATGTCAAATGACTATGTTTCCTATCATTATTAGCCCTCATAGTGGTATGCACATCTATAGCTGACATTAACAAGAGTTTCAGAGAGTGGTACATAAGCAAAAGGAAAAAGTTGAATATTATGATGGCCTATAACATAATTTGATACCTTAAAAATCATATGTGTGACTCTTGTAGGCCTACTAAGGCAAAAGCATCACCACATAGTAAATCTTAAGGTTACAGGGCCTTTGTCTCTAAGAGACCAAAATAGAGAACCAAGGTGTTTCATAGACTTTTCCAAACATGCTTGAATGATGCCCCAAAGCACCTAGCCATGCTCAACTTGTATTCATATCATAGGACAATGAATGTGCAAATATTAGAAGGATAATGAATAATGGAGGGTGGTCATTTGAATACCCAAAAGTGCCCTCAAAACCACTAAATTTTGATAGTGAAACATACAATAGGTTGATAGAGAGGTGAAATCGCATTTCATAAACTCAGTCCTAGAATATGACATCAAGGTGGAACATTAAAACTTGTTCAAATGATGATCATAAGCTAAAATTTCATGGGATAAAATGGAATTTTATGTAATGATCCCTAGACCCATACCCTATTCGTACTAAGGCAAAACAAACACCTACAACAAGGTAACTAAAAATGAGCTAGTACCAAGTTGTTGGAAGGTGTTATAAGAAATTAAACATGAAATTTTATGAACTAAATATTCTTTATGGATTTCTTAATGATCTTAATCAGAACCTCATGAGGTATTTCATACCTATAGGTGAAGGTACATCAGGGTCTTAAAAGGACTGTCTCAGTTTAGTAAACTTGGAGAGTTGTGAATCAAACCTTAATGATTTTTGTTGCCTTCTAATATTTTATAGATTGATACAAGACTTAATTATCCATTATGTAATCAAGGGATGTTTATAATAATAATGTTTAGTGCCTTCACCAAGTTCTAAGGAGCAATCGATCACCTATAAGTGAAATAAAGAGTCTCAGTCCATACAATGATCCAATTAAAAGCTTGAAGATGTTTAAGGTCATTAAAGGTATGAGTTAGTAGAGACTCATTTTATTTCACCTAAGTTTAAAGAGAGTTTTATAATCAATTAAAACAAATTCAAAACACAAAATATCACCTACAGGCAGGGTTGTCACAATCAAGGTAGGGCCTAAGGAAAATAGAGGGTGAAGTGGGTCATAGACCCTCTAAGTGTAAAATTGAAAGTGTAAATGGTTTTTTTGGGATCCATTATGATCCAATAGATTCTAAAACATACCCTAGTTACTGATAAAATTCTCACATTCTCTCCTCAGGTGGTAAATGGAGTACAATCCGTATAGACAAGCTAGGAAACCCTTGGCTCAAGGGGTAAACATGAGGAATTCACTAAGGAGAAAGGTTTTGGATGGATTATAAGTCTCAATGAGCATGAAATGAAGTTTAATAACATGTATAAATGTATTATAATGTTTAAATTATTTGGAAGGATCGTCTACAAGGTGGTTTGAAGCAAAACATACAAAAAATAGGGGTTTTAAAGCCTTTTTAGGGCATATTGAGATGGTTAGACCCCTTAACCATGGAATTAGGTAAAACCCTTTGGTAAAATTGGTAATTAGGACCATATAAATCTTATAAAACATTCAATTTTCATAAACAAAAATTTAAATATGCTTCTATTGTGTCTTAGAGGTGTGTGCTCTCCTCATGCCTAAATCATGCAAATCTTAAGAGATAGGCTAGAATAGTGAGCCAAAAGTCAAATGGATCATTAAAGATGGTTTTTATAGCTGGGTAACACCTAATTCAACATGGGAAACCTTCATAGGAGGTCTAAAGTCAAACAAGGTGTTGTAGTCAACAAGGGTTACAGTCACATTCCATAGGTAGATTTGAGGCTAGAGGGGCCAAATGAAGGTCATTTCCATTTCCAAAACTTGGAAATAATTATAATGATTTGAATAATTCCCATGGGGGTGAAAATTACATGCTCAATCTATGAAATTACATGGTAAGTGTGAATAGGAATCTTTTAGCTAAAAAATGCAAGCAGACCCATTGGCAAGGTCTAAGCCTAGTCTCAAAATGGGACTCATCTTCATTTCTAACTCTTAGTGAGTTATTACAATGATTTAGGCATGTCCTTTGGTTATTTTTATGGATTTATAAACCTTAAATTTGTATAATATTTCATCAAAAAATAATTTTGTTGTCTTAGAAGCTTCCAGACCTCATAAAGCACATAGGAAAGACCCAAATAACTAACACGAGATGCTCATATCTCTCATAATCCTTTGCATGGCAGACTGAGTTATTTGGGGATGATAGAGAGGGTCTCAAAAAATCATCCAATGAAATTGATATATATTTCTAATGCGCCATGGCTATGAACAAATGTTAAGACTGAAAGTGACTCCAAAACCCTTGCAAACCCTCATATGAACCCAATTGGGGAAATCTTGCACTTGGAGAATTATAATGAGATGGAAATGCCATGAAAATTTGGAAACTTGTATAAGACTCTCTTAAACACCCTCTAATTCTAATTTATTGTATGGACATATATAGATGGGGTCATAATAGGGCTCTTTTGACATTTTTGTGTGTTTTATAGGATTGGGAAGGTTTCAAAAATCCAAATAACTTTTGGGGGAGAGTTTAGGACTTTTTATAATTCCTCATGTCTATTTGATCAGCCATCTAAACTCCTAATCCTATTTGATATCTCTTCCATTGTAGCCAATCTAATAGGTAGATAGTGAACACTTAGAGAAAAGTGGTGAAACTCAATTTGGAAAGCCTTTTAGTGCCTATTTCTTGAAACTATTTATATGGACACATTTGACACATTCCATCCCTTCTTGTGCATGGATTAAATTGAATAATTGGAAGGTTTTAGGTGTCAATTGTGAGAGGTGTATGGAGAGAGCTCATTTTGAGATTGTCATGGATGATGGTGTATAGATAGAAGAATAGGAGTGATCAGAAGCTATTCCAATGTATGTGAAGACCTATTAATAACCCTTCCTACTCATACCCATAATTAGACCTGATTAATTTTAGTGACAAGGTATTTTTGGAAGTCAAATCATGAAGTGTAATTTTTTTGTAAGGAAAGGAGCTTTTAGACCACTTTATAGAGCTTGGATGATTTGAAATGACACTTGTAGATCCTAACATTACATGGATCACCCCATATCTCTCCCACATGAAAAATTAATTGATCTTTCTAGTTGTGACAAGTGTATCTATGATTCTTGGATTCCCCTTCTCGCTTTATTCTCACATCTTCATAAAAGGAGCCTTTTTGGCTATTGTATGGATCTCTCCACCTTGTTATGGAAAATCCCTACCAAATTTTTGCCTTGAGATAATAAAAATAGTGTTTTTATACCTCATTCAATATTTCACTAAGTTTACACAATGGTTGTTAGTCTTGTTCAAGTGTATTTTCATTTACCTTCACATGTTACTCTTCCTAGTACCTAGTGTTTTATAATCTCTCTTTTATAGGTCAACAAGAAATGCCTAATAGGATTATAGGTGTAGTGAGTAGTCCATTAAATATAGTGTCTTATAATTCCTATTGTCTTATAATCTCTAAGAGCCCATGTTGAAACATTAATGTGAGAGAGAACATTGTCATTGGATGAAGTGTATGTGCATACTTCTTCTTGGTTCTAAGTGCATGTCAAAATGTGTAAGTAGAACATATGTTTGGTGTATCACCTCAAATATAATAGGTTTAATTTTAGTTAATATTATCCATTTTCATCCCCCCCAAGTTTTAGTAGTAGGATTTGAGCTATAGTGGTGCATCAAGAGGAGCTAGCCCCTCATCTAGAGATCCACCTCAAAGTTGGGCAACCCACAGAAATGAGGTGGTTCAATTGTCTCACTTGAATGAGGAGAGTCTTGTCATCTCCTCATTGAGTGAAATTTCAAGTGAAAAAAATATCTCTTTGTACTCTGGTCTATCAAATATAACTCAAAAGATTCAAAATCACACTTTTCATAATTACACTTAAGAAGTCACCCTCTTTCTCACTATCTTATTCAAGACTACCTACAATGACAAAATTAGGAAAGGAGATTTAATTAATTAATAAAGTGAGAATTAGATTTTAGGATTTATAATACATCTCTAAACACATTCCACAATTATTTTCATTCACTTATTCCTTTCTACACCTCCAATTCAACTCTAATCCTACAAAAAACATAGAATTAGGAATGACCATACAAGTGATAGTATGAAATAACTGTATATCAAAGAGGATAAGATATATTTAAATATATTTAAACCACTTTCAAGACCAATTTATCACTTATGATTACATCTCCCTTCATATATTTCTCATCAGGTTTTCATAAAGGCTTAAGGAGGGTTTTATGTCGTTTAGATTCTTAGTGATGACTAATAAAAGTTAAATGCTTAAACCTCAAACCAATTCAAAAAAGTTTGAGTTTAGGACCCTACTAAAATATTCATAAATTATTAAAATCCCATGCACCTCATCCATATAGATATGAGTGAAGGCAGTTGGCTCTCAAGCTTTTACTGCACATTTTACACACCCCTAAGAGAGAATTAGGCCAAAATGACCAATTTTTAGTTACTATTTATAAAAAATAAATCCATTCAACCCTCCACTATCCCTTGATATGTATAAAAGTGATTGAAAATGACATATTGTCATATGAATGACCTTATATACCATGAGGGTTTAGGTCTAGTTCTAGGCCTATGTAGACACTGAAATCGTGTCTACCCCTTTGGTTGTCCTCCCCCTTGGTCCTCTTTGTCCATTCCTAACCCTTATCCCATCCACTATTAAATAAAACAAATAATTTAATTTAGTATCCCCCCTTTTGCCACCTCACCCCTTTTTTAAATCCCTAATTACCTAAACACACCCCTAACACTTCCTCCCGCACACATAAAGCCTACCTTCGACCGTTTCTTACCCCATCACTTAAAACTCGGCAGTTGGGAAAATGGATAAAAGGCTATTTTTAGCCTTTTTCTTGCCTTCCAGCCACCGATGTCGGTCAACTGTCGACCGACATCGGTGATATTACTGGCATCGGTTTCCTTCATAATGGTATTCCATCCGTTATTGGGTCTCTCTTGGCTGACCTCCTGATATCATCATCTGGAATGAATCTTTCATCCTAGAACCCAAATGTGAATCAAACCTCTCTAATATTCTCTCTCAGGCACCCACAACAAGCTACAACAATAGCAGGGACTCTACATCAGTCTTCTACACCAACAACAGGTACAAACATCAGCAAGTACTCCTTCAGCAAGACATGGGTATGTATTTTGTTTGTGTTTTCATTATGTTCTCAGTTATTTGCTTCTGAATAATATCACCCCCTCCCCCAAACCAGACTATCAACCAGACCACAGACCCGACTTGTTCTTCCTGGAGAGGTTGGAAGGCCTCCTCTTCCCTTCTATCCATTTGACATTCTATCCATTTAACTCCCCTGCATCTCTGCATAGACTCTTAGACTACCTCCAACCATACCCAGACCCCTTTTAGACCGCTCTGTATGACTCAAGACCCATCCACAGACCACAGACTCATCCTAACTCTGTCTAAGACTATTGCCCTGACTGACGATGGCCACATAAACTATTTCCTTATCAACGTCGGTAGACTAATCGACATCGGCAAACTTGACCAACTGACGTTGGGAGAATAACCGACACCAGCGACTGTGTAAGGTAGATTACTGCTAAATAGGTATGCTTTTACTTTCAATTCTTTCTTTTTATCTTTTATCATTCATCACTTTCTATTTTTGATTAGTATTCTGTTTTAACAGTGGACTGTCATCCTCTAAGAAGCCTTTGCGCTTCTAAGACCAAGCTCTTACTTAGCAGTCCACCCTTTTGTCATCTAACATTTTTCTTATTTTAAGTGTTTTTCTCTTTCAGGTGTCATCCTCCACAACCAAAGAGGAGTTCTTGCTATCATCTGAATTCTGGTGTGCACGTCTATAATCTGGGTACGTACAAACCCTCACCCTTTTTCTTTTAGTTTCTCATTTCCTTTATTGAATGTAAAGAGTGAATATTGTTTGAAAACATTTTGGCATGCCCGGTGGGACCCTAGGATCTTCCTTGGGTTCTTTCTTTCTTTCTGTTCATATAGGTGTATTAGGTTTCTCCCTTTTCACCTCTTTCTTCTCTTCTAAACGACACTATTAGCGAGACTAAAAGGAACTTTTCTTCCTTTTTCTTGCATTCTAGACTAGTCAAAAATCATACTCTTGAACCCTTTCTTAACTTATCTTCATAACAAAATTCACATTTCAACTTGGGCTTAAAACACATTGCATCTTCATTTCTTCTTGCTTGCATTTCTTAGACCACACCTAGTAATTAATAAGTGCATCATGAATTAATCGTAGTCCACTTTATGTTACACAACCAAACCACTTGCACAAAACAAACATCTTAACTTACCTGAGACAAGGCTCGACTGGGATTTCATCACCCAGCGGATACCTTACCCATCCCAACGATCTTACTTGGATTTCATCACCAAGGGGAAAGTCCACTCTGTCCTTTGGTAGAGGATAATCTCTAGGGGAAGTATATTCTGGCTAAGTGGGACCAGTTTATCACTAGACTCGTGAAGTGAGGGGAGCTTGCTCCTTAGCACCAGGCCAAGTATGAAACCTAACACAGACTTTTGAGCACCATAACAAAACCCAAAACCATCCATAGACTACTTCTTCTAGGACCCGACTCAAAAGCCAATCTTCTTCCACACATTCTAAGGCATAAGCCACTGTGATCCTAATAATTTACTCCTAGGGATTTAACGTTAGGATCTACTTGTGTTCTTCATCTTTTTTTGTTCTTATCTGCTTGTTTGAGCTTGTGAGGACGTTCTTTCTTGCCTTGAATGCTTTTGACTTGCAGTCAAGCCAAGGCTCTAGTCGACCATGCAAGGCATCACCCGCTTCTGTCTACCCCATCCATAACTAGTCCTATAATGGAGTTCCACTCAGAGACTAAAAGAACTCCTACTAGACCAACCCCGACCCAGACTCCCATTATCCCAGAAGGGGAACAAAATTTTGCACGATTCTTGGACCTCAACGTCAAATCCTTGCAGTACTATCTCGCGCATAGCCAAACGCGAGACTCCTTGGGCAATCCAATTTACAGAATGCTGACCTCTCTTCTCAAAATTACAGCCGTATCAATAGCATTTGTAGTTCAAACTTTAGACACCCAGGCAATTGCCTCGACCAATGACCAGCCTTTGACCAACCATCCAAGTGTGGCCTCTCCCTCCATGTTTGGGCCCACTTCCACTGGGGTTTTGGCCCCCTATCAACCTCAACCCACTCAACCACTCTCTACCCCCTTCCAAAATCTGGTCATCTCTATTCTGCCTACCCTTTCTCCTATCAACACCAGGGTGGCTACGTATCCATTGGCCCATGTTACCACTAACCAACCTCCCGTGGCAACATCAAGCCTAGCCATGCCTTCTACCTAACCACCTTTAGTCTCCTCTTCTATCCCTATGACTAGTCATCCATATGTTTCACCCTTACAAGCACACCCGACTACCTCGTATGCCTCCTCTAGCCTCTTTCAAGTGCCTTACAACCTAGGGGGTGCTCCACCTACCAATCCATCAGCAAATATCCTCAAAATGCTGATGAACAAGATGTCTAGCCTAGAGACCTCCGTTTCTGGCTCACGCAATACCCTCTCATATGAGCAAATTTGCAATGAGTCCATTCATCCTTCTGTCCCGATTAGGCCATATCCCAGCCAGTGGGAACTTCCTAAATTTTCTTATTTTCAAAGCAAGGAAGACCCACAACAGCACTTACAGGCATTCAAACATTCATGTTACCTTATCGCCCATGACGATGCTTTGCTTTTACACACATTTCCTATGTCTCTCTCTAGTGCCACGTTTGACTGGTACAACTCTCTTTCTAGCCATTCCCTCTTCACATTCACTCAGCTGGCCCAACTCTTCCTTGATCATTTCTCTATCAACATTACCAAGAAGGTCTCAATCACAGACCTCTATTCTATCTGCCAATTCGAGGATGAATCCATAGCTGATTTCGTTGCTTGCTGGAAAGGCCTCGTCAATCAACTCTCCTTTTCCTTACCCCAACCCAAACTTATTAAAATTTTCTCTCAAGCCTGTGCCAAACATATTTCTTCCACCTTACGAGTTCAGACCTTCTGCACCTTCGACGAAGCCTTCACGATGTGACAGGGAAACCACAAAACAATAAACATGATCTGATCCCTACTTAGTCAGGATCTTGCTCTACCAATTAGAGCACATATGATTACTTCTTGTATTAGCAACTAATCATGGAATTTAACCAGAAATATAAAGTAACTAGAAATATGAAACAACACAGGAATTGAGAGACAATACATGGTTGTATTAATAAACACTCAGAAGAATATATAATAAAGAAGATGCCACTTCTTCTTCTACCTAAAAGGTTTGCCACACCTCAAGACCTTCTTATCTCTCTCTCTTGGTCACAACAATCAACTCCAATACATAATTGATGTTCACCTCTCCAACTAGTCAGTAACACGCTGCCAGTTCACCAAGTACAAAACTGTACTTCAAGTAGATCACCTGCTCTCTATTGCTCCTTGGAAATAACTAGATCTTACTCACCATTTTAGATCTCTTATAGAAAGTCATGCCCACATGCTGACCAAGATCATACACACACGAAGAACCCTTCTGATTCTCCAAACTAGTACCCACCTCGGTACTGTGGCACTAGGAGGAACGCACCATTGCTCTCTTACTCACTAGCTACAAATTTACAATACAGCCCATGAGTCCATATATAGGTCTCATGATTACAATAATTATACTAACCTAATTACAATAATTAGACATGCAACTCAAGACTAAGACTAGCCTTCAACATGCAAACTAACAGTCTAAGAATAGACTCTCTAGGATCAACATGTGAACTGCCTGTTCTCGCACAAGCTGCCGACATCGGCTCCTCCATGACCGATGTTGGCCGACTGGTGACCGATGTCGGTTACTTCCTCATTGCCATCTAACCGATGTCAGTCGATCAGACCGATGCCAGTTTCCCTACAACTGATTCTGCAACTCCTCGCAACTCTGCATCCTCCGTGACTTCTCCTATTTGCATCCTGGTGAAGCTTTTAGCTCCACACCCTAACAATCTCCCACTTGGAGATAAATAGTTGTACTTGTACCTGTACCTATACACCATCTAAATTATTCCTTGGCTTGTATTCCTCTTCAAGATCAATCTTGAAGACCAACCACCACACGTCCTGTGATGCTACCCCTATCATTCAAGTACCCTGCCACATTCGAACCTACATATCCATGTAGTGAAGAACTTGACCCTGCATAACAAGAATCCTTGCTGCTAATCCCACTGAACTACCCTCTAGTACTCCTTCGAATTGGCTCCATACTTTCTGACAACCCACACTGCTTGGGAAAACAACTCAGGTCTACACTATACCTCATGTGGTTTCAAACCCTGTTTCAAGCTAAGCTTGAACTGTCCAGCCCTTGGTGTGCTTTCTGATTCTGCAACCTACATCATGAACCCCACCAACACCGTCTTCACATCAGCTCCCACTAGAGATAAAATCTCCATGACTCTTATGCCAAAGAATTTTACTGCTTTAAATTCTTCATGACACACCTTTGAACTAACCTTACCCTTAGCTCAGCAAATACCTGTATGTACAAACCTACTAGTAAATCACCCAAATACAGTAACAAGATGATGTTGTGACCATCATCTACCTAGTAAGATAAAACCACAATAGTTACACTGACATTGACTGAAGCCATGCTTAGTCATCCACCTGTCAAACCTGTACCACTGTCCTGCAGCTTCCTCAAGACCATATGCCTTGGCCTTCCGTCTCTTATATCCATCCACTCTCTTCTTTAAAATAGGAATCCATTCCATCTCTCAGTGCTTACTTCCAGCTGACAACTTTACCAACAAACCCCTGTTTGGTTCTTCTCCAAGGACTCACACTCCTCATCCATGCCAAGCTCCCACTGTATCTAGATTCTACCTGCATTACTTCTTCGCATCTTCATGGTTCTTGACCATCAATAAGCAATATAAAGAAGGTGAACAATGAATATGAGGTTCACTTACCCTTTCTGACCTCAACATAAGTGTTTGAGACTTGTTGACAGCTTGCTGTCCACCCACCATCCATACTAGTGACCGATCTCAGCCATCTCCCAGTTTGTTTTCGACCGATGTCGGCTCCCTATACTGAACCTAACTTCTGATGTCATTTCCTTGGCCAACGCCGGTGTCCCTCCTACCGATGTTAGTCCTTATGATTGACATCAGTCTTTACTCTACCGAAGTCAGTTACTGTATGACTGATGCCGGTACCTGTGTTCATCTGTGAGTGATAACTTTTTACCCACAAGCTCTCCATGGATCAAAATCCTAATCAAATCAATCCTGCTCTACTCAAAATAATTCAGTTTCCTCACTTGATCTCTATCCGTCATCTCCTCCATGAACACCAAGGCTTTCCAGTTCTTTAGCTTGTCAAAAACATCTGACTTCTGCTTCAAAACCTGCATTCTCCTTCTACATATGTGACTAAGCCTATGAAGCCACATCTCTACAACAGAAGGTGAATCAACAATATAAGTAGATACATAAAGGATACCTACTTTCTTACCACCATCTAATTCAAGTGTATCCACTGTGAGAGTTACAGTGCATCTCTCATCACCCAAATTTCTTAAAGAAATTAGACTCATCTCCAAGACTGGTACCTGCATGACTTCCTTCAACCACTGTGTGTCATCTGCTTGCAATGTCAGCTTCACTTCCCCTTCGTCAATAATTTGACAAGGCTCTCCAACCCCTAAATAAATCTCTCCAAAGTCTCTAAAGACACCCATGAAAAGATGCTCTATTTTAGGCTACATGGAAAGAGGCAAAAGAATCTGTAATCAAAGATTCCACTTTATCTAGAACATCCTGTGCAATATTACCTGCAACATATGCTTCCACATGATGATCTTCTACTAACCAACAATCTCTTTTTACCTGCTCTTTCTTTCCATCAATCAGACCATTCGTGCTATTCAGTTTCTCCATTCGTAGCTTACTTTCTTTTACCATTGCTATACTCTCACTCAATCTGAAACCCTTGTGAGTGACCTGTAATCAAAAAACACTACCAGATCTGAAACCACCTGTTAGTCAACCCAACCAAAAGCTCTGATACCACTTGTTGGTATCAGCTCTTGAACCTGCAACCAAGGCTCTGATATCACTTGACAGGGAAACCACAAAACAATAAACATGCTCTGATCCCTACTTAGTCAGGATCTTGCTCTACCAATTAGAGCACATATGATTACTTCTTGTAATAGCAACTAATCACAGAATTTAACTAGAAATATAAAGTAACTAGAAATATGAAACAACACAAGAATTGAGAGACAATACACGGTTGTATTAATAAACACTCAAAAGAATATACAATAAAGAAGATGCCACTTCTTCTTCCACCTCAAAGGTTTTCCACACCTCAAGACCTTCTTCCCTCTCTCTCTTGGTCACAACAATCAACTCCAATATAGAATTGATGTTCACCTCTCCAACCAGTTAGTAACACGCTGCCAGTTCACCAAGTACACAACTATACTTCAAGTAGATCACCTGCTCTCTGTTGCTCCTTGCAAATAACTAGATCTTACTCACCATTGTAGATCTCTTATAGAAATTCATGCCCACATGCTGACCAAGATCATACACACACGAAGAACCCTTCTAATTCTCCAAACCAGTACCCACCTCGGTACTATGGCACTAGGAGGAATGCACCATTGCTCTCTTCTCTCTAAAGGAGCTTATTGCTCTCTTACTCACTAGCTATAAATTTACAATACAACCCATGACTCCATATATAGATCTCATGCTTACAATAATTAGACTAACCTAATTACAATAATTAGACATGCAACTCAAGACTAAGACTAGCCTTCAACATGCAAACTAACAGTCTAAGAATAGGCTCTGTGGGATCAACATGCGAATTGCCTGTTCTCACACAGGCTGCCGATGTCGGCTCCTCCATGACCGATGTTGGCTGACTGGTGACCGATGCCGGTTGCTTCCTCACTGCCATCTGACTGATGTCGATTGATCAAACTGATGCCGATTTCCATGCAACTGATTCTACAACTCCTCATAACTCTGCATCCTCTGTGACTTCTCCTATTTGCATCCTGGTGAAGCTTTTAGCTCCACACCCTAACACGATGGCCTACAAACTTGAATTATGTGCCATCAAGGAGAATAAAGTCAAGTTGTAGAGTAAGAATCCCAACTCCAAGACTAATAACCCCTCTTCTAAACCTTCCTCATCCAATCCTAAGTCTAAAGCTTCAGCAAATGTTGTGGTCGTTAGATCTTCATCCTCTTCCCCTTCAACTAACCAGCCTGAGCCATCCACATCTCAAAGTGCCACCTGCCAATTCTAGCAGAGATACGTACAATGATAGTATACTCCACTTAGAGAATCATACGCATCTGTGCTAGAAAAACTTGTCAAACAGGGGGTTCTCAATCTTCCCCAGATCTGACCACCTCCACAATTTGATCCCTCATGCGCCATCCCTGCATGGTATAGGAAAAATGACTTTTGCAACTACCACCATGTTAAAGGACATGACATAGGAAACTATAAAACCCTTAAAAACATCATCCAAGACATGCTTGAAAAGGGTGACCTCGTCTTAGACAATCCTAATGCACCTCCTAACTAGGGCATCGACATCTTCAAGCAACCATTACCCAATCATCTTCTGACTCAAAATAATGTCTAGACCTTGATTGATGACACTCATGAACACAACATTCGAACAGTCAATACTATCTTGCCCTTCATCCCCGACCAACCTCAAGAGGTGAGTCCATCCATCAGTCCATCACATGTGGATGAACCTCCTTCCCTAGCTAGTTCTCTATCAACCTCTCTCATATTGGAGGACGCCTCAACCTTACCAGCACCACCAGTCTCACCATCTTCCTTCTTGTTGCCTATGGAGGACCCAACCCTTCCTACTCCTCGACTGCAAGTGGAGGGCACAATCATCCCTGCCCTTTACCCGCTTGAGGAGCCTCATTCTCCAGTTTCTTTTCCACCCAGGGAAGAACCTGTCTCTCCTTCGTCTCCAGCCAAAGACAAATCTGTCACGACTTCATCATGCCTTGGGACCGAGACTACTACACCCATCTTATCTTTGGCCCCACAATCGTCAACATCTTCTCAAGGGCCCAAACCTCATCTAACATCTTCTTAGCCATTTTCTCGACTAGTGGAGAAAATCAGACTTCTCCCTTTGAGGAAAGTGGAGCATCAGGTATTGTGGGAGCATCTCAAAGCTCTTCAGTGTGCCCATGCCCTCTCGTCTAATGCTACCAATCCTCCCAAGGCAAAATCCCCCAAGACCCTTAACAAAAACAAGACTCCTATTTCTAAACCTCAACCGACCCCATCAAAACCAAAACCCGCATCTACCCCATCTAAACCTATCAAGTCACTTGGTGTTCGCCCTATCTCTACCCTCACTCATCCGCAAGTGAAGGTGGACTTAGACAAGACCTTGACCAATAGTAGTCTTCAACCCAAATCACAAAAGATTGCCAAACCATAGAGGCAAACACCTCCTCCCCCATCACCATTACCTTCCATTTTGGGCCCCCATCCTTCGACCTTGATCAAAGTCCTCCCCACTCTGACCTTTAATCAAAACCAGTTGCCTCCTTTGCTTCCTTTTCCTACCTCTAGCCTACCCTCTCTCAAAAAGGTGGTACCTCCCACAAACAAAATGCTGTCTCCACCTGTCACCACACCATCAACCCAAAAGGTGGTACAGAAGCCTCCTCTGACTCTGCCCAAGCAAAAGTCACCAGCATCACACACATCAGTGAGCACGGACCCTTTAGTTGGCTCATACTCTCTGATATTGGACTGACTTTTGTAGACTTTTAGCATAACCCTTCCATCCATCAGGCCTTTCTAACCCCTCAAGTCTAATCCCTCTTGGTTCGACAATACAAAGATTTGCTTATACCATTGTACACCAGGACACGATACCGAGACTCGCTGTGCCCTCAAGGCTGTCATTCGCCGCTATATGGAGAAAGACACTCTTCTCTTTGAGGAAATTCTCAATCGACTCCCGACTTCTTCTCAAAACCCTCCAACCTCTTCAAACCCATCAACATCTCATCAGCAGGCCATGACCCCTTCTTCACCCCCTATCTTTGAAATCAATGCCATTCACATAACCATTAGGTCACAAAAGGACAAGCAAAAGAAAAAGCTGCCATTCCTTAGACCTACCCTTTCATCAAGCCACCTCTAGCACTAAAGCCTACAATTTCTATCCTTGGCTCGTCTCAACCCTCCTCTTCTTCTTCTAGACCGATCCATGACTCCATGTTGAAATAGCTTCACCAGACACCCGTGAAGATGTCCCTTTATGACCTCATCCAAACCTCGCCTCAACATCGTCAAGCCCTCATTCGAACCCTATAGGTAGTGAAGGTCCAACTCGAGGAGCCCCAACCACTTGTTGCCCTTATCCACTCTTTGTCTCTTGTTGCCTCCATCACATTCAGTGATTCTGATATTCCCACATACAACACAAAAGATCAAGATGCCGCCCTCTTCATTACTACCTATGTTGATCAGACATGCATTAAAAGCATTATGATCGACGAAGGCACCAACATCAACATTATCTCTACCCATGCCTTTGATCAATTGGTTCTTCCCAAGAATTGCATCTCCAAAACTGACATAATCTTCCACTCCTTTAATGACATTACCACCACGACCATTGGCACATTCGTCCTTCACATTCACATTGGTCCACGCATAGTCCCAGAGCTCTTCTATATCATCGAAGGAGAGTTTCAATATAATATGTTGCTGGGTCGACCTTGGATCCACGCCATGGCCTGTGTCCCCTCCACCCTGCACTATTGTGTGAAATTTGAGCATGACAAGCAAGTCCACACCATTCCTACTGACCCATCACCCTTCAAAACTTGTAACACCACCTACTGTCCAAATGACATCCTCATTCTTATCAAGCCATCAATCCCGGCACCACCTCCATCTGTAGAAGCTTTGACCAATTTGTAATAGGCAGTCGCCCTCACGCCTCCTCTGCAAGTGACAACCACAGACCCCATGGAAGACATATTCCAAAGACTTTCACTGGGAGAGTATCGCTTGCTGGCCTTAGACATGTTCCAAACTCTGCAAGAGTATGGATGCCTTCATCACAGCCCTAGTTATGACCATCAGATCAGGATGGTCATGCCTTATGGTCCTCCTCATCTCCGAACCAACCTTGTCTATGGGGGGCTCAATCAAGCTCCTATTGATGGCAATCCCCTCTCTTCACCTCAACCTTTCACATAAGACTTCTCATTTCTCAGTAACCTCACCTTTGCACACACTTACCTTTATAGGTGTGCATGGAAGGGTTTTGGTTTTGGATGCTATGAGCAGGGCTCCCATCAGCCCATCGAGTTGCTCAATGATGACGATGCCAAGAAATGATATGGCCTGGGATATCACGACCCCACTCAGGCCCCTGTAGACCTTTATCTCGAGCCAACCATTGACCAATCTCCTCCAAGCTCGCCTATTCTTCCTCCTTCACCTACGGAGTCGATGGTTTCCATCCCTCTTAGTTTTTTTTACATAAACACCATCTGCCTAGAACCCCTGACTTATCAGCTCAATGGGGTGTCCAGGTCTCTCCCTCTCATTTTTCCCATCATGATAGAGGATGAGTCGGTGACCATTCACACTGTCCACTATGTTGACGACAATGCCATTCTTTCCTACATGGGTGCTGATGACTCTTTCATCCAATGCTCCCTCCCTTCTAAGACCCAGGTTATGTTAAATGAATCAACTATTGACATCAACCTCCCTTCTTCCGATGTTTCTCATGTCTTAAAGATTGGCCAATCTTTAGACATTTAGGAGCAGCTAAACTATACCCAATTCCTCTCTGACCATAGCAAGGCCTTTGCCTGGACTTACAGTGACATGCCTGGCATCGACCCCACCATCACCACCTATAACATTGTCACCAAACTAGAGGCTAAGCCTGTCAGGCAAAAGCTTTGAAAGATGCATCCTCGCATTGCAGTCCTTGTCAAAAAGGAGCTTCAATGCCTCCTTTCTGTCTCCTTCATCCAACCCATCAATTATCCATATTGGGTCCCTAACATCATTCCTATCACCAAAGTGACTGGGGGGATCTAGATCTGCACAGAATATCATGACCTTAACCTCACCTGTCCCAAAGATGACTTTCCCCTTCCTAATATTAACCAGCTTGTTGATCTCACGGCTGGCCATGAGATGCTATCTCTCATGGATGGGTTTTTAGGATACAATCAAATCTTGGTTGCACCAGAAGATCAGCACAAGACCACTTTCATTACCCCATGGGGGATTTTTTGCTATCAGGTCATGCCTTATGGCTTGAGGAACGCAGGTGCCACTTATCAGCGTGCCATGACCTACATTTTCCATGATCTCCTCCACAAAATCATGGAGGACTATGTGGATGACCTGCTCGGCAAGTCCAAGCTTCACCATGACCATCTGACCATTCTCAAGATCATCTTCTCTCATCTTCTTCAATACAATGTCTGCCTCAACCCCAAGAAATGTGTCTTTGGGGTCCTCTCTGGAAAGCTTCTCGGCTTCATCATTTCTTTCCATGGCATCGAGATAGATCCCACCAAGATTCACGCTATCCTCGAGATGCCGCCCCCAACCAATCTCAAGTAGCTTTGCAGTCTACAAGGGAAGCTCCAGTCCATTTGCCATTTCATCCTACAGCTTTCTGATTGCTGCCAACCTTTTCATCATCTCCTTAAGAAGGATGTCTCCTTTACATGGGATAAGGACTGTCAAGAGGCTTTTGAAGCCCTTAAATGCTATCTGGTCTCTCCACCAATCCTCATTCCACCTAAAGATGACCAACCCTTCTACCTTTATATCTCAGCCACTAATCATTCGTTAGGTGCCATGATCGCGCATCGAGATGAGCATCATCATGAACAAGTGATTTACTATATCAGTCGAACACTGGTCGACTATGAAACTTGGTACACCTATACTGAGAAACTCTATTTGGCATTAGTCTTTGCCGCTACCAAGCTCTGCCATTATCTTCTTAACCACAAGACCTTTGTCATCACCCACACCGATCCTCTTAAGTACATGCATTCCAAGCCATATTAGAATCAACGTATGGCTTGATGGCTCATGCTGCTTGCTGAGTTTGACCTCAAATTCATCCAATAGAAATCTATCAAGGGGCAAACCATCGCTAACCAACTAGCAGATGCCCCTCTTCTTGACAATCAACCTTTGCACTATGAGTTCCCTAACGAGTCTATCATCGCACTTTCCATCGATGACACCATCTATCAGATGAGCATGTTCTTTGACTGCTCCAAGTGTCAACTCAGTGGGGGTGTGGGGGTCATTCTCATCCCTCTTGAAGGGGAGCCCATGCCTCTATCTTTTAAGCTCGACTTTGATTGTACCAATAATATGGCTGAATATGAGGCCTTAATTTTGGGACTTGAGACCACCCTTTCTCTCAGTATCAAGTCCATCAACATCTTCGGTGACTCGCAGCTTGTCATCAATCAGGTCAATGGTTCATACCTCTATAAAAATGAAATTTTATAAAGGTATAAAAACCGTGCTGACATTCTCCTTGCCTCTATTGACCATTAACTCTTACAGACTGTTCCTCGATCCACGAATAAGTTTGTTGACACCATGGCTTCTCTCACCTTGCATATCCCAACTTCTTCATCTGCATCTATACTTTTTGTCATGGTGCATCTTGTGTCATTACCTTCCTACATCTCTCCTCACATCAATTATGTTAACACCATAAATTTTAGTTCACAAGATGATTGGTATAAGCAACTTGTGGACTACTTATCTCTTTCTGTCATTCCTCCAAACCTCTCTAGCAATGTGCAACGAGATTTCATCAAGCACACCGCTCGCTATACCATGCTAGGTGGTCTTCTCTATAAGCGAGGCTTCAACAGCCTCCTTCTTCACTGTCTCACCTCCACTAAATCCTCTCATGCCATTAAGCAAGTTCACGATAGGATTTGTGGTGGACACTTCATTGGGAATTCAGTTGCCAAGCACATCCTTCATCTGGGCTATTATTGGCCTACCCTTCATCAATACTGTAGCAACTATGTTCGGCATTGCATCAAGTGTTAGCAGCACTCTAACTTGCTTCATCTCCCTAACCATGCCTTACAAGTCACTCAAGATTTTTGGCCTTTTTCTCAGTGGGGTTTAGATCTCATTAGTGAGATTAACTTCCACTCGTCTCTTCATCATCAATCCATCATCACCGCCACCGAGTATTTCACCAAGTGGGTGGAAGCCATTCCTCTTGTCTCCATAAAATCTGACAAGATTGTTGACTTCATCAGTACCCACATCATCTACCACTTCGGTGTCCCTCATAAGATCATCACCGACAATGGCAAGTCCTTCAAAAACAAAACTATCTAAAAGCTATGTGACTCATTTGGCATCAAACTCAGTTTCTCTTCGCCTTACTACCCACAAGCAAATGGGCAGGCCGAGGCTTCCAACAAAATTCTCACTAAAATTATCATGAAGGTGGTCAACGACATAAGAAGGGACTGGCACATTCACATTCCCTTCACTTTGTGGGCCTACTACACTAGCATCCGAACCTCTACGGGTGCTACCCCTTTCTCTCTCGTGTACAGAACAGAGGCTGTCCTACCTCTCAAAGTATAGATCCCGTCTCTCTGCATTTCCCTACATGACATCCTTTCCAATGATGACTTTCGTCAAGATCACTTAGCTCAACTTGAGTTACTTGACGAATGCCATCTTGTTGCCCTTAATCATCTCCATGTCTATCAAAATCGCATCAAGGGAGCCTACAACAAAAATCTGTGAGAACGAGATTTCAACATCGGTGACCTCATTCTCAAAGAGAATCAGCATGTGACTAATATGGAGCAAAGTAAATGAGGCAAGTTTTCCCCTAGTTGGCTCAGACCTTTTATCATCACCCACATGTATGGATCAGGGACTTATTATCTGTCCTCTCTCGATGAATGACTAGAACCTGAGCCTCTTAATGCATTGCATCTGTGACCATTCTACTGGTAGTCGAGTACTCATTCACTTGACATTTAACTTGAGCTTTTCCATTGAGCACTCTCTATCCTCTTAGTCCTAATTCCTGTCAACCCTATTCTTGTTAACAACTCATCTATAACCCTTTTATATAGTACGGATGCTTTGTCCTAATAAAAGGGAGCCCTTGAACTTCTATAGTCTTGTCCATGACTCAAATTTTTGTCAAAAACAAATCAAGATGTCAAAATATCCAAGGTCACAATATCAAAATCAAATCAAAAAGGCAGACTGCTCCCTTGAAGGACAGCTATACTATCATTGCTGTAGCTAAATAGACTACTCACTCGAAGGACAGCTGTTCAAAAGCCTTATATAAAGCAACAATATAGACCACTCCCTCGAAGGATGGCTATGACTAACTCTTACTATAAATAGCACTATCTTAGAAGCTTCCCGCATCGATCAGCTTCATAAATGACCACCAAGCATAATGACATCTCTCTGCAGGCTTCCCACATTGATCAGTCTATGCATAAAAAAAAATGGGTCATGGACATGGCTTGTAGTTGTCTCAGGGTCTCCCATAAAAAGGGGCAAGGTCATCTCTGCTCTTAAAATGGGTTACCCTATTTCCTCCTATCATAACACCTGCTCAAGGGAATTCGAGCTCACTTTAATGTCAAAGTGATTCAATTACCGCTCTAACACAACATCTGGTCAATGACGTAACACATGAATGGGGCTCTTAGTTCTAACAACCCCTATCTATGCTATCATTCTGGTCCTTGTCAATGAAAGGGCGATTATGCCTTTCACCTTCTTTCACACTTTGGTCACATTCAATCATTTGTCATTTGTCACATCAGCTCAACTCTCTTTTCAAATCACTCACCTAACCCATTCACACTAGTTTCTATGGACACCAATACACATGGAAACTCTGGACCGCTCAATTTATGCCAAGCATAAACCATTATTTGCTGATGCATAAATCGACTCACTTCATTTTTAGCATATGTCCATCACCTAATATGGATAATTGCTAAGGGTGAACAACCTTTGCCTTCTTTTCATGATTTCAAGCATATTCCCTCAGACATATGGACGTACTAGACTATTATCCTGACCAAGACCAACTCTCGACCTCTTTGTCTCCTAATCTGAACTACATTAGTCTGAGGCCCCTTTTAATCAGGGCTATGTAGGTAGCACCCAGATGACATGATTGTGTTTTGGGGTTAGCTCAACCACCCCTATTTGTTCATCTCCATCATGGACAAACCCTATCCCCTTTTAACCTATGACTCAACCTAGACAAAAAGCAATCAACCAATTTGACTCTTCCTCCCTCTTTGGGAGAACTACATTGGCATGAGGCCCTTAGAACAAGGGCTATGTAGGCAGCACCTAGTTGACATTATCATAGCATCATCACATTCATTTTCATCATAGAATCATAAATATAACACATAATATCAACACATGCATCACATCAAAGTGTCATAAACATCAAAACACATCCATAATAACATTTTCTCATTACACGTATCAATGGTCCAAATGCTCATCACACACACACACACACACACACACACACACACACACACACACACACACACACACACACACACACACACACACACACACACACACATATATATCAACAATGTTTTATATAATAAGACACAATCTATGTCTATCTCTCTCTCATATAATACATCTCTCATCTTCGACTCGCAGGCTAGTATATACATCAATAAATAAATAATCTCAAAACAGGGCCTCATGGCTGTGGCAGTGGAGGTGACAGCCTGGATGACACTATATCATCTCCGCTCTCAGATCTATGCCGTCTATGTGTGCCTAAAGTCATTTCTCATGACGCAGACCTTTGACGGCTCTACTCAGCTCTCATCTCTAAGAATCATTATATCTGAGGGTACTCTAAGATGACCCCCTCATAATACGTGATCTCCTCCATCGCAGTCCTATACCTAGAATATGGCACAGTCCGTGGTGGCCCCATCAGACACACTGCCATGCCCTGCCCTGTCCCTTGCAACTGTGAAAAAGTTAGCTATACCGATGCCAATGGTCCTACCCCCTATGAAAATGTCAGCTACTGTGATAGCTACTATAGTGGGCCCTACCCTCCAAAAACTTGTCCTGCTACTGCCTGTGCCTGGGTTACAGCCAGCTATCTTTGTAATACCATGACCTACCCTATCAAAATGGTCACTTGGGCCTGTGTAGCATCTCTCTCCTACCACGTGGTGTCCCTCTCCTCACAGGCTATATCTCACTACCTGATCACTACCTATAAATTTGGCTGTGGCCCTGCCTGAACCCCTATGTATCGACCTACCCATCATGCCATGTAGTCTGTATAACCTGGGTCGGCCACCCCAAGTCCTGCCAGCAACTCCTCAAAATCTAGCTCCTCTATCTCCTCTAGAAGTGGGAGCAGTGACTCAATGTCATCTCGCTTATACTGTGGGAATGTGAGAGGTACATCTTGTAGTAGCCCATACTGACACCGCACTCGCTTTGCTGGTATCTGCTCGAGCTCCCCAGCTCGTCTGCCTCTGACCCATCTCAAGCTCTGGGCCTTGACCATCTGCTCTGCCTAGTCTCAGAATGCTGGATACCCTAGGTATGGTCTCCAGATGATGTCTGTTGGGATCAGGGCCTCTAGTACCCATTTATAGTAGTTAATGTCTCTAACCACCCTGTCTACTCACATCTGAGCCATCACCTCTCACCATCACCTGAATCTGACCCTAAATCTAGCCTAAATAGCCACTGGGAGGCTAAGAGGACGTGTGACCACAATGTGCTCGTAAGCCTAGTAGTGTAGTAGGTGGCCAATGCATAGACTATACCGCCACTGTCGATTGATGCCCCATAGCTCCCTATACACCTGGGCCAAAAATATTGGTGCCCATGCAAACACCGTCTCCTGCTCTAGCATGTCTGTCAAAACCTCAGTCATGGCGATCAGGAACCTACCTCCCTTTGCATCTGACAATGCATACACTGTGATCCTGATCATCATCAGGACTGTCAACCGATGTGCCTCCTCATCTACTGCGTATAGCGGCTCATAAATGAAACTAGCTGAGTGGTAGCTCATCTCTGTGACGTGCTCCCCAAACAACGTGACCATATGGATGTCATGTGCCTCTCGCGAGTATGCATAGATGTTTGCTCTATGTATTGGTAGCCACAAAATCTGGTACACATCCTTGACCATCACTATTAGCTCCCCTATAGGTAGGTGGAAGGTGTTGGTGGCATGATCCCACCACTCGATCAATGCCACCATGAGACTCACATCTCGCGCTACCCTGTAGTAGCATCTCAGTCCGCCTAGCCCAATTGTGGCCATGTGACCCCACTCCTTGATGGTCACGCCTCTGCATATCCACGTCAGTAGGGTCGGGAGGCAATCCCATAGCATCAGTGTCTGCCTCACCTGCAATCACAACCAAGTCAATCTCATGCCTATCATTTTTCTTTTATTCCTATTTTGACCAACCTATTTAACCCTCTACTCTTAACCCGATCCCTTGAAAGCCCTTAGCGTGGCTCTGACCCCTCGATTGGACCTTTTTCCTCACCTCTTTCGACTAGGTAGCCATTGACATCGATATGCATGCCAGTGATGGCACTCACCTAACCGACGTTGGTCACTTAGTGATCGACGTCAGTAATTGAGTGATTGATGTCAGTCGCTGCTCGGTCGATGCCAATTGCTAGTCGGCCAACGTTGGTGAAAACTATCGATGTTAGCAAATGGTTCAGCCCAAAGGCCAAATGGGGCGAGCCCTAAATTTAGGGCTTCCCCTTTGTGGCCTCCCCAACCCCCCAAAACCCTCCTAAAACCCTCCTAACCTCTCCTAGACCTATCCCCCACCCTCCTAGCTACCCTCCCCCCTCTTTTTCTACCTAAATCAACTAAACATTCAAAATAACATCCAAACAAAAAATCAACCAAATCGAGTTCAGGACCCTCCTACCTCATCCCAGCATACGCCGACGTCAGCCGATTTCTACCAAAGTTGATCCCTTTGGGCTATCGACATCAGTTTTATCACCGACATCAGTTTTATCACCAATGTCAGTGGCCTTTTGACCTCTTTTTTTATCTCATTACTGTAGCAATCATGCCCCCAATCAGTTAGTTCTCCTGTTCACATGATCTTAGCCCCTTAGGGCACCCTTGCAACCACTTTTGCCTCTATCCCTTGACCGCCAGACCTTGGAGATCGCGACTATCTCCTCTGACCCCTTGCGAGACAACTCTGCCTTGGTTATTTTGATTGCCTTTGCTACCTCCCGCCTAGTTGACCAATTGTCACCTGACCCTCACGAGTATTAGATCGCGAGCATGTTGATCCATCATGCTTTTGCTTTTTTTCATGTTTTCTAGGAGCACTTCCTGAGCCTAGGATACCTGGAGCACGATGACCCATTAGAGCTATAGCTTGGACCAAATAACCCAATTAGCTATGACTACATGCTGGGGCCTGATTATTTCATTTCTAGCACTCCTCAACCTTTTCACCATGACAATTTTTCCTACCTACCGCGTGGTGTGGTATACATGCAATCTTGCCCTTTGTAGTGTTCACACTCGTTCTTGACCCTCTCCATCCATTCTCTCTATCAAATCGACACTCGATCTCAGCTTCTCTTCCCTCGACTCCCGCTTTGAGGGGGAAACACCTCATCCCATACCTGGGGCAACCAACTCCTATTTTTGTCTTGCAGTTCGTCAAGAATAACTAACAAGACAAAAAAGAGCAAATGTAGACACCAAAATCGTGTCTACCCCTATGGTTGTCCTCCCCCTTGATCCTCTTTGTCCATTCCTAACCCTTGTCCCCTCCACTATTAAATAAAACAAATAATTTAATTTAGTAGCCCCCCTTTTGCCACCTCACCCCTTTGTTAAAGCCCTAATTACCTAAACACACCCCTAACACTTCCTCTCGCATGCATAAAGCCTACCTTTGACCGTTTCTTACCCCATCACTTAAAACCTGGCAATTGGGAAAATGGATAAAAGGCTATTTTTAGCCTTTTTCCTGCCTTCTAGCCTCTGACATCGGTCAACTGTCGACTGACATCGGCAATATTTCCAGCGTTAGTTTCCTTCATAACAGTATTCTATCCATTATTGGGTCTCTCTTAACTGACCTCCCAGTATCATCATCTAGAATGAATCTTTCATCCTAGAACCCGAACGTGAATCAGACCTCTTTGATATTCTCTCTCAGGCACCCATAACAAGCTACAACAATAGTAGGGACTCTGCATCAGTCTTCTACACCAACAACAGGTACAAACATTAGCAGGTACTCCTTCAGCAAGACACAAGTATGTATTTTGTCTGTGTTTTCATTATGTTCTCAGTTATTTGCTTCTAAATAATATCACCCCCTCCCCCAGACCAGACTATCAACCAGACCACAGACCCGACTTGTTCTTCTTAGAGAGGTTGGAAGGCCTCCTCTTCCCTTCTATCCATTTAACTCCCCTGCATCTCTACACAGACTCTTAGACTACCTCCAACCAGACCCAGACCCCTTTCAGACCACTCTGTACAACTCAAGACCTGTCCATAAACCACAGACTCATCTTGACTCTATCTAAGACTATTGCCCTGACCGACGATGGCCACAAAAACTATTTCCTTACTGACATCGATAGACTAACCGACATCGACATACTTGACCAACCAATGTCAGAAGAATAACCGATGCCGATGACTGTGCAAGGCAGATTACTGCTAAATAGGTACACTTTTACTTTTAGTTCTTTCTTTTTATCTTTTATCATTCATCGCTTTTTGTTTTTGATTAGTATTCTATTTTAATAGTGGACTGTCATCCTCTAAGAAGCCTTTGCGCTTCTAGGACCAAGCTCTTGCTTGGCAGTCCACCCTTTTGTCATCTAACGTTTTTCTTGTTTTAAGTGTTTTTCTCTTTCAGGTGTCATCCTCCACAACCAAAGAGGAGTTCTTGCTATCATCTGAATTCTGGTGCACACATCTATAATCTGGTTACATACAAACCCTTAACCTTTTTCGTTTAGTTTCTCATTTCCTTTCTTGAGTGTAAAGAGCGAATATTATTTGGAAACAGCCTAGTAGGCCTAGATTGTGTTTCTATGTATATGACCACTTGTGGATGATCACAATGAATGTGAGACATATTAACAAATTTTTAACCTTCATTATAACATTTTAAATCTTCTCATAGTGCCTTAGGACTTTGATTTTCATCCTTTCACTATCCATATACTAAATATGTAGGTTGTGTTGGCTATGAAGTGCCTCTATTTTGAGACAAAACAAAGGACACTTCCCCTATTAATACAACCAAAATAAAACCATAAAGATATTTATAAAAACATGAGGATCCTTTGTGTCAATTTTCAAATTTTGACTATGCTTCAATAGGCCTTAACACTTCAAATTTTCAAAAGACTAGTTTTTATGCATGTGACTATGTGTAGGATTTTCACAAGGTTTGAAAAACTTAGGCTATGAGTGTCTCTGAGGATATTACTTATTTAAATCGCATGGTATGTGATATTAATACTATGAGAGTGGTTTCAACATGGCCATATTCAACATACACCTCTTTCAACCTTCCACACCTACACTTCATTAGCTTGAGCTAGTCTACAGTCAGACTATAGGTGTTTATTAGGGAAGTCAAAGAACTCTTGTAGGTGATGATACATCAATTGAAAAATGTGTTTCCACTTGTGGATTATCCCTAATTCACTAGTATCATCTTACCCCTAAATGGACTCACTCCATCTTAAGATCATATAACCATTCCTCTATCACCAATGTATTACAGGTCTGTAGTTTAAGGTTCATTAGGTATAATGGCATTTTAAGTTCTAAATGTTTTCAATGTAAACTTGATTGATTTGGAACCATTAAACCATCCTTTAATCTTGACCAAAAAATCTAATTATTATGTCAAGATGTTAGCCTTATGTCTAATATATAAGAGAGAAACCATTAGGTCTGCTTAGATTTCATAGACCATCACCATGGGGTGAAATTATATAGAGAAGTATCTTTTTTCAGAGAAGTAAAGGTAAAACTTCCCATTTTTAACTTCTTCAAATGTTCACCTCTGTAAGTATCAATGAAATGTCTGAGTGTAGTGTTGACTATGTTTAGGTTTATATACCTTAAATCCAATCTCAAACTTGTCAAATATCTATCATTAAGTCCAAATCTCTCATCAACCATTATCTAAGCACTCCTCACAGTCCTATAGGTGATATTTTCAAGGTTACTTGACTTATCAAATGTCATGGGCTTACCTTCCATCAATGATATTATTGAAACCAAACCTTCATTGGATAAATTGATCATTCCTACCCTAAGGAATTGAATACCAATGTACTACCTTAACCTAATATATTAACAAGAGGACAAAATTTATAACTATGAAAACACTACTCATAGTTCTTAATGGTGCTCACTCTTAACACAAGGATGATTATACCTGTCCTTTAATATCCACATGTTCAACTAGTTTATAATCCACATGATAAGAGTGGACATTCTCTACAAGACTATATACACCACTTTGTTCACATAGACTAATGCAATCAGATGAGAAAATTTGATATGTTGAGAATGTGCAAGCAGCTTGAAGGTGTTAACAATATTAGTGATTGTTCATATGGTATAGAATAAAAATATAAAAACCATGACCATAAAATGACAGTTCATGAGGAATACTAACATACCTAAATTTTAGTCACTTCAAATCCTCTTCCCCTATTCATACTAACTTAAAACCATTTGACCTTCTTCACCTATATAAGGGAGTGATAGGAGAGAGAAACCAATTTTGATCAATTTTGAGCTTGTTAAAGATTCTTGATGATCCAAAAGGATCCATATTCACTATAAAAAAGAAGACATAAAATTTTAGGTTGATCATTGTCATGGCTAAGAGCTCATCAAGAGATTTCTAACGCATCTCATGGTTCACAAAATGGAGCCCATATGCGCAAGATATCATGCATTGAAGAACACGTAGGGTAATAAAAAAATTTGGGGTTTGAACGGAGCATCCAGTTGGACATCAATAAGTGGAAAGTGGTCAAAAATTGGTGAGTGGAAAATAAGTTGCAAGTGGATATTAGACCACGTGGTGGGTCCTCAAGCCACCATGTGGCTTGTCAACAATTTATTTTACCATGGTCGAATTTTATATTATTTCTCAAATATTCCAAACAAACCATATAATCTATCACTTCCACGTGACACCTCAAAATTTCCACATACTTTCCATGTAACTATACATTCCATGTTCCACCAATATCCTTGCCATGTCTCATTCCCTAAGTTTCCATGTGACCACATATTCCATTCATGTTTCATGTCCCAAATATCCACGTGAAACCACATACCATCCAAATATCCATGTGAAATCACATGCTACATCCAAACACCCAAATACCTTAATAATTCCCTCAAAATGCATACCAATGCCAATTACTTGGCATGTTTTACCATTAGTTTCATGGTATTTTAACCCCTACATGCTCTCCCCACTTTCCAATGTGAGATATATGGATAAACCTTGCCCACTGAATAAATTGAGCATGGGTTTCAAACCCTTATCACTTTAGATAAAATGATAAGGCCCAACCACTTGGGCTATAGATTTGAATGTCTATAGAAAGCCAAAAAATTATATTTGTACTTCAATTTGAAAATCCAAGCAGCATAGCTAAAGACTATAGCTTAAGAGCTTGTGTGGCTTGCATAAGGAGTTCGAGGCCGAATTGGCGAAAGTTCGAAAAGGGACTTATATTATTTTTTCCAAGGAATAACTTTATAGTTGATCATTTTTAATTTTGGAGACATTTTAAAGTATATTTCAAACATTTTTTATAATACATTGATCAATATAGGACCCGAAGACGTAGGCCTTCGGTTCAAACTCCATTATCAAATTATGTAATTGTGTTTTGATAATTTCTTGAATTATTCTTATTAAATTGATAATTTGTAAGTAAAATTTTTTAATTATTTCATAAATTAATATTGTAAATCAAAGTTAAAACATGTAAGCATATTATTGCTTAAGTTTATGGATCAGGTTGGTATCAGAGTGGTAAGTGTGTTGGGTTAACTTCTATTTAGGCATTGTTTTGGTGTGTCAACTTTGATATCATAACTAAATTTGTGGGTGAATTTATTATTTTATTGTTTTAACCAAAATCAATTATTGTAGAATAATGGATTCGATGCTAGCTCATATTCTTTTTTTACTAAATTCCATTATCACTACGATAATGCAATTCCTATAATCCTAAGAGCAAAGTTGGAAAGTGGCAGAGCAATGACAAGAGCAACAAACTGAGATGATCCAATAAAGCATTGATGTACTATGAGAAAAATTACAATAGCAACATTGATATACGAAGAGAATGTGTGGAGATTTAGAGACTTGTTGACATTGTACCTGGTGAGGTCACATTGTCAAATAATGATAGATCCTACATCCCAATTAGGCTGGTTTAGAAGATGGAATGAGGAGAGAGGTAAGGCACCAACTGAGTCTCGTAGTGGTCAATCAATCTAACTAATAGTACCTCATCAAGTAACTCCAAAATATCTAATGTGATAGTTGTTTCTAATAAAAGTTCATGTAGATCTATTTTAATTAGAGTTCTAGAGCTAGTTATATTACTAAAGGGAAGTTCATGTAGATATATTTTAACTAAGGTTCTGGAGCTAGTTATATTACTAAAGGTCTCACACAATGTTTTCAACTAAGGACTCTTCCATTACCCCACACTAAGACATTTAGATGATCTGATGGCACAGTACAAGGATATGTGACCCATTATGTCAACCTATATTTTGGTATTAAAGGGATATTATTTGATGAAGTAGCTCTTGACATAATTCTAGGAGAAGTTGAGGAGATAATATTGGGTTATTATTATCTCACATCCCAACATGCTAGAAACACTACATCAGGAGAAGGAATCCAACTGATGACCAATTATACCTATGAGATTCAATTTGGGACAAGTGAGATAATAAAGGTATATTTTGGTTATAGTAGTAATTCTTCTAATTCATATTCTCCTGCTAATCTTATGAATGAAAATTATTTTGTAAGTTTAGAAGCAAATAATTCTCCTATTATCAATGTATCTTTTGATGTACATTCTAAAGATGAAAATAATGAAATAAACACTTCTGGATATGTTGACAATGTTAGGGATACTGAATTTACTAACCCTAAACTTTTATCGAAGTCATGTGTTGATACATTTGAAAATCACATGAAGGATTAGGTTCTCAACTGCTAACTAAAATGGGATTCGAAGGAAAAGGCCTTGGAAATAATGGTCAAATAATTACCCAACCTATCCAAGTGGCAAAGAGACTAGTCCATGAAAGATTAGGATATGGATATGAATGACAAACTTCCCAATAACTAAGTTGAAGAGTTATTCAAGCTATAAGTTAGAACACTCTAAAAAGTTTAAAGAAGCATTATCAAAAGATGAAGAAGTTAAATATGATGAAATATCTTTAGATGACTTATCAAGGTATGAAAATAAGAAATACTCAAATGTATTTTATAATTATACCTCACAAAACCCTAGAAATATGCTTAAGAGACATGTCACAAAGAAGACTTACAAAACAAAATTACCTAAAGAAGACATGAAGTTGGGTTTTTACTTCAATGCTAAGGGGCAAATTTTGAAAGAAGATAAGCAAAATTATCCACAACCTTAGGCAAAGGTTGTAACTACATCTTCAATCAAGCAAAAGACATAATCTTACCAATTAAAACCTAAGATAACGTTAGTGAAGGAGATAGTAGTCAATGAGAAGCTGACAATTCAGAAATTGTCACCTTGGAAAGGTAAGCAACATTTCTTTAAAAGAATAATTATTAAGCATTTTAAGCTAGATGATATTTTTGATAAAAATTATCAAAAGAATTTGATATCAGAAGATGTTGTAGAAACCCTAGGTTTGGAAACTAAGCCACATTTCTAACCCTATGATGGGACCGAAACACCCCAAAGCCCTGACACAACTTGTTAGATTTAAGAGAACACATGATTACCAATGTATAAGCAACTAAACATGCAGAATCCAGAAGAACAAATAACTATCAATGAGAAAACACACAGAACATGAGAGGCAATATACAATTATATTCAACTCTTTACAAAGGAATCTACAACAAAGAGGTGGGACTCTTTCTTCCACATCCTGTGGGCTTACAGTAAACTTCCCTCCAGAGTAATCTTCTCTCATAGGTCACAACACACAGCTAACACAAGCTGTTGTTCACCTCATTGCACATCTGTACAATTGAGTACACAATCGTACTCCAAGTAGATCTCTCCATGATCCTGCTGATGTATTGCTGTCACCTTGGATCTAATGTCCCTGCACTGATCTCCTTTCTGAACCTCGCATCCATACACCCCTGCAAATCAAACCTGATCTTACTTAAACACACATGGGGAATCCTACTTGATTCCACCATGGGAAGAACTCTCCAAGCTTCACATAGCTCTTCTCCAAATTCTCCAAGTTCTACACTTAACAATACAGCCCATGAGTCTCTCATATAGATCTCATGCATACACTATAATTAGACGGGCGGCTCAAAGAATCGAACTGGTCTTCACATGCAAACTTCACATTCACTTAACTGACTGTTCGTCAACAACAGTTCTGATCGCTACAGGTGACCGACGTCGGTCCCTGCCTTCCTGGAGGTGACCGATGTTGGCCGATTTTCTGCCGATGTCGGTTTCCCTTCTGCGTCCCCTGACCGACGTCAGTGTGGCCTGCCAACGCTGGAGACTGCGTACTTTCAAAAACCTCCTCCTCCTTCTATTTGCAACAAGGTGAAGCTTTTAGCTCCACACCCTAACAATCTCCCACTTGGAGATAAAGAGCTACACCTGTACCCATACCAGTACTCTATCTAATCTGCATCCTGGCTTGTATTCCTCCTCAAGCTCCCACTTGAAGACAACCCACCACACTCCTTGTGGTGCTAACCCTGTGCCTGAATTTCTTCATTCTCATCGTACCATCTTCTGCCTTGCTATACTCCCACTCAATCAGCAACCCCTGTGAGTAACCTATAATCAACAACACTTAACAGATCTGGCCTATCTGTTAGTCAAGCTCACTCTGAGAACGTCCAACCTCACTCTGATACCAATTGATGGTATCAACTCTTGAACCTACAACCAAGGCTCTGATACCAATTGATGGGACGGAAACACCCCAAAGCCCTGACACAACTTGTCAGATTTAAGAGCACACATGATTACCAATGTATAAGCAACTAAACATGCGAAATCTAGAAGAACAAATAACTATCAATGAGAAAACACATAGAACATGAGAGGCAATATACAATTATATTCAACTCTTTACAAAGGAATCTACAACAAAGAGGTGGGACTCTTTCTTCCACATCCTGTGGGCTTACAGTAAACTTCCCTCCAGAGTAATCTTCTCTCATAGGTCACAACACACAGCTAACACAAGCTGTTGTTCACCTCATTGCACATCTGTACAATTGAGTACACAATCGTACTCCAAGTAGATCTCTCCATGATCCTGCTGATGTATTGCTGTCACCTTGGATCTAACGTCCCCGCACTGATCTCCTTTCTGAACCTCGCATCCATACACCCTTGCAAATCAAACCTGATCTTACTTAAACACACATGGGGAATCCTACTTGATTCCACCATGGGAAGAACTCTCCAAGCTTCACATAGCTCTTCTCCAAATTCTCCAAGTTCTACACTTAACAATACAGCCCATGAGTCTCTCATATAGATCTCATGCATACACTATAATTAGACGGGCGGCTCAAAGACTCAAACTGGTCTTCACATGCAAACTTTGTGTTCACTTAACTGACTGTTCGTCAACAGCAGTTCTGACCGCTACAGGTGACCGACGTCGGTCCCTGCCTTCCTGGAGGTGACCGACGTCGGCCGATCTTCTGCTGATGTCGGTTTCCCTTCTGCATCCCCTGACTGACGTCGGTGTGGCCTACCGACACCGGAGACTGCGTACTTTCAGAAACCTCCTCCTTCTTCTATTTGCAACAAGGTGAAGCTTTTAGCTCCACACCCTAACACCCTATTCTCTGGATAAGATACATGATGGTAATAATGTACATGTAAGTAAAACATGTAAACTAGGGTTTGTAATTACCACCAAATTTTTAGATGAATTTGAATTAGTTGTGATTCCACTTTAATTTAGTGGCATTATCCTAGGTAAACCATATTTGTCTCTAAGAAAGGTAACTTTTTCCAAAAAGGAAAATCAATATAACATTGTAAAAGATGGGATAAAATATCTGATACGAGCACATCAATAGTAACCATTATAGGTAAATGGTGCCTTCAGTGTTATTTTACTCATCTATGTTATAGATAGGAACACTGTAAGATAATAGAAAAATGTCATCATGAGAAGTAGCAAGAATAGCTCAAAAGATAGGTTATGTATTCTAATCTGTATAGAGTGTACAAACATGCATACAAATTTGCCTTATGTTTGTAAGACCTGAATATAGCCATTGTTTATAAATGTATAATACTTGAGTATGGGCAATGTTTTTAATAATTATAGTGTTTGTAAAGACCCAAGAAGGGCAATGTTTGTAAAAATGTGTGGCTAGGTAAAACTGTAAGAGGGTAATTATAAAATGGTGATTTCTATAACACTAGGTGACATGCAAATATTTTAGATCTAAAGACCTAAAACCAATTGACAGTTAGGAGATCAGCTAAAAGCTAGAGCCATGCAAAAATCCTCATATTGAGTACTAGGTCTAGTACAAACATTTTGAGGATAATAATCCTTCTCAGTGAAGAGTATTAATCTATACGGATCCATATTCACTCTAAAAAACAAGATGTTAAATTTTAGGTTGATTATTGTCACAATGAAAATCTCATCGATAGATTTCTAGTGCATCTCATGGTTCACAAAATGGAACCTATATGTACAAGATATTGCACATCAAAGATCAAGAAGGGTAATAATTTTTTTGGGGGTTTAAATGAAACATCCAGTTGGACGTCAAAAAGTGGCAAGTGGTCTACAATTAGTGAGTGGACTACAAGTGGCGAGTCGAGATTGGACCATGTGGTGGGTCCTCAAACCACCACGTGGCTTGCCACCAATTTATTTTACCATGGTCCAATTTTATATTATTTCCTAAATGTTCCAACCAAACCATATAATCTATCACTTCCACATGACACCTCAAAATTTCCACATACTTGCCATGTAACAATGCATTCCATGTTTCACCAACATCATTGCCACATGTCATGCCCTAAGTTTCCATGTGCCCCCATATTCCATTCATGTTTCATGTCCCAAATATCCATGTGAAACCACATACCATCCAAATATCCACATGAAACCACATACTACGTCAAAACACCCACATGCCTCCACAATTCCCTCAAAATACATGCCAATGCTATTTACTTGGCATGTTATACCATGATTTTCATGGTATTTGAACCACTACATGCTCCCTCCACTTTCCAATGTGGGATATATGGATAAACCTTGCCCACCAAATATGTTGAATAGGGGTTTTAAACCCTTATCACTTTAGATAAAATGATAAGGCCCAACCACGTAGGGTACAAATTTGAAAAACTATATAAACATGGAAAATTATATTTATAATTAAATTCAAAAAGCCAAGCAACATAGCTAATGACTATAGCTTAAGAGCTTGTGTGGCTTGTAAAAGGAGTTAGAGGTTGAATTGGGGAAAGGTCTGAAAAGGGACTTATATTATTTTTTTCAAAGGAATAACTTTATATTTGCTAATTTTTAATTTTGGATACATTTGTAAGTATATTTCAAGCATTTTTACTAATACATCAATTGATATAGGACCTAGAGACATTGGTCTTTGTATCAAACTCCGTTATCAAATTATGTGATTGTGTTTTGAGAATTTCTTGAATTATTCTTATTAAATTGATAATTTATAAGTCAAATTTTTAAATTATTTCATAAATTAATATTGTAAATCAAAATTAAAATATGCAAACATATTATTGCTTAATTTTATAGATCACCTGAGCTTAGAAAAGACATATGGGGATATGAAGACACTTCCTTGAAACCTTCACACATGCCAAACCAATTACCTCAATTCGTACAAGTATCTTAAACTAAATTTTTTAGATGATTTTCTTATTATAACATTTAACTTACAACCTTTTCAATTTTAAATTATTCTCTAACACTTATCTGACATGTGGTATGCTAGACTGCACTTTGACACATTTGTCCTTTAATGAAAAATCATATAATTCCCTTAAAATGACCAAAAGGTGGCATAAAAACTATTATTAAGACAAGGGGATAAAAATCCCCAAGGCTAAAACATATTAAGTGACCTTCAAAATAATATTTGAACTCACTTAGGACCATGGTGACTAATTCAAACCTAGAGGGACCCTATAAAAAAACTTATATGCAAGAGGGTTGACTTAATATGACCTAGGGTCAAATTTGGTCAAAAAGACCATAAGAGGAGACCTAAAATTTAGTGCATCACCTTTTTCTATTTGTTTACATCTTTCTCTTTCCATTTTCATTTCAATTTGAGCAGGTGTAGTGATAATATAGGTGTAACATCAAAGGAGCCATCCCACTCTGGAGGTTCTCTCTAGTTATAGGGTAAGTGCACAAAGCTAGGGGACAAAAAAGGGCCTACCCATGGACATGATTTTTTTGAAATTTTAGCAATTTGAACTTCTATAGATAATTTGAGATGGCTATACTCAAAATTTGAAGATGGCGTAAGAAAATGAATTATAGCATTTCGAGTCTAGTTTCCCAAAAACTATTTTTTTAAAAATGGTTAAGTATAAATAGGTCAAATATCTAAATTTTGAAGAGGACCTCCTATTTTTTAAGGAAACATAGTAGATAGATGGCCGTGTGATCCACTATTTTTTTAGCATCATTAAATATTGTTTGAAACCCTTTGGTGAATATTCAGATAAGATTTTCTAGTGTGTTATAATTTTTTTAATACTTTTTTGATGAATATTTTTTATTAATTTTGCAATTAAGTAGATCCTGAAAACTGATTAAAAGAAATATAGGTAGTAGTGCATCCCCCCTAACTACCTCAAAATAAATGAAAATTGATTTTTTTAAATGTGTGTAGAATTAGGCCTAGTTTGTTATCATATAATTTGTTTTAAACTTTGATCAACAAAAAAAAACATAAGCATGAATAGGCATGTATATGTATAGCATGTAGTGGCCTAAAAAAGGCGTAGTTAGAAATAAATATAGTTTGAACCCTAAAAATAGCCCAAAAATTATAAAAAAACATATATTTGGAAAGAGAACAGTGTGTTCATCACGACATAATGATTTTTTGAATTTTGTTGTTACAATCCATAGTGTATTTGGTGATTGAAATTGAAATTTGTTTTTTTTTGTCAAAACTCTCAATCTTGGCTATAGATGCATAGTCATAGGCTCAAAAATCCAAGCCATTTCTAAGCCTAAAGGCCCAGTTTTGAATTTAAATTCAAATAGTGCATATGTGTTATATTATACATACACATTATATAATGTATTATATAGTACATAAACATTATATAATGCATATGTGTTATTTTTAATGAGACCAAAAAGACAAATTTGGTCTTTGGGTATGTGTTTTTCTTATATTTTGATATTTTATGTTAGGTTATTGAGCTAAAAGCTTCACTGATGCAAACAGGGGAGGAGGTTGCTGAGTGTCACAGTCACCGACGTCAGTTAGGCAGACTGATGTCAGCCAATGGTGGATAGGAAGCAATTGACATCGATCAGGAGTCAGTCGACATCAGTCACCTCTAGGTAGACAGGGACCGACGTCGATCGCCTATGCGATTCTAGAACTATCGATTGCATAAATAGTTAGTTAATGAACTGGTTGTTTGCATGTAAAAGGCCAATTTTAGACTTGAAGCTATGGATCTAATTATTGTAATTGGATATCTAATTATTGTTTGCATGGGATCTGTATAATAGACTCATGGGCTGTATTGTAAAGTTGTGCTAGAGAGTAAGAGAGCAAAAATTAGCTCCTTCAGAGTGAAGAGAGCAAGGTGTGTTCCTCCTAGTGCCATAGTGCCAAGTGTGGGTGTTAGTTTGGAGAATCAAAAGGATTCTTCATGTATGTATGATCTCAGCCAGCAGGTGTGCAAGGCTAGGTTTGGAGATCTACATGGTAAGTAATATCATTGATCTGTAGGTGTTTGTGTGTGTTTGATCTAGGTTTATAGGTGTTCCAAAACCAAGTTGATTTATAGGTTGCAGTAAGATCAAGGAGATCACAACACAACAGGTAGTAAGATCAGGCAAGATCTACTTGGAGTACAGTGTGTACTCAATCGTGATGTACATGGAGTACATGCGTAAGTAAGATCATTTGAGTTACAAGTTGTTGCAAGTTCATGAGAGATCTACTTGAAGTACTTTGAGTACTTGTGTATTAGTAGTAGTGATACTGACTAGTGGTACTAGCAGTAGTGATACTGACTGGTTGGAGGTGAACACCAACTCTATGTTTGAGTTGTGTGTTGGGACTGTAATTGAGAGAGATAACTCTTGAAAGTGAATTACTGTACACTTGGTGTGGGAAGCCTGTAAGGTGTGGAAGAGTGTGGCATCTCTTCATTTGTAATTCTTTTTTGGAAGAGTATTAATACAAGTTGGGTATTGTCTCTCATATTCTGTGTTACTTTTGAATTCTAGTTACTTGTGCATTCTAGTTAAATTCTACATTTAATTGCTTATACAAAGGTAATCAATTGTGTGCTTTCAGATCTTGACAAAGTGGTATCAGAGCTAAGGTTACAGGGAGCAGGTTTGTGTTTGATTACAAGTCACTCTCAGGGGTTTATGATTGAGTGGGAGTATAGCAATGGTAAAAGAAAGTAAACTAAGAATGGAGGAATTGAAAAGCATGAATGGTCAATTACAGTGTTATGGAAAGAAAGAGCAGGTAAAGAAAGATTGCTGGTTGGTTGGAGATCAGCATGAAGGAAATGAAGAAGCAGATGTTGCATGTGTTGTTACACAGGATGCTCTAGGATTTTCCTTGGATAAAGTAGAATCTTGTTTTATAGATTTTATTGCCTCTTTCCATGCAGCGTGAAATAGAGTATTTTTCCATTTTAAGGTCTTTGGAGACTTTGGAAAGATTTATTTAAGGGCTGGTGTGCCTTGCCAAAGAATTGGCAAAGGGGAAGTGAAGCTGAGATTGTAGGTGGCCAACACATGGGTGTTGAAGGAGGTCATGCAGGTCCCAGTCTTGAAGATGTGGCTAATTTATTCAAGAAAGTTGGGTGATAAGAGATGCACAAAAACTCTCACAGTGGATGCACTTGAATTAGCTGGTGGTAAGAAAGTAGGTATCCTTTATCTATCTACTTATATTATTGATTCTTCTTCTATTGTGAAGACGTGGCTATGTAGGCTTGGTCACATGAGCAAGAAGGAGATGCATGTTCTTAAGCGTAAGATAGATGTCTTTGACAAACTTAAGGACTAGAAAGCCTTGGTGTTCATGGAGGAGATGATGGACAAAGATCAGTGGATGGGACTGAGTAACTCTAAGAAAAGTAGTTTGGACAAGGTTTTGATCTAAAGAGAGCTCGTGGGTAAAAAGTCATCACTCACAGGAGAACATAGGTACTGGTGTCAGTTAGGAGGAATCATCATCAAACAAATAGGTGCTAATGTCGGTCATGTGTAGACCAGAGTCAGTGATGTCAGGCAGGGTAAGATTAATGTCGATCAGAGGACCGACATTGGTGACATGTAAGATCAATGTCGTTCAGGAGGATCGATGTCAGTAACAGGTAGACACTGACATTGTTCAGGAAAACTAGCATCGATAGTCAAGACAGTCGCATGAAACCGATGTCAGTCAGATGTAGACTATGTGGTGACTGAGGTCGGTCACTGGAATAGATTTTGGGTGGATAGCAAGCTGTCAAGGAGTCTCAAACACCCATATGGAGGACTGAAAGGGTAAGTAAGCCTCAAATTCATTGTTCCTCTTCTTTATACTCGTTGCTCACTGCAGAGTAAGAGGGATCCAATAAATAGTGGGAGCATGGCATGAATGAAAATGCAGAACCAAATGGGAGATTTGGTAAGGTTGTCAGCTGGAAGAAAGCACTGAGAGATGAATGGATACCTTAGTTAAAGAATAGAGAGAATGGACATGTGAGATGGAAGGCTAGGTCATATGGTCTTGAGGAAGCTCCAGGACAGTGGTACAGGTTTGACAGGTGGATGACAAAGCATGGCATTAGTAAATGTCATTGTAACTACTATGGTTTCTTTACCAGGTGGATGATGAGTCACGACATCATCCTATTACTATATGTTGTTTGTTTGCTTATATGCAGGGTTACACATATAGAGTTTTTTCTGAGCTAAAGGTAAAGTTAGTTTAGAGGTGTGTCATGAAGAATTTGGAGGAGCAAAATTCTTTGACACTAGTGTGTTCTAGAGACATGGAAGATCACAGGTTGATTTTGTCTCCAGATGATTGTGTGAAACTGGTTAGCATGCCAATGGGTTGGATAGTTTTATGAATAGTGTCCTGATTCACATGATGAGGTTAAGTTAGTTAATGAACCAGTTGTTTGCATGTAAAAGGCCAATTTTAGACTTGAAGCTATAGATCTAATTATTGTAATTGGATGTCTAATTATTGTTTGCATGTGATCTATATAATAAACTCATGGGCTGTATTATAAAGTTGTGCTAGAGAGTAAGAGAGAAAAAATTATCTCCTTCAGAGTGAAGAGAACAAGGTGTGTTCCTCCTAATGTCATAGTGCCAAGTGTGGGTGCTAGTTTAGAGAATCAAAAGGATTCTTCATGTATGTATGATCTCGATCAGCAAGTGTACAAGGCCACATTTAGAGATCTACATGGTAAGTAAGATCATTGATCTACAGGTGTTTGTGTGTGTTTGATCTAGGTTTGTAGGTGTTGCAAAACCAAGTTGATTTGTAGGTAGCAGCAAGATCAGGGAGATCACAACACAACAAGTAGCAAGATCAGGCAAGATCTACTTGGAGTATGGTGTATACTCGATCGTGATGTACGTGGAGTACATGTGTAAGTAAGATCATTTGAGTTGTAAGTTGTTACAAGTTCATGGGAGATCTACGTGAAGTACTTTGAGTACTTGTGTACTGGTAGTAGTGATACTGACTGGTTGGAGGTGAACACCAACTCTGTGTTTGAGTTGTGTGTTGGGACCATAATTGAGAGAGATAACTCTTGAAAGTGAATTATTGTACACTTGGTGTGGGAAGCCTGTAAGGTGTGGAAGAGTGTGGCGTCTCTTCATTTATAATTCTTTTCTAGAAGAGTATTAATATAAGTTGGGTATTATCTCTCATATTCTATGTTATTTCTGAATTCTAGTTACTTGTGCATTCTTGTTAAATTTCGCATTTAATTGCTTATACAAAATTAATCAATTGTGTGCTTCCTGATCCTGACATTTTAGTCTTTGGGTACAAGTTTTATTTTGTGTAAGATGTGGTTTTAATCTTAATAAACTTGAAATGGTCACATATATCCTTGATGTTGTGCCTATAGTGATGAATGTATAGCTTAGAAAATATCTAAATGCACTAGGGACCTTGTTGTAAAACATTAAGGGATGGATATGCTTTAGAAATATAGGGTGGTGTAGACCTAACACTAAACAAGTATGACATATGTATAAGTTACCCTAGTTTAAACTATATTAAGATTATTCATGATACATTAAAGGTGACAATGTCCCCTAAATCTAAGACCTCTTCCCCTCAAAGATGATGTTGAGTAGAGGGACCCAATAAGGTTTTAAGATTATGTATTTTGTATGTCTTCAATTAGCTTGTTCATATTTCATTGTAATGAGATTAAACCTTATGATGTGGGCTGAAAAAAATTAATATCTTAGAATTCTTTATTTGGCTTAGGATTTGAGGTTGAGGAGTCCATTATTACAATGTGTTCTCTTCTGCATGTTGGACTTAATGTGAATATACTTTAGGATATATAGGTAATTTAAGTTAGATGGATCTAAATAATTTGAATACAAACATAGAAAATGATACTATGCTCGCTCAATTTGGACGGGACCTTAAAGGGCTTTACATGACATTTTCCATATAGTAATGGCAAGTTAGAGACTCACATCTATGAATTATTTACTAAATACGAGTTGATGGTATCTATGTCAATCTTTAAATAATTATTGACTTATATGTATGTATGATATTTATGAATAGGCCTTAATTATATTGGTTGGAAGTGATGGGACCTATCTAGGTATCAAAGATCATGAGTTCCACTCATGTCAGCTAATAAATGTAGAGAGTGCAGCGTGCACATGCCTAGAATTGGCCGTCATGGAATTTGAGATGTGTTCATATTTTTCCAAGTGTTTCTTATTTTTGATGGGATCATTTAGTACTTTTGATGACTTAACATAGTGGGGTTAGGCCCAACCTATCAATCTTATTTATTTAGATCAGCCACTTGGTGTACAGATGTACACATGACCATCTTTGATTAGATCAAGACTCTTAGGGTACTAACATCTCTAATCCTTTTAGGATATAGAACATGTATATCTGACAACTTTATCACTTTTCCAAGTGTACTAGACCTTCATGTGGAAATATTTGATTGGATTGGGTATTTTGAGGCTCTAACAAATTTGATGCTTCTAAGATTGATAGTTATATCTCTAACACTTATGTGTGTACGAGATACACATGGTGACATCTAATTAGATTAGGCCTCACAAGGCTCTAATATCTATTGAATGCTTCTAGGACTTGACACCTCTAATAGTGCTATAGAGTAATTTCCTACTCTACATCGTATTCAATTATTTTTAGTCGAGCACTACAATTTTGGTTCATCAGGCGAAGTGGCATAATTTTGAAGCAAAGGGCTGGTTCATTTTGCCTAAGTGTTGAGATGCAGCGGAAGTTGCCAAGTGTCACCCTCTGAGCAAGTCTTTTTCCCCTTCTTATTTCCTTCATCTCATTTTTGCCTAAGTATTAGTTCAAGTGGATGCTACCAAGTGTCACTTTTTGAGAGACAAAGCCGACAGTTGTCGTCCCTTGAGTCCCCTTTTTGTTACATTTGAGAACCACAAACCGTGCCACATACCCAGTAGCAATTAAGCAAAATGCACCACGTGTCAGTATCCATGTCTCATATCGGCATCTGCACTTCCTTTAAATACTTTCAACATAAGGCAGTAGAGAAGGCAGAAAGCACCAAGTGGCAGTTGTAGAGGCCCTAAAATATGTTTTTGGAGAAAAATTGCAAGCCACCACGTGTCGTCATCTAAGAGACTTTGGTCCAATGATTTCATTGAATGCATAAAGGCATCCTTTCATTTTGCTTAAGTTCTAAGAGTAGTGGAGGCTACCAAGTGTCACTCTCTGGTCCCTTTCTACCCCATCCCTAAAAGGCATCAAAAGGTGCCACGTACCTTTGACGAAGAAGCAGAAGATGCCACATATCTTCCTAGGAGCAGTGGAGATTTCCACTTGTCAACATCTGAGGGATCATCCTTGAGTTTCATTACTAAATAAAGGTTGTGGTGGGCCTCGGGTGTTACTTCAAAATCCATGGAATCTACCAGGTGTTGCCATCGATAAGAGCCTATTATGAGTCCCGAATAAATCTATAGCATAGCAGAGGAAAGGGAGAGGGCCACGTGTCTTCGATGAACCTAACAGAGAGTGCCAAATGTCATTTTTTGATGCCTAAAGGAGATTTTTTCATAAATTGGCTAAGGGTCCTCTCCCATTACAAATAGAATAGAGTGCCCATCTACCTATTATAGCAAAAATAGAGGGAAATTCGGTGAGAGTTAATTTGAGTAGATGGAGCAGTGCACTGGGTAGTTTTTTTGGGGCTTGCAAGCATTGAAGACACTGTCTATTTGTATCCTAATAGTGGAGGTAGTATAAACAGTTGAGAGGCCTATTAGGTGATGAAATTTGAAATTTGGGTGCGAAGAGAGGAACTAGTCAGGAATCGCCATGCCATAGTTAAGGGCAGCCATTCTTCTCCAGCATGGCTTTTCGAAGCATTGAATGTGCCAAAGTTCAAATTATTATTTTTTATTTATGTATTCAGGGCTATAAAAGAAGAATAATTGTAAAATATAAACAGAGGGGGGAATTCTCATAATTTTAGACTTTAAGAGTTTTTGACCAATAATATCATTTGCTTTTGTTACATTTTCCTGAGTTGAAAGGTTTATATGACTGTGTGTTTCTACATCTTTTATATGACTAGAAGATTCAATAAGAAAATTGAACACTATGCCTTTGTTGATGTTATCTGTGTCATTTGCAAAGTAGTCTATGCTGTAGATTTTCTAATGTTGTGATTGGAAATGTTATTTACTTCTGTCCCATTTTTTGGAGTCTGAAGTTCTACATAACTATGCATGACTTTTATGCCTCTAATGTGATTGAAAGATTCTATTAATAAGATTGAACACTATGTCTTTGTTGAAAATTCTTGTATCTCAACAAAAGACTACCCTATTGTGAGCCTCTATTTCTATTATTCCAATCTTTTACATTGATCATGCACTTGTCTGCTCTTAAATGTAATAGAATCACATAATAGTTTCACTGTGCTCAGGTTAGGATTAGGATTACTCTCAGGCACATCACCATAGTTAGGTTTCAATTCTTGCATTTTGCATTTCTGTTTAGTCTCCAATCCCTTTTCCCCAACACCCAATACAAAAGAAGAGACCAACTTCTTTAAAATTTGGAGGTTGTTTTCAAGCCGCATTATCCCACAGCTTGAAACTTCCCATTTTTTTTATTAAGATATAGCGCAATTTTAAGACATCAAATTTTTTTGGCATGCCCGATGGGACCAATCGTTTAAGGAGTTGAAGAATTTTTGTGTATTCTTTAGCCAATCTACCTTTGGAGGTTTTTATCGACACCAACAATGACTCTGGGTCACCAGCCAATCAAGCAGTATCATCAAGAAATCCCTTTGGTATGTATAACTCTGTAACTCATAGCTATGAGTCTTATTCTCCTTCAAATATGTTTTATCAAGAACAAGCTTCTCTTAGAATCATATCGAGTAATGAGGATGCATATTGTTATGAGCCACATCATTCTTATGCCCAGTCCCCCCAATATGTCTCATCCCATGTTTAACCTAACCTTATTTTCACTTTCAAAAAAGCATTGCTGGGATTTAAAAAATGTGTTAGAGCTTGAAAGTAGAAGGGGATATGTCCAAGAGATTTCTTGTCATATCATCTATCAAGTAAGGGACGCAATAGACCTGATTAAAAGTGAGTGGGATCCCATTGAGAGGGTGAATTGGCAAGAACTTACATATGAGATGTTAGAAGTATGTGGATTGATTGCATTCCTAGAAGAGAGGCTAAGCATTCATGAGAACTAGCCTTACCAAGTCTACCAAACTTCATACCCACCACCACAAATCCCATATAAAACATATGCCATCCTTGTTCGTGAACAAGGTCAAAATCGTCAAGACCAATTCCCCAATAATGCAGAGTCTATGATAGCAGCAAGGGAAGAGGATCCCAAACTCTCACTTTCCCCTCAAATTCCTTCCACCCTTACTCAAGAAGCTTCTTATTTTCCATCATAGCCTTCTTCTTTCCCCCTTTTCAAATAAGAATATATTTTGAAGGAAGCAGTTGAGTATGTAGAAGAATACACTCAATTCATGGCCAAACAAGAAGATTACATCAGTACAGAAGAGGAGGAGATCACCATAGACTCCCCTTTTGATGAGCAAAAGGATAAGCTGCAAGCTTTTTCCTTAACTTCTGATGAGGAGGAGATCATTTCTGATTTTTTCCTCACTCTACAAGAGGATATGGAGGAACATGGACACTCCCTCGACCAAGTCATTGAGATAGGAGGTGCTAAGCTGGTTTCAGATGAAGAAGAAAGCCCTAAGATTCAAATGAGTATGCAAAAGAGATGCTAGCTTTTTAATTCATCCTTGTAAGAGGATGAAGTCATCTAAGAGCATGATGATGAAATAAAGCTGGAATATGAAGAAGATGTGCTGAAAGATAATGGATATCAAAAGGCACAGCATGAAGAACCAATAGCCTATGATTTATTGATGACACCCGACAACATGAAGAACTAGTATTTGATGGGCATTCAAAGATAAGAAGATTTAATAGGTTTTGAATACACGTTTTGCTCAGACTCGTTTGAGTGCAAGTAGACCTATGTGGCTAGTGCAGAGAACATTCCATCAATGACATATCTGTTGCAATCACTGGTATGGCAATGCAAGTTGGCTTGTCATAAAGAGGATGTGGGAAAGTTCATTTTTGATCCCAGAGGAAAATAAGGATTTGTAATTAATGTAGTTAGGTAGTTTCCATTCTTGCATTGCTTTGTTTTATTTTTTGCTTTCCCACTTTTCCTTAAAAATAAGCATTTTAAATGCAGAGTCAGCGTCTTATAAATTCTTTAACTATTTATTTTTTGCCACAATAAATGCTTCCCCAAATCTTTCAAAATATCTAAGGTACCTTGCACCACATAATGTGTTTGCCTCACTATTTCTTGAAGATTGAGTAGGATTTGCTAACGGTCGCCTTAATTTAATGTTATTTGGGACTTGATAGGCCCATAAAAATCCCTTAGCAAATTTTAAAGTTCAAAAACTCTCAAGCATTCCTATGAAAATATCTTGCTCATTGTGATTATGGCACCTAGTGAAATTTGTTATAGTAAGTGTGTTTTTTTCTTGTGAAAGGTTCATACCAGGTTATTATACAAGAGATTTAGAGATGGCAGGAACATCAGAAACACCTAGGAAGAAAAGAAGGGCGCAGTTCCAATTGGACCCAGAAGAGGAAGAATAGCCTTCACAGCATCTAGTGCAAAGCACTACAACTTTTCCTCAGGTAGGAATTACTCCCCCTCCTCCCTCTTAATCCATGCCTCCACCCAGCCAAATGACACCTCTTGCCACTATTACCATTTCCATTTCTCAATTCACTTCATTCTTGATGCCTCAAGCCTTAACATTACCCTATTTCTCCCCCTCCATTCCCAAAAAAATGCCCCTTCAACTCACCCCTATCCAGCCAATGGCTCTTCAATACAGCCTACCGCAAGGATTTCCCTTCATAGGGGGATATATTATGTCCCCTTCCACTTTCTAGATGTAGATTGATGCCACAAGGAAGGCAAGAGAAGCCTGATTGGAGAAGAAGAGGAGTAAAGGGAATAAAGTGCTGATGATGCCACATTTGATTTGACCCCACTCAATAGTAGCTGATGGTGACCCATTTGTCACCCAATGTTGCCAAGCTGAGTGAACAAATGTGGCTGAAAGACTACACCATGAATGTAGTGGCCATCGACATGTCCCTGTTCAGGCCTCAAGACAGAGTCAAGCTCATGACCAAATCCACTTTTATGGTCATAAAAGATTATTTAAGGATATCAAGGAGACTTTAGAAGATGGAGGCTGACCTGGCCATGGAAAAGGCAAACTACAATAGTTTGTTCAAACAAATATACGAGAAGGACAATGAGATAGCTAGTCTACAGAAATAGTTGTAAGATACTGTTTCCCTCCAGACTCAATAGGCAATTTAGGCCCAAAATGATTCTTTAAAAGTAGAGGTTATACTTGCCAAGGATGCAATAACAGCTCTAAGATGGGAAAATGCAACATTGCAGAGAAGAGTCAAAGGACTCCAACTACAGGTTACCTAATCACAGCAAAGGTTGTTAGAAGAATAGAACAAGGGTGTAGCTTTTTAAGTCCAGCTCCAGGCAGAGCAGTAGCAGACCGTGTAACTAGCAATTGAGCTGGCCAATAGGCCAAGAGGTGCCGAAATGGTGTAGCTGGTGAAGGAACTCTACAAGTTAGCATGGGAGAGAATCTCTTTGGATATTCTCTAGCTTAGGCTACTTTTCACCTTCCTACGCCATGCACAATAGCTATGTGAGATGGTTGAGAATCTGGTATAGAGCACTCTGGCCATGATCTACCAAAGAGTTATAGACTCTCATTCTTTATTGGAGAAGCTCTATAGCTCAAGGGATGCAACATTGGTAGCCACAGGGATTTGCGATAGAATGGCTCCCATGAAATGGGTCAATGAGGAGCTTAGTCATAATGCCACAGCCAATAATTGTAGAAGCTATCTCGATGTTGTCAAAGAAGGCATCAGTAAAATGAGGCAACACATTGAAGATCTAGTGTGACTGGGCCTTCTTTCCCCATTTTTGGATGTGAGGATGGTGCTGATGGTGGACCAAATCCAACCATTGATGCTAGCGAGGCAAAGGGATTAAATAGTTTTTTAGAGCTTGCGGGATGATTCTCCAACCTCTAAGGTCAAAACTATTCTAATTCCTATTTTCCTACTAGAATCCAAGCTAAAAGCCACTACCCAGGTCCTGCAAACCTTCTCACACAAGGATCTCATTAGCTTGGATTTGGCTTTTGATGAGTTATAGAACAAGCAAGGATTATCTAACCATGAGTGGTCTATCTTCCAGACAGCTCTTTTAAAGCTATAAATTTTGAAATTTTGATCGAGTGGGAGTCAGGTTCTTTTTGAGTAGGCTCAAAAGCCTTGATGGTCACCAATAACTATAGAGTAATTTCCTACTCTATGTTGTATTCAATTATTTTCAGTCGAGCACTGTAATTTTGGTTCTTCAGGTGAAGTAGTAGAATTTTTAAGCAGAGGGCTGGTTCATTTTGCCTAAGTGTTGAGATGTAGTGGAAGTTGCCAAGTGTCATCCTCTAAGCAGGTCTTTTTCCCCTTCTTGTTTCCTTCATCTCATTTTTTCCTGAGTATTAGTTCAAGCAGATGCTACCAAGTGTCACTTTTTGGGAGATAAAGCTAATAGTTGGCATCCCCTGAGTCCCTTTTTTGTAATCTTTGAGAACCACAAACTGTGCCACATACCCAGTAGCAGTTAAGCAGAATGCACCATGTGTCAACATCTGTGTCTCATATTAGTGTCTGCACTTCATTCAAATACTTTCAACATAAGGCAGTAGAGAAGGCAAAAAGTGCCAAGTGGCAGTTGTAGAGGCCCTAAAATACCTTTTTGGAGAAAAATTGCAAGCCACCACGTGTCATCATCTGGGAGAATTTGGTCTAATGATTTCATTCAATGCATAAAGACATCCTTTCATTTTGCTTAAGTGCTAAGAGCAGTGGAGGCTGCCAAGTGTCACGCTCTGGTCCCTTTCTACCCCATCCCTAAAAGGTAGTAGAAGGTGCCACGTACTTTTAGATGAAGAAGTGGAAAATGCCACGTATCTTCCCAAGAGCAGAAGATATTTTCACATGTCAATGTCCAAGGAATCATCCTCGAGTTTCATTACTGAATAAAGGTTGTGGTGGGCCTCGAGTGTTACTTCAAAATCCATAGAAGCTGCCAGGTGTCACCATCTATAAGAGCCTATTATGAGTCTCAAATAAATCTACAGCATAGCCAAGGAAAGTGAGAGGGCCACATGTCTTCAATGAACCTGGCGGAGAGTGCCAAATGTCATTTTTTGATGCCTAAAGGAGAGTTTTTCATAAATTTGCTAAGGGTCCTCTCCCATTACAAACAGAATAGAGTGCATGTCTACCTGTTATAGCAAAAATGGAGGAAATTTTGGTGAGACTTAATTTGAGTAGATGGAGCAGTGCACCAGGTAGTTTTTTTGGGGCTTGCAAGCATTGAAGATGCTGTTCATTTGTCTCCTAATAGTGGAGGTAGAATAGATAGTTGAGCGGCCCAGTAGGTGATGAAATTTGAAATTTAGGTGCGAAGAGAGGAACTAGTCAAGAATCACCATGTTGTAGTTAAGGGCAGCTATTCTTCTCTAGTATGGCTTTTTGAAGCATTGAATGTGCCAAAGTTCAAATTATTATTTTTTATTTACGTATCCGGGGCTATAAAAGAAGAAGAATTGTAAAATCTAAAGAGGGGGAATTCTCATAGTTTTAGACTTTCAGAGTTTTTGACCAATAATATCATTTGCTTTTGTTACATTTTCCTGAGTTGAAAGGTTTATATGACTGTGTGTGTTTCTACATCTTTTGTATGACTAGAAGATTCAATAAGAAAATTGAACACTATGCCCTTGTTGATGTTATCTGTGTCATTTGCAAAGTAGTCTATGCTGTAGATTTTCTAGTGTTCTGATTGGAAATATTATTTGCTTCTGTCCCATTTTCTGGAGTCTAAATTTCTACATAACTGTGCATGACTTCTGCCCCTCTAATGTGATTGAAAGATTCTATTAAGAAGATTGAACACTATGCCTTTGTTGACAATTCTTGTATCTCAGCAAAAGACTCCCATGTTGTGAGCCTCTATTTTTTTTATTCCAATCTTTTACATTGATCATGCACTTGTCTACTCTTAAATGTAAAAGAATCACATAATAGTTTCACTGTGATCAGGTTGGATTAGGATTACTCTCAGGTGCATCACCATAGTTAGGTTTCAATTCCTGCATTTTGCATTTCTGTTTAGTCTCCTATCCCTTTTCCCCAACACCCAATACAAAAGAAGAGACCAACTTCTTTAAAATCTAGATGTTGTTTTCAAGCCGCATTGTCCCATAGCTTGAAACTTCCCATTGTTTTTGATTAAGATCTAGCACAATTTTAAGACATCAACAAGTGCTAACACTTATAAGTGTACAAGGTACACATGGTGATATGTAATTAGATTTGGCCTTTTGAGGCATTGTCAACTCTAAAACATATAGGAGTTGATGTATCTATGATAGCTTTAACACTTTTGGGTGTATGAGGTACATATGTAGCATAACAAGGTTTAATTATAAGGGAAACTAGGGTCAAAATAAGCCATGTATGACCTATTTTAAATTGTATACATGATGTGATTTGGAGTGAAATTAACCCTAGAATGTCATCATGTATAAATATATAATGAACCAAAGAGCTGATTCATTCAATAAAGGAGGCATGGGAGGCCAATTTGAACCCTTTCTTAACATAATTATAAGAACATGATATATGAAGAAATTAAATATGATTCTATTATTAATTGAACTAATTAGTTAATTGGTGTAATTAAAGATGTAAGTTTGACAAAATTGAGCCCCCAAACCAAATTTGTGGCCTAATCGATTGTATAATATATGCAACATGTATGGCTTAATTGACCCTAACTTAATAAAAAATGTAAATACAAATGCAAATATGGCCTATTTGAACCATTCAACCTAAATTGGAGTCTAAAATGTGATTAAAGGGGTTAAATTGACTCACATTTTGAGACATGCTGATTGTAAACCCTAATTTTATCACTTAAACATGCACAGTTCCCTTAAACCCTAATTTCATGGCATCTACACATGTAGAAACTTGTTACACTAAACCCTTAACCCTAAACCCTAATTTTATAAAATATACAACCCGTAAGCTCCCTGATTTCATCATAAAAACATAAATTCATGAATGTGATTAGTGTCAATTTTTAAACCCATTGAACCTAGTTTTGCAAGGACCTATGATGGGATTTATGGAAAAAATAGTTCATTTTACCTTACATATTGAGCCTTATTTCATCATATGATAGTCTTATTACTTCATAGTGTTAACAAGAGTCTTATTGCATCATATTAGTGATTTATGCATCATATTAGTGATTTATGCATCATATTAGGGATGTATGCATCATATTGACCCTTATTGCATCATATTGATCCTTATTTCTTCATATGATAGTCTTACTACATCATATGATAGTCTTATTGCATTATATTTGGGATTTGATTTGTTGCATCATATGATAATCATTTCATCATATGATAGTCTTATTACATCATATTATCATCTTATTGCATCATATGATAGTATTATTGCATCATATTGAACCTTATTACATCATATGATAGCCTTATTACATCATATGATAGTCTTATTACATCATGTTAGGGATTTATGGGCCATATTATAGTTTTATTGAGTCTTAGTACATCATATTGGGGATTTATGAATTGAATATGATAGTGTTATTATTTGTTTCTATAGGATATGTCTATACATCAAGGAACATGTTATAATAATGCATATGAATTACTATAACACATACGTGTTTCTATAATGCATACATATTCCTTAATGTATAGATAAAACTTACTTTTCAACATCTATTTTTGTCTCAAATTGATATTCCTCTCCCCATAGACATTCCCTATGTGCACTCTACATATTCTCTGTGTACATTTTGAAGTACTTTTTTGGACCCCACCTTTGAAAATATATCAATTGTCAAAATGGGATTGGGTTCATGTTCAAATAAAAGGAATAAGTTTAAGAACAAAACACCAGAGCAATAAGAAGATTTTAGAGAGAAAAACAAGGTATGAATGCAAGCATTTCATTTCAAACAAAGTACAAACACTAACCTTGATGAGACAAATGCCTTAGATAATGAGGTAATTAACAATAATGAATTGAATGATGATGAAATTGACAACAATGAATTGAATTATGATGAAATTGACAATGATGAATTGAATTATGATGAAATTGACAATAATGAATTGCATTATGATGAAATTGACAACAATGAATTAGATAATGTTGGAAACTCACATTCAAAGTTTCAAATTTTTGATTTTATTGATGATGAGCCTATGCATAGCACTTTACCCACCAAAAATGAGGAAAATTTCATGGAAACAAATAATGATGGAATTGACAATGAATAAAATTTCATGGAAACATATAATGAAAAAATAAAGAATGAAGAAATTTTTATGTAAGTATATCATGGTTTGTTCCACCATTAACAACACCTTCAAGAATTGTGTGTAGAAAAGATAAGTACTTAATTTACGTAAATGAAAACATTTTTAAAATAATGCATAACAAAATATTTGATCACCATTCAAGAAGACTGGCTCAAGAAAATTGGGAAGGTTTTTTTCATGGATTGGATTATGATAGTCAAAGATGTCAATTATTTGTTTCATTGATGAAATTGGTTAAGATGAGAACTAAAATGTACACGTTATGACTAAGAACATATAACATGGATGATGAAAGAGATGAAATTATTGAAAATCTACATGATGCATATCATACTTTAGCCATGGGATCACGCAATAAAGATTGTAATGTTATTCAACATATAAATTAACATCTTTCTTGTATTGGGAAGGGCATTCTTGAGCCTATATTGTGTGGTGGGTTTATTGATTGGGCCAAATGGGAGGCCAAAAACTTGGTCCTAGACATTATCCATCCCTTCAGATGTGTTGGTAGTGCTAGTTTTTACCCAACATGCATTCAAAATGGATTTCTTAGACTGTAGCTTCAAATTTGACAACATTTATTGTCATTATTTTTGTGTTCCTAAATAGTACTAAAAATGCACTTGTGAGTGTAATTGGATGTCACAATTATTGGATAATGTGTAATTTTACTATATATACATACTTGAAGTTATGGATTTTTACTTGCAAATCATAGAGGGAAAAATTCCAATTAGAGGTGATTAAGAAGCCTAAAAGGCCTAATAGGCCTCATAGTCCAAGTGAACCATATACATGTGGCTAGAGGCTAGTGGCATTGGAATTGGGTTTCAATAAATTTAAAAGGTTTATTTGAAGATTGTAATTTTTTTCCAAGGATCAAAAAGCCTTCAGGTGGCTACTAATCATTCAATGAGCCTATTAGGCCTTCTAGGCCTAATTAGGCTAAATTGCATGCCTATAGGTAATGGAAGGATCTTGCCACTAGCAAGGGGGAAGCTTATGGTTCATGAGAGATGAGAACTTTTGGAGGTTTCTCAAATAGACCAATATACCTCGATGGCCAATTTCCACCTACAAGTGGTCAAAGTGGCTTCAAAGATTGGCCAAAGGGTATCATGGACCAAATAGAGCCAAGTGTTTAAAACTATTAAGATCCCTTAAGACCAATCAAAGACTTCATGGTCTCTCCTAAGGTCTATTTTCCTACTCTCTCAATTTTAGAAATGGAATTTGGGGATGTTTCAGAGGGAATGAAGATAGGATAAGGTCTTATTCATGGCATGAAGAAGTCCTAAGCACTTTTGAAGACAATTTAAGGCCTAAAGAGTAGATTCAAAAGCTTCTTGATTATCTTATAGATGATGATATCTTTCCTTGACTAATATGATCTTCTTCTATAGTGTAAAACCTTTCACATTAGAAAGAGAAACTTCATCACCTATTAAGAGGTCTCCTCTTTTCAATGTATTGACTCTTCATAATCTATCTACTCTCTCATCAAGGATCTTGAACCATCCTACCTAGCTGAATTGATGCAGAGTAATTATAAAAAATAAACCCTTTTCAAATTATAGTACTTATTTATCATGTCCAAAAAATTATCTTCTTTGTTATAGAATAAAAAATATGGTTAAAATATATTATTTGACATATAAGTCCTTCATCACCCTTCAAAACACTCTATGACAATCCCTCTCCTACAACTTAATAACCCATTTCCTTATTCCTCACAAGATCAATCCTTTACATGTTGTACGATCCTATAGGATATAATGGCCTAATTGGTCTTTTAGGGTATAGAATTCTAATATATACTAATTCAAATTGATACCAATGCCCTCTAGACCTTTCTTCTTATTTCATTTGTAATCTTATAAAAACAAAAATTCTTAAGAACAAGAAATGTCAATCTTTCTAACTATAGGCTCTATCATACCAATACGATTTGTAACATTATCCTAACAAGTTAATCTCAATCTCATAACATTTATAACCCTTAAGAATACTTCAAAACCAATCATTCATAATAATTTTAACACAAGTACAATGTTTGCAACCTTCATGAAATTGTTTTTAGGTTACAATCACGAGTACATGATTCAATTAAAAAAAAGATGGGTTCAACACCCCTTATTATTTCATTTGCATTCTTATAGAAACAAAGCTTCATAAGAACAAGAAATGTCAATATTTATAATTTTAGGCTTTATCATACCAATCTGATTTACAACATTATCCAAACAATTTATTCTTAATCTCATAATATTTTTAATCATTAAGAATAATTCAAAACCAATCATTCATAATACTCTAAACACAAGTGATTCAAACAAGAATTACTTCATTGGTTTTATTTATTCATGTACAAAATAAGAATGTCATATATAGGAATATAATGTAAATAATACATGCATTTCCATATAGGCATACAAAAAATTACATCATGTCTAACAACATGTAGTATCCAATGTCAGGTAAATACATCATATACACATGTACAATGCCAAAAATGCATGCATATCCATATAGGAATACAAAAAATTACATCATCTACAACATCTTAATCATCAACTCGTCTCGCTCTCTTTTCCTTCTTTGATGAAGAATCTCCCTAGGATGCCTTGCTTGTAGATGGAGATATCATGAATGCCTTGGATTGATCTAAGGATTGACTATGGGTAATATGCTCATAGCTCACTTGCCACTGCACCTATTCAAATAAAAAAAATATTATAAAATTAACAAGTATACATGAAACCAAGTTAAGAAAATCATTTAAACATGCACTTAATGTAATCTCATATTCCTTCTCAATTTATTGTTGATGCTCGACTTGGTCAGTGCCAAGTTCAATTACATGAACAGGCATGTCAAATGATGAAGAAACATGAGGAGCTACCATAATAGTCATCTAAATTGGACTATCTAGTGTCATATGATAGCTCTGCATACATAATATATTCATGCATATCAGTTATATTTTCCCAAGTATGTAATAAAATCATTAAAATAGATGTATTAAATTATAATTCAAAATTACAAGTGAGTATGTACCTCTATGATTGCCTATGACGATGACATTACAATAACAATGCTCAAGTCTATCTTGACTCATCATTATGGAGGAGTGTCCACCCTAGTCATTAGCTAAACAAACAACCTAATAATTAAAAACTTGGGAAATTCATTGATTAAACAAGTTTCTAACAAACTTAATCTTGCATAAGATATGAAAATATCTAATGATTTCATGGGAATCATGAATGTGACAAGTGGATATGTGCAATGTGACTTGTAACACCACACTAAAGGCAATAAATATTAGTTTCATTAGGGAGAATGATAATATATCTAAGTTAATGATGCATCTTCTACACCTCTTGATGCAAGAGCATCCTACAAACTTATATATATGATCCTATAGTTAGTTTTATAAGGGTTGATATGCATCAATAAGGCTTGAATGAGGTATTGAGTGTGTGTCTTAGGTTATGTAGAGGACTTGGAGTATTTTCCCTCTAATATTTCTTATTTGAATTTTCAAATGTATTTGAGTGAATATTTGCTTAAATTATAATAATTAATGTGTCTAATAAGTTCTATAATATTTGATACATGGATAGAAGTTTTCTAAGTCTAGTTGAGGTCATATCTATCTTTCTTACTCATTTAAAGATCTTAAATGACTTGATACATATTTCAAGATTAGTTTTTTGAATTTGAGACATGTCTATTAGAGGAATAAGGACTTAAATTAACACATCCTAAACTTGGAGTAGTCTTCAACAACATAATCAGATTAAATCTATCATTTGCGGGATGTATACGATGAAGGAAAAAGTATAAGAGACCAACTTTGCATCATTGGAAGACTGATAAACAGTCTACCATGAGAGAATGGGGGTCTGTAATATAGAAATGAGTTATTTTATTATGAATAAAATAATTTTTTTGCTCAAATCAATTACATTACATGTATTATATTGATATTAATATAATCCAAGTATTTTTGAATGTTATTTCATGTTATACTAATTAGAAAACCTTTATTCTATAAATACTCTATTACTATCCATCTATAACATGATGCAGAGGTCTCATTGCATGTGAAAATTTATATATAGATTATAAATGAGTATAGGAAGAGTTTTAGTAAGTTTTTAAGGAAATAAAACTGGCATTAGTTTATTGAGAGAGTCTAAATAGGTTATGAACTATCTATAAGAAGCTCTCATCTTTTGTATTCTGCAAGAAACCCAAGTTACAGGGTAACCTTCACAAAAGGGACTATAACTTATATTTGAATCCTTAAAATTTAAAAAAACTTTGTAATAGTTAGACAAACAATCTTATAAGATAATTCCAAAGTTTTTTTTATCTAATAAACCCTTACAATCACATTTATTGAAATCTGAGTTTCTTGTAAACTTGCAACCTTATATCTCTAAGATAGTGAGGGAGGATTTATGAGTGAATTTTGTGAAATTGATTCATTGAATGAAATTTAGGTGTTAAAACATATTTGATACACCCATATACACTGGTTTGGATTCTTTTATATCTTTGTTAAGGTGTATTTCAGATTTTTCCTTGATTAAGGTCATTAGGCCTAATTGTCTTAAGGCAGTGACTTGGTATAGTTGATGATAGTGCTATGAGCTATGGAGTCTAAGTTGATTTTTTTAAAATTTTGATCATTTAAACACCTTGAATACTTTTATTACATACATTTATTAATTTTTAGTCCATCTTAGTATTGGTGTGATCAAAAATCCCTTAGAAACAGTCAGTGTGATAAGACAAGTAGCTTGTATAGGTGTTTGTTGAGAAGTTTGTAAACCAAATTTTAATATTTAATACACCTAGAGTAATAGGTTTTTTTTAAGAGGTAGATATATATAATAATTTTAAGAGTGTATAAAACATTATAAAATATGGATCATCAAAATCTAAAGAAACATACAAAAAATAAACCTAAATATTGTAGAGACAAGAGTGAGTCAACAGTCTTCTTGATGTAGGAATATCACTACCTCATTATATATATGGACTATTTTGCATGTATAGATTATTTAATAGGTGTTTTTGGTCATTTTAGGTCTATAGGAAATATTTTTAAGTGTTAGATTGGTGTCAAATTTGAATTAGGTTCATTTAGGCATTTTCCTACCTAAAGGGTCAATTCAATATTTGAAAATTATTGTATTATTTCTCAAGTTTTTTATGTTGTTAAAGGTCAATATTTTATAAAATTGTGTCATTAGGGTCTTTAATATAAATTATTTTTGTTTTTTACTTGTTATTATGTTTAGGTAGTTAATAAACTCTCCTCATACGTATAAGAGGGAGTTACAAATTGGTTAGAGTAGTTACATGGCAATAAAAGGATTATAAATGTATTTTGTGATTGGTCAGTTAAAAAAAATGAGAATAGATGGGTGGATCCAAAGGTGTAAATTAGTTAAACCCCAAATAATATGAATAGACAATATTTTGGTTGTATACAAATTTCTTGGCAACCTTGTATCTCTTATGTATGAATAGAATTGAAAGTGTAAACTGATCATAGACAAAGTATCCAATATAAGACATGTTTTGAACGTTATGATCATTTTGGTAGGTTGAATATTTATATATTATTGAATTTATTTATGCACTCTTAAGTATTTTTCACATGTTTGGATGAGGAAAAATAATACAGGTCAGTAGTTGATGTCAAATCCCACACAGTTAAACTGAGAAGATTGAGTAATGACCTAGTAAAGTTGTTAACAATATTTTAAATGTTTGGAGGGAGTTAAAAGTGTTTACAAATTTTTTTTAATCCTTCATAGAATATTAAGACTTTTCAACAACCCTGGATCACTATCTAATCTCCTCACTAGTGTAACAGTCTTATTGTCTTCATATAGACAATCATTGTATAATGGCAAAAGAGTAAACAAAGTTGTCAAATGAAGTATTGGATGATTGAAGGGAATTCAGTGTTTGGAATAAGAATGAGGGTGTATAATAGGATGTATAATATATTAACATATTATAAAGATACTTTTATAAAATAATTATGTTCTCCCTAGATACACACAGCTCTGTAGAATTTGCATAGTGAGTCACAGTCAAAGGAAACTATGTGATAAATGATGAATAGAGGAATTAAAATAGGAAAATATTGTTTTTAAAAGGTGTCATGAATTAAAACAGACCTAAAATAACCCTTATAGTGATTTTATTTTATTTTTAAGATTGAAATCTAATTTTAACCCTTCTCGAGTCTTACATTTTGTTATAAACCATGAGCTAGGATTTCCAAGGAAAAATGAAGATTCTGAGATACTGAATCAATGAAATATCTTAAAATTTTGTAATTAGGTGTATATTCATGTGATTTAAATTATTTTCAGGGTTACAAGTTGGTCAAATATGGTTAAGTATGCAATAGAAGGTTTGTAACTAAACAAGGTAAAGGGGAGGCCTAATAGGGGCTTAGTAGTGATTAAAAACATGATCTAAATAGTGAAATAGAGCATGAAAATTCATATAAACTTAAAATATAATATAGGATATATAAATAAATTGTTATTTTTTAAATATGAGGAGGTACATGTATGTAATAGCATGAAATGCCTTTAAAAAGGCTATTAGGAAAACCCTATGATAAAGTAAGAAGTATGGGGAAGAGATAAGAGTTGCTTGAGAGGTTTGTGGACTGAAAGGAGAGGAAAATTAGGAACTATGGAGCATGTTGTGGATGATATGAACTTTTTTATAGATAGAGAAAACTTAAACTGATATTTAAACCAAGTTGCCAAGTCATTGTACCCAAGAAAGTTGACATAAAGACTAGTATGTGAAAGTTAGTAAAGGTGAGAGACTAAGAGTCATGGAATGAGAGGAGGGAAACATGATGACGTGATAGACTAAGATAGAGACAAATAATCCTTTTAAAACCAAAGGTGTGAATATAAATAAATATATCAGAGCTAAGAGGGATTATGGTACAATTAAGTAGAGTTGGTGAATATGTTTTCTTGTTTTCATCAAAGATGAAGAATTGAATGATGACCTCTGCATCATGTGGTATTGAAGTAGGAGTATTATTTGGTAATATATGTTTGATTTTAGTTTTAAAATATTTATTCATTTTGTGTGTACATTCTGTAAGATTGTTTTAGATATTGCATTGAAAGCTTGCATAGAGATGACTAATGAGGATGCAGGAAATAAGTATGAAAGGAGAGGAAGAAGTATAAGTGAAATTAATAGAGGTGGAAAATCCCTTAAGCCAAGAAGGCTTATATAAAATAGATCCAGTGAGAGATCCAAGTAAAGAATCTTAAAAGTGAGCTTGAAAAAGATAAGAGAGTCCTAGAGAAAGGAGAAGAAGAGAAGTCCTAGTTGAGGCTGAGAGCATAAGTGAATGGGCAAGAAGGAAAGTGAGAAGGATTGTAAAGAGAAGAGAAAAAGGTCTAAGAGAGATACCTAGAGAAATAGTAAATAATATAGAAGATGAAGGGATTTATGAGTGAAGAATTCCACAATAAGAAGATTAAAGTCAAATAAAGAGAGTTAGATAGAGATAAGAAAGTTTATGAGATGAAGGAGGTTTAGACAAAACTAAATAAAAAATTGGAAGATCTGAGACCAAAATTCAAAGTATGAATAAATATGAAGGTGAGATGGCCTCTAAAACTATTGATTGAAAAGAGGAGAAGACAAATGTTGAAGATGAAAATAAGGTAGTTTGGAAGGAGAAGAAAGGATGGAAGCAAGCCTCTAATGATTAGGACTAATGATTTCTTGACATGTCTGTATATAGGTGAAGAGAATTGGAAGCATGAGGAACATTTTAATGATGAAATCCAGATAGATTGTAAAACTGAGTATGAAGACACAATCTTGTGCTACCCTCAAGAAGCTGATCCATTAGAGGATGAAGAAGGATAAAATGAGTTTGAAGCCACACCATGCCTCATGATGAGAAAGAAAGAGGTAGAATTTAGTCAAGTAAGCATGGAGGAGAACCAAGAAGCAAAAGGAAATAGTTTTCATGTTGTTTTTGATGAGTATTATAATTTTCATATTATTGAGGATGCATTAAATGAGGATACTTTGAAACTAATGAACGTGGTGATGAAAGGAAAATAAGGTACAACAATAACAAAAGAATCTTTTGAAACACATGAGGTGGAAACGATATAAAAGGAAGGAGAATCACATGAAGAATTTATTGTATAGATTGAGTTGCAATAGGTTAAGGTGTTTTGTTTGATACCAATGGGAGAGCAAGGTGATGTAAATGAGTATACATCAGAGGAGAATGAGATATAGTAGCATGTAATGGAAGACTAAGATGATTTGGGTCTCATATGATATAAGAATAACGTCATAGTAGATGATTTTGTATTGAAAATCATCATGAGTCAAAGAGATGAAGAGATGGTAGTCAAATAAAAAAGTGAAGACCAAGAGAGCAAGCAAGACGTGGTTTTATTTGACATGTTTGCTTCATGTGTAGGTAATTGAAGATAAAGAAATGAGCAATAGTCGCCTATGATTAAATTCAAAATACAAAGTAAGAGGAAGAGTAAGAGATAAAATAACAAAGGAGGAGCCATAGTAAGATTAAACAAGCATCAATAAGGACTAAGTGTCTAAAACAGACCTTGGGATCCAAGTGGATGAAGGATGTTACAAAGAACCTCAAAGTCAAAATCATTAATAACTTCATGGAAAATTTTTCTTGCTCCTCACTAGTATGATGCATGAGCATCACTACCTAATTACATATATGGATCTATTTTGCATGTTTAGAGTCTTTTTTTTTGTCATTATAGGTATTTATGAAACATTTTAAAGTGTTAGAGGGGTGTCAAATTTGAATTATGGTTTAAATGAAACATCCAGTTAGACGTCAAAAAGTGGTAAGTGGTCTACAATTGGTGAGTGGACTATAAGTGGTAAGTGGATATTGGACCACGTGGTGGGTCCTCAAACCACCATGTAGCTTGCCACCAATTTATTTTACCATGGTCCAATTTTATATTATTTCCTAAATGTTCCAAACAAACCATATAATCTATCACTTCCACGTGACACCTCAAACTTTCCACATACTTGCCATGTAACCATACATTCCATGTTCCACAAACATCCTTTCCACGTTTCATGCCCTAAGTTTCCATGTGACCCCATATTCCATTCATGTTCCATGTCCCAAATATCCATGTGAAACCACATACCATCCAAATATCCACATGAAACCACATGCTACATATAAACACCCACATGCCTCCGCATTCCCTTAAAATACATGCCAATGCTAATTAATTGGCATGTTATACCATGAGTTTCATGGTATTTGAACCACTACGTGCTCCCTCCACTTTCCAATGTGGGATATATGGATAAACCTTGCCCACCAAATATGTTGAATACAGGTTTCAAACCCTTATTAATTTAGATAAAATGATAAGGCCCAACTGCTTAGGCTATAGATTTGAATGGCTACATAAAGATGGAAAATTATATGTATAATTTAATTTAGAAAGCCAAGCAACATAGTTAAAGACTATAGCTTAAGAGCTTGTGTGGCTTGCAGAAGGAATTAGAGGTTGAATTGGGAAAAGGTCTAAAAATGGACTTATATTATTTTTTTCCAAGGAACAACTTTACAGTTGCTCATTTTTCATTTTGGATACATTTGTAAGTATATTTCAAGCATTTTTCCTAATACATAGATCGATATAGGACCCAGAGATGTGGGCCTTTGTGCCAAACTCTGTTATCAAATTATGTGATTGTGTTTTGATAATTTCTTGAATTATTCCTGTTAAATTGATAGTTTATAAGTCAAATTTTTAAATTATTTCATAGATTAATATTTTAAATCAAAATTAAAATATGCAAGCATATTATTGCTTAAGTTTATAGATCACCTGAGCTTACAAAATACATGTGGGGATATGAAGACACTTCCTTGAAACCTTCACACATGCCAAACCAATTACCTCAATTCGTACAAGCATTTTAAACTAGATTTTGTAGATGATTTTCTTACTCTAATGTTGAACTTGTAACCTTTTCAATTTTAAACTATCCTCTAACACTTATCTAACATGTGGTATGCTAGACTGCACTTTGATACATTTGTCCTTTGATGAAAAATCATACAATTCCCTTAGAATGACAAAAATGTGGCATGAAAAATATTATTAAGACAAGTGGATAAAAATGCCCAAGGTTAAAACATATTAAGTGACCTTCAAAATAATTACACCATTAGCAAAACCTTCAATAATTGTGCATAGAAAAGATAAGTACTTAATTGAAGTCAATGAAAATATTTTGAAAATAATGCATAACAAAATGTTTGATCACCATTCAACAAAACTGGCTCAAGAAATTTGGGAAAGTTTCTTTCATGGTTTGGATTATGATAGTGAAAGATGTCAATTATTTGTTTCATTGATGAAATTGGTTAAGATGAGACATAAAATGTGCATGTTATGAATAATAACATCTAACATGGATGATGAAAGATATGAAATTATTGAAAATCTACATGCTGCATATCATACTTTAGGCCTGAGATCATGCAATAAATATTGTAATGTTATTCAACATATAATGACAACTTGTGTAGTAAGTACTAAAACTAGGAAAAGTGATTGATTTCAAAAAAAATCCAAATAGTTGATATAAATATAAAAACATTAATGAAATCAATTTCAAGATGTGAAAGACTTAATGAACCTAATAACAAAGAGCTCTGGGCATTCTCTGGTATTCTTGCATGAAAGGATAAGGCTATAGCACTCGTTACTAGAATTTCTACAATGAATTTCTCTTAGAGGTGATATATACTAGATATGGGGTGCAATTAGAATGATTTCACATACATAAGAGGGATCTTATGGTTCATACATATGATTTACAATTATTATTTTACGCATGCCTAAAGTTAAGCTAAAAATCAACATCTTTCTTGTATTTGGAAGAGCAATCATGAGCCTAAAATGGGTGGTGGGTTTATCAATCAGGCCAAATGGATGGCCAAGAACCTTTTCCTAGGAAATATCAACCCCTTTAGACATGTTGATAGTACCTATTTTTAGCCAACATGCACTAGAAATAAAGTTTTCTGGTTGTAGCTTCAACTTTGACAACATTTATTGTCAATATTTTTGTGCTCCTAAACAGTAGTGAAAATGTACATGTAGGTGTAATTACAAGTCATGATCATTGTGAAACATGTAATTTGACTATATATGTGTGATTGAAGTTATGGATTTGCACCTACAGGTCCCGAAGGCAAAAATGCTAGTTGGAGGTCAACAAGTTGTCTCTTCACTACCAAAATGTTGCATTTTAGGAATGTTTCTCCAACTTCTACCATGGATTGCTCTCAGAGGTGATATAGCATAGATATGAGGTAAAAATATAATTATTTTAAATGCATAGGAATTATATTATGTTTCATCCATATGACTTATAATTTTTGTCTTATGTATGCCTAAAATTAGGCTAAAAACTAACATCTTTCTTGTATTGAGAAGGGCATTCTTGAGCTCAAAATGGGTGGTGGGTTTGTTGACCAAAATAGATGGGTGGAGAATAACCTAGTCTAAAACACTATCCAACCCTTTATATGTGTTGGTAGTGCTATTTTCCAGCCAACAAGCACTAGAAATGGAGTTTTCAGACTATAGCTTCAACTTTCACAATATTTGTTGTCAGTGTTTTCATACTCCTGAATAGTAGTGAAAATTAACTTACATGTGGAATTGGATGTTAAAATAATTAGATCACATGTAATTTACCTATATAGACATGCTCAAAGTGATGGATTTTCACATGTAGGTTCCAGATGTAAAAATACTATTTGGAGGTCAACAAGTTGTCTCTTCACTACCAAAAAGTTGCATTTTAGGACCTGCTACTATAACTTCTACCATAAATTGATATTAGAGGTTATATAGACTATATCTAGGGTGAAATTATAGGGATTTCATATGCATATAATGGATCTTATGGTTCATCCATATGACTTATAATTTTTATTTCATGCATGCCTAAAGTTAGGCTAAAAATAAACATCTTTCTTGTATTGCGAAAGACATTCTTGAGCCCAAAATAGGGGGTGGGTTTGTCGATCGAGCTAGATTGGAGATCAAGATCCTAGTATTTGAAATTATCCACCTCTCTAAACATGTTAATAGCATAATTTTTTAGCCAACAAGCATAAAAAATGGAGATATCAGACTATAGCTTCAATTTGACAACATTTGTTATTAGTGGTTCTATGATCTTGAACATTAGTTAAAATTCACTTGTAGGTGGAATTAGATGTCATCGTCATTACAAAACATGTAATTTACCTATATATATATATATATATATATATGTGCTTGAAGTGATGTATTTACATCTGTAAGTCCCGAAGGTAAAAATTCTAGTTGGATGTCAACAAGTTATCTCTTCACTACCAAAAAGTTACATTTTAAGAACTATTACTATAATTTCTACCATAGATTTTTCTCAAAGGTAATATATACTAGATCCAAGGTGTAATTATAGGGATTTTACATGAATAGGAATGATCTTATGATTCATGCATATGACTTATAGTTTTTGTTTTATGCATATCTAAATTTAGGCTAAAAATTAACATCTTTCTTGTATTGGGAAGGGAATTTCTGAGCTTAGAATGGGTGGTAGGTTTGTCTATCAGGCCAAATGGGAGGCCAAGAACCTAGTCCTAGACATTACCTACCCCTATGAATGTGTTGGTAGTGTAATTTTTCATCCAATAAGCACTAAAAATGGAGTTCTTCGATTGTAGCTTCAACTTTGATAGTATTTCTTGTCATTATTTACATGCTCTTAAATAGTCATGAAAATGCACTTGAAGGTGGAATTGGATGTCATAATCATTGGAGCACATATAATTTTCATGTGTGTGTGTGTGTGTGTGTGTGTGTGTGTGTGTGTGTGTGTGTGTGTGTGTGTGTGTGTGTGTGTGTGTGTGTGTGTGTGATCTAAGTGATGGATTTGCACCTATGGATCCCAAACGTAAAAATTCTAGTTGGAGGTCAACAAGTTATCTCTTCACTGCTAAAAAGTTACATTTTAAGACCCATTATTTCAAATTCTACCATGGATTGCTCTCAAAGGTGATATAGACTAGATATGGGGTAAAATTAGAGGGTTTCACATGCATAAGATGGATCTTACATTTTATCCATATAGCTTACAATTTTGGTTTTATGCATGCCTGGAGTTAGGTTAAAAATCAACATCTTTCTTATATTAGGAAGGGTGTTTTTGAGCCTAAAATGGGTGATAGGTTTGTCAATCAGGCTAAATGAGTGACCAAAAACCTAGTTATAGACATTATCCTCCCCTCCAAACATGTTGGAAGTGCCAATTTTTAGCTAACAAGCATCATAAATGGATTTTTTATACTATAGCATCAACTTTGATAATATTTGTTGTCAATGTTTTCATATTCTTGAATAATAGTGAAAATGCACTTGCGTGTGAAATTAGATGTCAAAATCATTGGAGTGTGTGCAATTTGAATATGTGTGTGTGTGTGTGTGTGTGTGTGTTTGAAGTGATGTAGTTTTACCTATAGATATTAGAGTCAAAAACACTTGTTGGAGGTCAACAAGTTATCTCTTCACTATCAAAAAGTTGCATATTAGGACATGTTATTGTAACTTCTGCCATGGATTCATCTTAGAGGTGATACCAACTAGATCTAGGGTATAATTAGAGGGATTTCATATGCATAGTAAGAATCTGATGGTTCATCCATATGACTTATAGTTCTGGTTTTATGCATGCCTGAAATTAGGCTAAAAATTGGCATCTTTCTTGTATTAGGAAGGGCGTTCTTGAGCCTAGAATGTATGGTGTGTTTGTCAATTGAGCCAAATGGGAGGCCAAAAACTTGGTAATAGACATTATCTACCCCTTAAAATGTTTTTGTAGTGCCAATTTTTAGCCAACATGCATTTAAAATGGATTTCTTAGACTGTAGCTTCAAATTTGACAACATTTATTGTCATTATTTTTGTGTTCCTAAATATTACTAAAAATGCACTTGCGAGTGTAATTAGATGTCATAATTATTGGATAATGTGTAATTTTACTATATATACAGCTTGAAGTGATGGATTTTCACTTGTAGATCATAGAGGCAAAAATGCTAGTCAGAGGTAATTAAGAAGCCTAAAAGGCCTAATAGTCCAAGTGAACCATATACATGTGGCTAGAGGTTAGTGGCATTGGAATTGGGTTTCAAAAAATTTGAAAGGTTTGTTTGAATCTTGTAAAAAATTTCCAAGGCTAAAAAAGCATTTAGGAGGCTTATAATCAGGAAAGAACCTATTAGGCCTAATTAGGCTAAATTGCATGCCTATAGGTAGTGAAAGGATCTTGCCACTAGCAAGGGAGAAGTTTTTGGTTCATGAGAGATGAGAACTTTCAGAGGTTTCAAAAATATGCCAATAGACTTTGATGGACAATGGCCACCTACAAGTGGTCAATGTGGCTTCAAAGCTTGGCCAAGGGGTGTCATAGACCAAATAAAGCCAAGTTTTTAAAACTATTAGGATCCCTTAAGACCAATCAATGACTTCATGCTCTCTCTCGAGGTTTATTTTCCTAATCTCTCAATTTTAGAGATGGATTTTTGGGATGTAGATAGGATAAGGTCTGCTTCATGGCATGAAGAAGTCCTAAGCACTTTTCAGGACAATTTAAGGCCTAAGGAGTAGATTCAAGAGCTTCTTGATTGTCTTATAGATGATGATATCTTTCCTTGACTGATATGATCTTCTTCTCTAGTGTAAAACCTTTACCATTAGAAGGAGAGACTTCATCACCTATTAAGAGGTCTTCTCTTTGAAATGTATTGATTCTTCATAATCCATTGACTCTCTCATCAAGGATCTTAAACTATCCTGCCTAGCTGAAATGATGTAGAGTAATTATAATAACTAAACCCTTTTCAAATTATAGTTCTTATTTATCATGTCCTAGAAATTGTCTTCTTTGTTATAGAATACAAAATATGGTTATAATAGATTCTTTTACCTCTAAGTCCTTCATCACCCTTCAAAACACTCTATGACAATCCCTCTCCTGCAACTTACTAACCCATTTCCTTATTCCTCACAAGGTCAGTCCTTTACTTGTTATAGGATCCTATAGGCTATAATGGCCTAATTGGTCTTTTAGGGTATGAAATTCCAATATAATAATTCAAATTGACACAAATGCTCTCTAGACCTTAATTCTTATTTCATTTGCATTCTTATAAAAATAAAGATTCTTAAGAAAAAGAAATGTCAACCTTTCTAACTGTAGGCTCTGTCATACGAATATGATTTACAACATTATCCTAACAAGTTATTCTCAATCTCATAACATTTATAATCCTTAAGAATAATTCAAAAACAATCATTCATAATAATTTTAACACAAGTACAATGCTTGCAACCTTCATGAACTTGTTTTTAGGCTACAATTAGGATTACATGATTCAATTAAAAAAAGATAGGTTCAAACCCCTTCTTATTTAATTTGCATTCTTATAGAAACAAAGCTTCATAAGAATAAGAAATTTCAATATTTATAATTGTAGGCTTTATCATACCAATCTATTTTTCAACATTATCCTAAAAATATATTAATCTCATAACATTTGTAATCCTTAAGAATAATTCAAAACCATCATTCATAATACTCTAAACACAAGTGATGCAAACAAGACTTACTTCATTGGTTTTCTTTATTTGTGTACAAAATAAGAATGCCATATATAGGAATATAATGTCAATACTACATGCATTTCAATATAGGCATACAAAAAATTACATCACATCTAACAACAAGTAGTATCTAATGTCAGGTAAATACATCATATACACATGTACAATGCCAAAAATGCATGCATTTTCATATAGGCATACAAAAAAGTACATCATCTACAACATCTTAATCATCAAATAGTCTCCCTCTTTTTTCCTTCTTTGAAAAAGACTCTCCCTCGGATGTCTTGCTTGTAGATGGAGATATCATTAATGCTTTGGATTGCTCTAAGGATCGACTATGGGTACTATGCTCATAGCTCACTTGTTGCTGCACCTGTTCAAATATAACTTTTTTTTATAAAATTAACAAGTATACATAAAACCAAGTTAGGAAAATCATTTTAAACTATAATAAAAAAATCATTTAAACATGCACTTAATGCAAGCTCATAGTCCTCAATTTATTGTTGATGCTCGACTTGGTCAGTACCAAGTTTAGTTACATGAACAAGCATGTCAAATGATGAAGAAACATGAGGAGCTACCACAATAGTCATCTGAATTGGACTATCCAGTGTCATATGACAGCTTTGCATACACAATATATTCATGCATATAAGTTATATTTTCCCAAGTATGTAATAAAATCATTAAAATAGAAGTATTAAATTATAATTCAAAATTGCAATTGAATATGTACCTCTGTGATTGCCTATGCAGATGACATTACAATAGCAATGATCAAGTCTATCTTGACTCATAATGAAGGAGGAGTGTCCACCCCAGTCATCAGCTGAACAAACAACCTAATAATTAATAACTTGGGAAATTCATTGATTAACCAAGTTTCTAACAAACTTAATCTTGCATAAAATATGAAAATATCTAATGATGTCATGGGAAGCATGAATGTGACAAGTGGATATGTGCAATGTGACTTGTAACACCACACTGAAGGCAAGAAATGTTAGTTTCATGAGGGAGAATGATAATACATCCAAGGTAATGATGCATCTTCTACACCTCTTGATGCAAGAGCATGCTACAAATTTATATATATGGTCCTATAGTTATTTTTATAAGGGTTGATAGGTGTCAATAAGCCTTGAATGAGGCATTGAGTGTGTGTCTTAGGTTATTTAGAAGACTTAGAGTATTTTCCCTCTAATACTTCTTATTTGAATTTTCAAATGTATTTGAGTGAATATTTGATTAAATTAATAATAATTAATGTGTCTAATAAGTTCTATGAGGTCTGATACATGGATAGGATTTTCCTAATTTTAGTTAAGGTCATATATATCTTTCTTACTCATGTAAAGATCTTAAATGACTTGATATGTCTTTAAAGATCAATTTTTCTAATTTGAGACATGTCTATTAGAGGAATAAGAACCTAAATTAACACATCCTAAAGTTGTATTCATCTTCAAAAACATGATCAGATCAAATCTATCATTGAGAGATGTAGAAGATGAAGGAAAAAGTATAAAAGACCAACTTTGCATCATTAGAAGACTAATAAATAGTCTACCATGAGAGAATGGGGGTCTGTAATATAGAAACGAGTTATTTTATTATGAATAAAATAAATTTATTGATTAAATCAATTACATTACATGTATTATAATTATATTGATAGAATCCAATTATTTTTGAATGAGATTTCATGTTATACTGATGAGAAAACCTTTATTCTGTAAATACTCTATTATTATCCATCTATAACAAGATACAAAGGTCCCATTGCACATGAAAATTTGTATATGGATTAGAAATGAGTATAGGAAGAGTTTTATTAAGTTTTTAAAGACATCAAACATGCATTAGTTTTTTGAGAGAGTTTAAATAGGCTATGAACTATCTATAAGAAGATCTCAACTTTTGTATTCTGCAAGAAACCCAAGTTACAAGGTAATCTTCAAAAAAGGGACTATGACTTATATTTGAATCCTTGAAATTTCAAAAAAACCTAGTAATAGTTAGACAAACAATCTTATAAGATGATTCCAATGTTTTTGGATCTAATAAATACTTACAATCACATTTATTGAAATTTGAGTTTCATGTGAACTTGTAACCTTGTATCTCTAAGATAGTGAGGGAGGATATATGATTGAATTTTATTAAATTGAGTCATTGAATGCAATTTAGGTGTTAAAAAATAATTGATACACTTATATACACTGGTTTGGATGCTTGTATAGCTTTGTTGAGGTGTATTTCAGATTTTGCCTTGATTAAGGTCATTAAGCCTAATTGTCTTAAGGCAAGGACTTGGTATAGTTGATGATAGTCCTATGAGCTATGGAGTCTAATTTGATTTGTTTTAAAATTTTAATAATTTTAACACCTTGAATAATTTAATTACATACATTCATTAATTTTTAGTCCAAGTGAGTATTGGTGTGATCAAAAATCCCTTAGAAATAGTCATTGTGATAAGACAAGTAACTTGTATAGGTGTTTGTTGAGAAGTTTGTAAACTGAGTTTTAATATTTTAGACACCTAGAGTAATAGTTTTTTTTTATGAGGTACATATATAAAATAATTTTAAGAATGTCTAAAACATTATAAAATAGGTCTCATCAAAATCTAAAGAAACATACATAAAATAAACCTAAATATTGTAGAGATAAGAGTGAGTGGACAGTCTTCTTGATGCAGGAGAATCACTACCTCATTATATATATGGATATATTCTGCATGTATATATTATTTAATAGGGTTTTTCTTGTCATTTTACATCTGTAGTAAATATTTTTAAGTGTTAGAGTGGTTTCAAATTTGAATTAGGGTCATTTAGGCATTTTCCTGCCTAAAGGGTCAATTCAAATATTTGAAAATTATTGTATTAGTTCTCATGTTTTTGATGTTGTTAAAGGTCAATATGTTATGAACTTGTAACATTAGGGTCTTTAATATAAATTAGTGTTGTTTATTACTTTTTATTAGGTTTAGGTAGTTAATAAACTCTCCTCATATGTATAAGAGGGAATTACAAATTAGTTAGAGTAGTTAGATGGCAATAAAAGGATTATAAATGTCTTTTGTGAGTGGTCGGTTAGAAAAAAGGAGAATTTAGGGCTGGATAAAAAGGTGTAAATAAATTAAACCCAAAATAATATGAATAGACAATATTTTAGTTGAAGACAAATTTATTGGTAACCCTTTATCTCCTATGTATACATAGAATTGAAAGTGTAAACTGATCTTAGACAAAGTATTTGATATAAGACATGTTTTGGACATTATAATCATTTTGTTAAGTTGAATATTTATATACTATTGAATTTATTTATTCACTCTT
>JARHVA010005085.1:1307500-1324207 GCA_037957365.1 Torreya grandis | reverse complement strand
AATGAAAAATGTTCTTTTATATATAGGTGGATTTGAACCTAAACCCTTCCAAAAATCTTTGCTGATGGGGTTGACCTAGTATAATTTTGAACAATTATTCACTAGGTCATGAGCTAGGTCAGCCAAAGGCCAAACTAGTTCCTAAGTGAAAATCCTCAAAAACTATATAGGGTAGACCTAGTCAACCTATTACAACCAATTTACAAAATGGACTTAAGGTGAGGAAAAGAGGGATGTAAAGTGGGAAAGATTGTAGAAGTGTGTAACAGAGGAGTAATAGCTTTGGGAATGGTTTTAAGATCTAGTTAGACTAGTAATAAGTGGAAATAAGGGATAACAATACTGTGAAGCACCAATGGTCTACCCACCCCTTTCCTAATGCACCCTTTAAGGCATACACTCAGAGAGATTGAGTCTTGATGGGTTCTTAAAAGATGTAAAACATCATTATTTGATAAATTTAAAAATATTATGTGTATACATATTCCTCACTCAAAGCTAATCACATGTGACTAAGGTCCAATAAGGGATAGTGCTTTGAGAAAGAACATATGAACTTCTAATGTCTATGCTAGAAAAAAATACAACATTTTGAAGAATAAAACAACTAAAAGTAAATGATAAAATGTAAATAACTAAAATTAAATGTAATGAGTACCTTGAATTACCTTTATTATTGAATCTTTGTATGTTGTGTTTTTAGTCTTGATTGTGTAGGAAGCAGAGACTACTTTTGAAAAACCCAAGAATACAAAACTAAATAGAAAAAACAAACAAATTTAGGAGAGTTAAGATAACTGGTACTATGTCGACAAAAAATACTAGGGAATTTGGTCACTAGCGTGAAAAATTCTATGTTAGACCAAATAACCAAGTCAAAAATAAGAGTAAATTAGGGAACTAAAAAACCAAGGATACTAAATATCGAGAAACTCAAACAAGTAAACCTCAAGTAAGAAAGGCAAACTCACCAATTCAAACAAAGGATACATGTCAAAAAAGATAGTAATAAAACAACTATGTAAAATTAGAAACAAAATGGTAAAATAACATTGATGAGTGAGTAGTAACAGTCCTTATATCAATCAACAATGGAAAAAAGTACAGACTAAGGTGCCCATAATAAAAGGTTAGTACAACAAATGATAAATAGTAAAAGGAAACAAAATAACTTTACGAATGTAATTATATGGTATAAATAAGATAATCCATAGTTGCTCAAATATGCTATTTCACTCTACAGATAGATAAAATTGAAATAAATTAGTGTTAGATAGTTTTTAAGAGGTAAATAAGAAAGGAATATAGAAGAAGGAAAATGGATTTGGAATCACAATTTACCTATAAAGGAGAAAAATGAAATGTGTGGAGGGGAAAATTAAGGAAAAACCAAGGTAGAGGAACTCTTTATCAAAGTCAAGACATTCAAATTAGGTTTATCAAAACAATAGGACTTTTGGCCTTAAGGAATTTAAATAACTTCTATTAGCCACACAAGTCTTAGGTCAACAAATGGATTATATGAATCATCCCATATAGGCTATATGAATGAAAATAAAAAATGTACCTACCTTCCTATAATGTGTTCCCCATTCCTCAGGACCCCTTATAGAGTTGTCAATCTACTATGAAGATTGGTTACTTGCGTGAAAAATTAGGTATCACCATAGAGTTTGGTGAATTCTCCTATTCCAATCTACTAGCCTACCATACCCCAATGGACCTCAGATCTATGTGACACCAATTATGGAGTTTGAGCTTTGATTATAGATAGGAGATGTGCTTATAATCACATATTTTAGTGTGATATTGAATTTTGAGATTTGTATGTTTCCTTTTATATATCATTGCCTTTTATTTCAAATGATTTGGATTTTAAATTTTTTGATGACTTTTTGTATTCCTCCTCTATATAGATTTGGAAAACCAAACATGGGTACTAAAGATGACTTTCACTTGAATAATTGGGACTTAAATGCTAATATGGATAACTTTAAAGAGCATGGGGTCTAAGAGTCTCATAAATATAGGTGAAATAAAATTGCTATCTTAACTTCTACCTTATTTTATCTAATGTGGAGTGAAAGGAAAGGAAATCAAGAAAGTGACACATGTAACAATTTGAATTACTTCAAATCACAAAAAATGTGACAAAGGGAAAAAAATGGATACAATGATAGAAAATTATGATTCCTTATCATAAGAATGGGGAAAATGGAGGAAAACATGATAACATAGATTGTTGTACAAATTCCATGTACCAAAAGAGGCAAAATCTAAAGATGAGAAGAAGGATCAAAAACACATTTTTAGAAAAAGAATAACATGATGCTAATTTTATGAGGAAGGCTAGGTCTTATACATGGTCTTACACTACAAGTCATAAAAGAGAAACCCACAAGGGTACCAAAAATCATGTATAAAATAAATGGAATAAGAAAATGATGGTATTTGTGAAGAAGGCCAAGTCTTATCCATGGTCTTACAAAATAACTTACATAATAACAATCCAATGGATGTAAAAAGTGTGTAAAAAGAGTATATAACAAAATAAATAAGACTATGGTACATAATGTGAAGACCAGGTCTTATCCATGGTTTTACAATGAAACTCATGAGAGAATGGGGAAATCAAAAGACCAAAAAGGAAGGAGTAAAGGTTTGTGAAAAGAGAGAACAACTACAGAGGGAGAGACCCATCTAAGTAACCTACAAAAATTGTTAGATATATGACCTATAAACATGAAAAGAAGGGAAGGATCCTAAACTAACATCTATATCAAGGATGAGCATGTGAGAGACAAGCCTATGTGTTTTAAAAGGTTTATTGGAGTTGAATTAGTTTTTTAGCATGCTACGTATAATAAGAATGGGCATCACAAGATGCCCTAAAGGGTAAGTAGGGATATAGTGATGGGCATTGCAATATTCCCAAGAGTCTAAAATAATATATAGGTGGGCATCAAAAAATACCCTAAAGTCTAGAGTAATGTTTGGATGGGCATCACAAGATGCCCCAAAAGTGAAAAAGGGGAAGAAAAGAGAACCCCATACATTGTTTGAAATGGATTCAAGTTATCGAAGAAGATTATTATAAGGGACATGATGCTTAAGAGAAATGAACAAAATGTTAAGAAGGAGAAATAAAGAACTAGATCGGTAAATAGAGAGACCAATGGTACAGAGTCGACTGGGCCAACCTTGTATAGAAAATAGGGTACGAAAACTATATAGATTCAACAAGGTCAACCTAGTACAATAAGTAGGAAAAAAAAGATAGTTTGTAATAGACTATGTCAATAAGAACAACTATGTATTGAACAAGAAAAATTTTGCAAGTAATTTTAAAAGCAAGAAATGAAGGGAAACACACAATAAATTGGGTTAGTGAGGTTAATCCAATTGAGGCACATAACATAAAACCATGCACCAATATTAGCTAATGAAATTTTTTTTAATACAACATATAATTGACCAAAGAGCAAGCAATAAACTTGGAAAGTAACATATAACTAAGTGATCAATTTGAATGTTTGATTATTAGAGTATAGTTTTAGATGTGATAGAAAGTTGGCTATAAGCAAGGAATTAGAAAATAATCTAAGGATGGTTTCAAGACATTTGGACTAAAAGGGATCTATATTGGTAATGGTACTGGCTTGGTATTAGGGTCTACCCCTCACTTGATACACCGTAGTGATAAGGGTGCTAGGTGCTTAGCCAAAATATAACATTAACCACATATTTATACATGGATAGAACACCAAGTCAGCTTACCCCTTGGTGATGAAATCCAAGTAGGTTGGCCTTGGGTAGACAATTATTAAAATACTTTCTAAGATTTTGTGATTTGGTAGTGTGTACATAAAAGAGAAAATAGTACACCTAGATAGTATATTGAAAAACCACCTAATTAAAATACATGATCTATTATAAGCATGCAAGAAACAAGAAATGAAAGTGTGAGATAATTATTAACATGTAAAGGTTAATTCCAACTTTGAAACATAGTATAGTGTCATTTCAATCAACAGTATATGCAAAGAATACAAAATAGGGTCAACAATGTTGGCTCTATATTGTGGAAGTAAAGGTTTAAAAATGAACTACATTGACAGAGTCAACCTAGCTTTTTAGACAAAATATAGAATACAAAACTATGTCAATAGGGTTGACCTAGTTGACTATACAATGGTAGTTTAAAGATTACAAACTATGAAAAATAAAACTATAACAAATACTAGAAATTACAAAGAATGATAGAAAGGAACCTTGGCAGGCTGGAGGATGTAGAGAAAAATAAGATTGTTGTTAAACAAACTTGATTTGTACTTACTAAGTCTACTAACTGTGTTAATTGGGTAGACTTAGATTTTTAGAAACTTACTATTGATAGCCTAAAAATGTACAGGGTTGACTAGGTTGACCTAGTATGCTGATTTCGATGCCTAAAAATGTATAGGGTTGATTAGGTCAACCTAGTATGCTAATTTTGATGCATGAAAATATACAAGGTCAACTGGGTCAACCTAGTAGTCTAAACTAGAATTCTAGAAAACTTGCATAAATAGAATAGATTCATATGGATGCAACTGTGTATTAAACCTATGCATAAAAGTTAGTATTGTGTAAATAGAATCAACCTCAAATCAAAAATATATGAAAAATAAAATGATGAAATAAGTGAAGAAAAAAATACAAGGGTTATAGTCACGTTAGGTTCACTAGAATGTATGCAATTATAAATAAATCATGTATATACATCAATCCTAACTTAGAGAAGATAGATCATACCATACACCTCTAATTCGAGACACATTTATTAAGCAAGAACATGACCAATATGGGGATCTGATAAACCTGATTAGGGTATTTCTTATCATAATACACTATACTAAGGAGGGTTCCAAATATTATATTCTAACACAATCATGAAATAACCCTAAGGGGGTCCTAAGTTTTGATATTTCACTAACTAATAACGAGCAAAGTAAATCTAATCTAGTGTTCATCAAATCTTGTGGCACAACATGAGGGGTAAACAAACAATCAAAACATGCATAAGATAATATCAATTAAGATATGTATGAGTAAGAACCTATTAAGTGGAATATGAAAAGTAGTATTATTTTAAGCCAATACTTATGATACTTATATCTAATAAAGAGGAGCAAAGTTAGAGAATACTTACTTGAATGATAAACTTGATGAGACTCAATCTCTACCTTATCTAAAGGGGATTCACAAGAGGTTGTTGTGGTTTGTAAGGATCACTAAGAGAGGCTAAATCATCTAATACTTATCCATAAGACTATATTATTCAAGTATAAACCCTTAGCTAAGACACCTCAAGTAGAATGGTGGAAGGGTAAATTATAAACAAGTATGAGTGAATAATAATTATTGATTACATATTGAAATAATGACAAAATGATCTTGTATATATAGGCTAATTTGAGCCTAAAACATTATGAAAATATCAACTGATAGGGTTGACCCAGTTGACCTAGCATGATTTCGGATAATTATTCACTAGGTCATAACCTAGGTCATCCAAGAGCCAAACTAGTTCCTATGTGAAAATCACCTGAAGCTGTACAGTGTCGATCCAATCAACCTAGCACAACCAACTGATAAAAGGGACTTAAGGTGAGGAAAAGAGGGATGAAAAGTGGAAAATATTATAGGAGTGTGTAATAGAGGAATTATATCTTAGGAAATGGTTTTAGGAGCTGGTTGGTTAGGTAATACGTGGCAATTAAGGACAATAATCTTGTGAAGCACCAATGGTGTATTCATCCCTTTCTTGGTGCATAATTTTAAGGCATGCACTCATAGATATTGAGTATAGATGGTTTATTGAAAGATGTAAATTATTGGTATTTGATAAAAGTTGAAAATATTATGTGTATATAGGGATCATATTCAAAATTAAAAAATAGGGGTCATAAGGCCTAGCTAACCTATCATAGTCCTTGATGCACACACAGTTCTATTGGCTCATTGAGAAAACTATTTATCTATAAGGTTAAAGGACCTTAAAATAGATTTGATGGATATTAAAGTGTTTGTAGATGATTTTATTTCATGACATTGTCTCAAAATAGGTTCAAAATCAAATAATAATTATATAACCTAATGACATTCTCTATTTAGATCTACACAGACCAAGTTACATGCACATGCCTATTTGTGTTGACAGACTTGTTTGAGTAGTCAGTCCAAGGAGAAGTGGTCTATTGGAGTTAGAGTAAGTATTGTGAACCTTTATGGGATGTTGAAGAACAAATACATCACTCTAAGAGAACCTCAAACTCAGGCTTGAAAGTGAAATAAACTTGACAACCCTACACAATATATAGATAATCAAGCCTTGAAGAGATAATGGTCAAGTGAAGTCAGTGGAGTCAACTAAGATGAACTTGAAGACCTAAAATTATGGTAATGACATACACATACATATAATTAGGTCTTATTTCCCCTAATAAAGAGAGTAAAAAGTAGCTATAGTCAATTAGGGTATGGTAAGTGGTTTGGCCTAAGAACCCTAAGTCTGAGTAGATTGGATGTAAGAGAGTTTGGTGAAGAATTGTGATAAGATATACATCTTAAGAGGTAAATGGAAATGTCATATACCTTATGAGTGTCATTTTATCTCACATCAACTTTAGGAAGCTTCTCACAAACCAAATTTATTCTCAGACCTCATAAAATGTCCAATTTAAATCAAAGAGGTTATATTTTGCTTGGTATGGATCACACATGATGCATGGGAGCATAATATTATATGGGAATTTTACTACCCTATTTTAATTTAATTTTGTGTAATTGGTTTGTGGTTCCATGTTTCCATCTTTATGAACTATCATTAAGAGTTCAGATCATTTTCAGGCTACCTAAGAGAGCCATAAGGACCCAATGAGAGCGAGAGATGTAATTTAATGCCTTGAAATGGATCATAAAAACTTAAAAACCACCTATAAAATTTTTAATACTCCCCTAATCATCATCCCATGCCATTGGTTGGTAGAGTACTGTATGGAACCATACAAATTAAGACTAAAAAGAATGACTTTTGATATTTTATAGGTCCATACAATGAGTTAGAACTTTAAATTTGGAATGGAAGAGGGTGATGATGTTTTATAAGTTAATAACAAAATTATATGGGGTTTTTCATGGGTGGGTTTCCTTTATATCCATTTTCACTCTATTGGTAGGAAGGCCTAATTGAGGCCTAGCTAGGACAGAGAAAGGGCAAAAAAGGATATCTACACTCACTCTCAAAGCATGAAATTGAACATAGAGATAGAAATACGTTATAGGTACTATAATATACCCTCATATTTTCAAAAATATTATTTATTATGTTTCACACAAGAAGGTTTCCATTATTTTAGGGCTATAAGGAATGAGGCTGAAATGGGGATTTAGGTAGAAAATGACTTGTTGGGGCTAGTTTGAGGTCTCAAAATTATTTTTTTTAGGTCCAAGATGATGTAAATATGCCATCCATGAAGTTTTTATGAGTTAAATAATAATAAATAAATTTTTGACGCTTGTGTAAAAAACAGGCCTAAGGAGATGAAGAGTCCTTTAGACATCTTGCAAGAAAAAGATATGATGTGTTAAAGAGAACCTATTGGGGTTAGTTGAGAGGTGTCAAAAGTAGTTAAAAAAGATATAATAAACTGATTTTACCACCAATAATGCCAATTTTCCTTCAACATTTCAATAAGATGATAAGTTTCATTAATCTAGTCAAGGCGTCAAACAAAATTTTCAACTCCCATGCCACTTGGAGAGTTATAGCATCTTCAAATGAGCTACACATGTCATCCTAGACCTAATGAGGTTGTTACCTAACTCCTCTCCTATTTGTAACTCATATGGCACTTGTCTACTCTCTCTCTCTCTCTCTCTCTCTCTCTCTCTCTCTCTCTCTCTCTCTCTCTCTCTCTCTCTCTCTCTCTCTCTCTCTCTCTCTCTCTCTCTCTCTCTCACCTATGATATATATTCAGCCACTTTTGGCTGAGCTTGTATCATCCACATGAATATAATAAAGCCCTGATCATTTTCATCCTTTGATAAATAAATAATGATTTGTTTTACCTTCTCCATGAGTTTTTATAGTTGATCTTGTTAAGTGATAAATTCTCTTCCATAGATTGTTATCCTTGTTTGCATTCATATTCATCCTTGAAAGTTTATTACAGGTCTATTGAAGTGTCTTATGAGTTTTAGTGAATTGTATATCCACTAGTGTCATGTCATGACCTTGTGATCATTCCTCTTATCTCAAGTTACCTTAACAAACTTCTATGAGAAATACTAATGCAAGGGCAGATTTGGAGTAGTATCATATGTAGGTTATCCTTTTATTTGAAGTGTAATTGTAATTGGTTGGTAGTGTTTAGGTTATAGTTGGTGAATCACCCCATTAGGATAGGTTTAATTTATGTATTATCTTTATTTTTCCATACAAATGAGTTAGAAATTTACATGATGATATTTAGTAGACAAACCAAGGGAGATATCCCTTCAATCTAGAGTTTTACCTCTACTATAGGTAACCCACAAGCATAGAGGTAATCCAAATTTTAAATTAATTTGGAGTAGGCTTGAACTACCTATACAAGGGTGAAAAATTAAGTGAAAATAATTATAACACACCTAGTGGGAATAAGGTCCAAGAGTGGATTAAATCTTAATAAATGCCACACCTATTATCAAGTTAGAGAAAAGTCAAATTCTTGGATTTCAACTCTAGTTTGAGGAGTTAGAGGGATTTTTACAAAATATTTAAGTCATTTGAAAGACAAAATAGCTTCAAAACATCCTTTAGACTTCTACAGGTTAGGAAAAAGTGTTAGATGAAGTTTCAATCTCCATAGTTACATAATTTTCTCTCTCTCCTTCATTAATCCATTCACAAACTAGTGAAGGAAGATTTTGATCAGATGGTATAGGATGTATTGGTATATTTAGGGACTCATAGTTTGGAAAAAAAAATTGTACCCATAGGGGCTTCCATTTTATGGCATTGGTTATTGGATTAGTGTTATTAGATTTTTCTAAGATCCTAGACTACTTTTTGAGAGCCCAAAACCTCACATACTAAGTTTAGAATGACTCTAGTGAAAAATTGAATTAATGGATGATTAAAACTAGTCTTAATGAGTTTTAATATGTTTTTATATGCCTCTCACACATTCACTCACCTTATTGTCATGAAAAAATGTTCTTTTCACAAAAAAGTGATTTTTGTACATAGTTTGAAGTGTCTAACAAATTTTTAATGTTTTTGAGTTATTTATGGGGTAAAATGTAAATTAGTGAATTTTAAATGATATTATACTCTCTAGATAATTCATTTTTGTCATCCTAATCAACTAGACATTATGTACAAGTCCTAAGGAGGCCATATCTCTATCCACTTGGTAAACTATGTTTTCTGTGGATCTATATGACAAAGTGTTTTGAGTGTTTGGACATGTATATCAAAGAAATTAAAGTTTTTTTTTCATGTTTAAATTTATTTATACAATTATAAATAATTATATTTCAATCCATAATATCCATTTTCACTTCTCAAGGTTTTAAAACACAAAAGTTACAGATAGTCACCTACATGTTTGTAGGTCTGTAGTTCCATTAAACTTAATGATGTCAATGTGTTTTAAAGGATATACAAAGTATGAAATCACATTGTGATGTTTTCATGAATATTTCATGAGTTAATAAAGTTTCTAAGGCATTTGAAGCTAAAATAAGATGGCTAGCAAGACTTCACCTAGAAAGACATACAAAACTATATGCGCATATCACAGATACAAAGGGTGGTAAGATGCCTTGAAGATGATGATTAACTTGAAATTAAAAATATAAATACTCTTCATAAGGAGTAGATAATATTAGTGTTATAACCTAGTTGAAGAGGCCTAAACCTAAACTACATACTCAATATTTCCATATTGACACCCACAACCACATACTAAAGATTTTGGTCTTAAGATAGTCATATTGATGAAGGTATGGAAGTTAAATACTTGGGGAGAGATATTATTATATAAAAAAATGAGATAAAACAAATATATTTATCCCTAAGAAACATATAGTTGGAGATTAACTTCAAGATTACATACACAGTCATATGTTCTAATAAGAGTCACCTATATAATTCTTTATGTTGACATTAATGTGGGTAAGGTTGGAAGTTGAAGATATTGAAAAGTGTATAATGGAATAAAAATCATGATAAATATATTATCAATATCATGAATAATTTGTGGGGATTATAAGAGGGAAAACCTAGAAGGCCCTACACATAGTCAATTATCTAAGTTGGCACCTACAACTAGTTGAGCCATATTTGCCTTGGAAAACTAAATAATGGTAAGGAATAATGATTAATGGATTTTAGGAGTGTGAAAGACATAAATAATGACATGAATTAACTATGTAAAGTTAAATTATTGTTTTAAAGGTCCAATAAGTCATAATACAGTCAAACTGCCGTAATTGATACCTACAACTATCCTAGTAGGGACCTGGTCTTGAGATAGGGGAAAATAAGGAAATTACAGAGTTTTGAAGGTCTAAAATAGTTATTAGTCACCAAAAATATCATTATAAGTTCAAATAGGTTCAAGGTTTAGGATGAGGTTGATAAAACACCAAGAATGAAAACAAATTCCAAATGAATAAACCCAGGCAATTAGTCACCTCTAAGGTCTGCCTAAGTACCTAAAAGGACCTATAAAAACCTAAGGATAGTGGTTTATATGTGTGATATATAAGTTATAAAGGACACCTAAGCAAGGATCATAGTAATAATTCTAAAATAGGGGTCACAAGGCATAACTAACCTATCATAGTCCTTGATGCACACACAATTATGCTGGCTCATTGAGAAAATTAATTATTTAGAAGTTTAAAGGACCTTCAAATAGATTTTATGGAGAGTAAATTATTTGAATATTATTTTATTTCATGACATTGTCTCATCATATTTTCAAACTCAAACAACAATGAGATAACCTAATGGCATACTTTGTTTAGCCTTACACAAATCAAGTTACATGCATAGGCCTATTTGTGTTGATAGACTTGTTTAAGAAGTTATTAAAAAGAGAGGTGGTAATTTGGAGTTATATTGAGTATTAATAACCTTTAGTGTATTTTTAATAACTTACACATCACTCAAAGAGAACCTTAGACTCAAGCTTGAAAGTGATGCAAACTTGACAACCTTATATTGTCTATATAGACAGTCAAGACTTCAAGAGATAATGGTCAAGTGAAGTCATTAGAGTAAACTAAGATGAAATTTAATAATTAAGAGGATGTTACAGACCTAAATATATATATAATTATGTATTACATCCCTTTATAGAGAGAGTAAAAATAACCTATAGTCAACTAGGGTATGGTAAGTGATTTGATCTAAAAACCCTAAGTCAGATAGGATTGGATATAAAAGAGTTTTGTGAAGGATTGTGTCAAGATATAAATTTTAAGAGGTAAATGGAAATGTTAGAGGCATCATGAGGTAATTTTATCTCACATAAAATTTAAGAGGTCAAAGGAAAGGTCAGAGGCATCATGAGGTAATTAAGGCCTAGTTAGTGGAGATAAAGGGAAAAAAGGGATATATACACTCACTCTCAGAGCATGAAATTAAATCTAAAGATGTAACTCCATATTACATAATATAATATGACCTCATATCCTAAAAAAAAATTATACTTTATTACACATAAGGAATTTTTCATCATTTTAGGAATATAAGGAATGAGACCTAATTGGGGAGTTGGGTGTAAAATGACTTATTGGGGCTAGTTTGAGGCATCAAAATGATTTTTTTCAGCTCTAATATGATGTTAATAGGGAATCTATGAAGTTTGGATGATATGAATAAGAATAAATCAAGTTTTTACACTTGTGTGTAAAATAGACCTAAGGAGATGAACAATCCTCTAGGTACCTTATAACAAAAAGAGATGGTGTGTCAAAGATAACCTATTGGGATTAGTTGACAAGTGTAAAAAACATATCAAAGAGGTATAATAAATTGATTTAACCACCAAGAAGGCCTATTATCCTTCAACATGTCAAGAATAAGAGAAGTTTTAAGAAATGTGTCAAGGTTTTAAAAAATATTTTCAACTCCCACACTGCTTAGAGAGTTAGATCATTATAATAGGAGCTAAACATGTCATCCTATACCTATTAAGGTAGTTCCCTAACTACTCTCTTATTTATACTCATATGAAACTTGTCTACTCTCTTTATCCTACTCCCTTCTTATATTCTCTCACACTTGTGCTATATATTGAGCCACTTTTGGCTAAGTTTGTATCCTCAACCTAATTATGGATAATACTTGCTCATTTTCATCCTTTGAGAAATATATAATGATCTAGTTTACCTTCTCCATGAGTTATTTCAATGTGTTTATTAACTAATTGATCTTGATAAGTGATATATTATCTTCCTTAGCGTGTTGTCCTTATTTTCATTCATATTCAGCTTTAAAAGTATATTGTGGGTCTCTTGAAGTGTTATAATGAGTTTTAGTGAGTTGTATCTCCACTAGTGTTATGTCATGACCTTTTGCTTAGTCCTCTTAGCTCAAGTTACCTTCACAAACCTCCATGAGAAATACTAATGCAAGGGAGGATTTGGAGTAGTCTCATATGGAAGTTAGGATTTTGTTTGAAGTGTAATTTCAATTAGTTGTAAATGGTCATGTTACAATTAGTATTTCACCCCATTAAGATAGGTTTAATTCATGTATTCTCTCTCCCTTTTCATCCAAATGAGCTAGTAGTTTAGGTGATGAGGTTCAATAGTCAAACCAAGAGAGTTAGCCCCTCAATATAGAGGTTTACCTATAATATAGGAAACCCACAAGACTAATGGTAATTAAATGTTCCACTCCATTTGAATAAGGCTTGAACTACCTCTCAAAGGATACAAAACTAAGTGATAACAAGTTCATTCTAAGAAAGAAATGCTTTCATTAATTGAGATCAAGCACCATAATAACCAATTCAATATCATTAATCATATATTTTTTCTAATGGAATTTGAGTTTACATGACTCAAAGGAAACAATCTTTCCATATTGGGTTAAAATGGATCTAATGCCCATGTTGAAAGCATCAACCCAAATCTCAAATTTCTAATTGGGGCTAGTATAACAAGAAATGGAGTTGAAGTTAAAAACTCTTTCAAATTCAGTAAGGCTTCCTCAGATTGATAATACCACTACAATCACCTAAAAGTGGTAATTAGATCTTAAGAGTGTCTCTTAAATTACCCTATTCTTAGACTTATCCTAGATCCTTAGACATAATTTTCTAGTCATTTAACATATCATAGTCACCTAAATTTAGTCAAAACATAGTCCCAAAACTGTCATCTTATATTCCAACACAAATTTATTAGTATTCTACAAAGAGGAAATTAACACCACATTTGGGACACTACAACCACATGACAGTAGTGTCTATAATTAGGTGTTACTGTCCTTATCCCTATCTATTCTCAATGAATAATTTTTTCAAATGTTTGCCCTCCTAAGGTTGGCCTAAGCATATTTTATTTTTCATATAAGTAAAAAAACCCTATAAATATAAGTCTAATTCACCTCTATTCACTATATGGAAAAGATATGCAAACACTATTCAAACCAATGACAAAGTTGAGAAAAATTTATGTATTTTATCCTTATTCTAACCTATTTTTAAATACTACCATCTACATCCCTAAGCCTAATTTTCAAACATTTCAAATCTCAATCATGTTCAAGGCATCCAAGTCTACTCTTATTCTGTCATTCACTTGCACTTGCATCAAACACTAGGTGGGAGAACTAAATCAAGCTTGATCCCTCTTTAAAGTATTGGTATGTAGGAAAATATTTTCATGGTAGGGTGTTGAGGATATCCAACCTATCCAAGTAAAAAATAAATAAATAATGTTTTTTCCATACTTTCAAGGAGGATTAGGTTTTATATAGTATATCAAGTTTTCCAGGTATAACATAAAGCTCCAATTTCCATGCGCATGCAAATATGACATAAAAACACAGAGATAGGTACTCCCAAAAAATAAGAATAGTCTCATAAAGGGGATACTACTGCCACTTTTAGGACACTACACAAACATGGCTCTACTTTTCATAATATCCACTACTATTTAATAAGTAGATGAACACTAGAATCCTATCGATGATACTCAGAATTGCCCATATCTCAAGTTTCAAAACCTAGATCATCTACAATAGTCAATTTTAAGATAATTTTATATTTAATCCTATTTATTACTATTTTTATAAAGTCAAATAAGTTAATCTATATAACAAATCAATTCTTAATTATTGTAATTTATTTAACTAATTTAGCCATCTCAACCCTTTAATCTAAAGATAGGATTTTCATTGTAAAAGCCTAAAAGGTTAAATCAACTACATAAATTTATTCCCTGTTTCTAAAATTAAATTATGGGGTTATATATTATATAAATGTTTTAAACAAAACTTCTATAATATCCTACTAAAACCATGAATTTTTTCACTTCATGCACACTTTTAAAAGTTGGCCATTCCATTATAGTTTTAATTCTTGCAAGGTACACTAAAATACTTTATATTTACATGATGTGTCCCTACTTAACCCTAAATTAAGTTGTTTTAATATAGTATATGGTTAATAATATATCAATGAATAACCATAAGGGTGTTAATTAGATATATATTAGACCAATTAATTACAAACTTAGATAAATAATATTTTGTATTTAAATGCTAAGATATGCTTAAAATAGAAATTACAACTATTGATTGATATTGAAGTAAATAAAAAATAAGATTACTCGTCTAGTTAATTATGTACATGTAGATATAGGATGAATAATATGTAATTGGAATGGATAAAGATCTTGGAAAAATCATCATATTTTTTAAATTTACACTTTTTGGCCTCATACACTTATGTTAGAAATAGACAGTTACATCGATGTTACTCTGTGACTTGGATGCACAAGTCTAGTAACAAATATGAACTATATATGGGTGTGACCACCTTGAAAATTATGTGTTTTTTTAACTTTACTCTACTGTGTTTAGATATCATGCATAGGGTGTCAGTATTTGTCAAATGATCAAACCCTAGATATCTCACCCTTGGAGTGAATGTGGGAAAAATGGGTTAGTGGGCACATTGTTTTAAGTTATCCCAAGGAATTTTATATCAATGGACACTACCTAAATTGAAAAAAACTATGAAGAGGGCCTCATAATTATGTATTTATTCCCTACATGTTTACTTGTGTGTATTGAGATGAAACATGTGATAAGAAAGTACATAGAGTGACCTAGATTGTGATTTGGAAAATATGGATCATGAAATGACCCTTAAATACATCAAACATATATATGGGGTATGCCTATGACTTATATTTAAATAGGAAATAATATGGAATATTTGATCACTTAAATGCTTGATTGAGTGGCTTTGGTGAGTTGCATTGTGAGTTTCTAGGTCTGTGCTAGGTATGGAATAATTGAGGATTAATCTTGCACATATATATTCCTTTTGGATAAATCTCACATTAAATAACCTAGGATGATAATAAGGATGCATTTAAATTACATAATTAATTAATTTATGGCAATGGACACTTAGTTTAGCATATGACACTAGCATTGACATAGGTATCCAACTAGGATGTAAGTGTTCAAGAAGCTATAAAATAGGTACAAGTCTAAGACTTATCGAGTATGATAATAAGTATATTCATAGAATTTTTAGAATTATATAAGTATTGGTCATTATAATAACATATGGTTAAAATTATATATAATAAATAGACACAAGTATAGTAGATGTGAAACTTTTGACAATAGGAAGGTCTTAGAAATGAAGGTTACATCCATGAGAATTAATTTCCAAGTATACAAGACTGAGGTGATATATAATTAAAATTTAGTTTCTACATTTCCAGCCTTAGTTATATTAAATAAATTATTAGTTTAAAGGAAAAGGAATGCATACTTGGATGTGTATAACACACCTTATCTTTGTGTGAGTCCCACCTAAGTGTTTTATTGGTAATTGGCCTAAAAACAAGAGCATGTTATAGTATATAATCAGTGCATACAATCTAGAATTGAAAGAATTTGAAATGCTTGAAAGGAAATAAAATAAGGTTATGAGTACACATGTGCATATATTCAACCATATTGGCTTTTAGAAATTTTATTCAAAAATATGACTTATTATGAAGCTTTAGATCTAAGATTATGATAATAGTAAAACCTATAAGTGAATATATATATATATATATATATTAGATGTAAATGTCTCCCAACCTTGGATAAAAGGTGAGTTTCCACCTGATAGTTGAGATTAGTTCAACTATGTAACCCAATCATAATTATAACCTAGTGAGCATGAGTTATCCAAGTCAAATCACACTATAAATATGATGTGGGTGGATGATTTAATCATTACATCTTATAAAAGTTTTATTATTTAATGATGTAATCACCTCAACCTTTCCAAAACAAACCAACTACTATAGTAGATTAGCTAAGTAATAGTCCATAAAAGTCCATCTTAGTGTAGTCTAAAGTCTATATAAGTATTTAAAATATGAAAATTTGAATTGATTTTTAAATTTAAGGTGCTATTTTTCATT